>OU015500.1:17951187-18551187 GCA_907164885.2 Dolomedes plantarius | reverse complement strand
CTATATATTATGTATATTTGATCAGTAGAAATAAAGTTAGGGGGGATACTCTAGATTTGTGTGCACGGCCGCCATCTTGGATTTTTCCGCCAGGGTTTGGCGCATTTCGCATGGCGATAATTATTGCGTTCTGGTAAAAATAACCCAATGTCAAATTCTCTAATTTTAAGATCAAACAGTTATTTCTGATGTGATCTTTTAATTACAGTATAATAATTTTAGGTCAGATCTTGGCCTTGACCTGGAAATCTGAGTCAAATTGACTAGACTCAAAAGAGTAAATTATTTTTAAAACTAAGAGTCTTTTTGTTGAAACTTTTTGAATCCATTATCAGTTTTTCGTTAACTTATTAAATTTAAGTTGCTTTTAATTTTGTTTATCGATTGTCAATTAGTATACTATAATGATACACCATTTCATTTATTTGAAGTAAATATTATCTGCCATCATTTTTTCGTAAAATGTAAAATACAGTATACATTTTAAATACAATATATTTTAAAATATTTTATAATTCCAAGTTGTAGTGGATTACAAATAAATTTAAATAACTGAAGTTCAACTTCTCTCTCCCCAGGAACCTAAGTTAAAAAGTTAGTTAAGGTTAAGTTATTGGTTTAGGAAAAGGTTTTTTTTTTCTTATTTCCAACACAGCAGGATAAATGGTCAAATAATCCTTGTCCCCATTTTATTGTATGCACCAAATATTTGGTTAAGGTCAAATCTGAAGTAAAATTTCATTACCACCATGCCCTAAAAAAAAAAAGAAAAAAAAAAAAAAGAAGAGGATCTGGTTACTCACCATAAATTTATGGGTTCATAATTATTTTACATTTTTCAAAGCTGAATTTTAGATAATTTTTAAATTGCAAGTTATTTAGGTGGTACGAAAATGCTGTATTTTTTTTCTAATTAACAATATATTGGCATAATATTTTGGTGATTCATTGCTATTAGTCAAAGAGTTAGGGCAAACTGAATAGATGGCATTGAAATTTTATCTGTAAGTAAATTCATTTGACCAAATTTTTCATATGGATCATAATTTGAAAAGGTAGTTTTTAATTAAAAATGACAAAAAGAAAATCTCAGTCCAACGATTAAATGATTTTTCAAAAATATTTCTAAGTTTCACAATTAAAAAGGTAGTTTTTATTAAAAAATCTAAAAGAAAAACCCAAAATTTCCAATATTTGAGGATGATTTTTTCAGAAAAAAGTGGTTTTTATCAAAAACCCAACAATAAATCTAAGTCCAACGTTTAAATGATTTTTCAAAAAATTTTCTAAGTTTCATAATTTAAACAGGTGGTTTTTATTAAAAAAGCTAAAAAAATTCAAAGTCCAGCGTTTTGAAAACACCGCTTTAAACACATTGGCGAGAATTTTTCCACTCCTCAAAACACGGTGAAATCGCCAAGTTGGCGCAAAAAAATCCAAGATGGCGGTGTGCACACAATTATTAAGTAACGTAATATTAATTTGAATATTATTTTAGGTGCTTAAAGTAATTAAAAAAACATTCTTTACTTAAAATCCTTTTTTTATTTTTGTATTTTTATTTCATCTCTTACTCTAATTTTGAGATACCAATGTGTATCTATAAACGTTTGTCAATTGTAAACGTTTATATTGTAAACGTCTATATTGTAAACGTTTTGTCAATTAAACGTTTCTCCAAATGACAAACGTTTAATCTATATCTATCTATATATATAAAACAGTTCCGTAACTCACTCATTCATTCACTGACTGACTGACTGACTGACATACAACGCACAGACCAAACCGCTGGACCTAAAGGGCTGAAATTTTGCATGGCGATTCTTCTAATAGTGTAGGTGTGCATTGAGAAAGATTTTTCAAAAATTCTTCTTAGATTTTTTTAAATTAAATTTTTAAGCTGTTTTTTAAACTTTTTTTTACGTTTGCATTTAAAATAATACATTGAGGGTTATAAAATTTATATCACGAGAAAGATCATGAAAAATCCTTCAAAATGAAATTTTTTTCGAATTTTTACCTCCATTTCCTGATTTTTCGTGAATTTTTAAAGATTAATTTTTAGAATTTAATTTATTAAATGCTGATCACGTGATTTCTTTTTCTGGTACTTTCAATAAATTTATCGTCACGTGCGTAACAACTAAATAGACAAAAAATATTTTTTTCTCTTTCTAATGCAGCAGACGATTGGATATTATCCAAAAAAAATGCATATCCCTTACGATTTTTTATAAATATATATACATAGATAGATATATATTTTACATCAATTGTATACATTGATCTTCGCATTTATTATAAATATATATATTTATTTTTTGGCATAAATTGCATACGTTGACCGTTGTATTTAATTTGAATGTACTCCGTAGCGAAGCGCGGGTTTTCAGCTAGTATATGTATAAAACAGTTCCGTAACTGACTGATTCATTCATTCACTGACTGACATACAACGCACAAACCAAACCGCTGGACCTAAAGGGCTGAAATTTTGCATGGCGATTCTTCTTATAGTGTAGGGGTGCACTAAGAGAGATTTTTGAAAAAATTTTCTTAGATTTTTTAAAATTAAATTTTTAAGCTTTTTTTTTTACTTTTTTTAAGTTTGCATTTAAAATAATAATTTGAGGGTTATAAAATTTATATCACGAGAAAGATCATAAAAATTCCTTTAAAATGAAATCTTTTTCGAATCTTTACCTCCATTTCCTGATTTTTGGTGAATTTTTTAAGATTAATTTTTAGAATTTAATTTATTAAATGCTGATCACGTGACTTCTTTTTATGGTACTTTAAATAAATTTATCGTCACGTGCATAAAAACTAAATAGACAAAAAAAAATTTTTTTACTTGCTAATGCGGCAGACGATTGGACATTATCCAAAAAAATATTAAAATACAGTAAAAGAAATGTTCTAGATACTGTACTATATTCTTTAGTATTCTTTATATTAGATTTAATTTGAATATCATCTTCTACATTATTTTGTCTATAAAAATATCCCTTACGATTTTTTTATAAATATATATATATATATATTTTACATCAATTTTATACATTGATCGTATTTATTATATATATATTGGCATTAATTGCATACATTGACCGATGTTTTTACTTTGAATGTACTCCGTAGCGAAGTGCGGGTTTTCAGCTAGTATATATATATATATATATATATATATACATACATATATACAGTGAAACTTCTCTATGGCTCCAGTAATGGTTCCGAAAAAAAGTGGCTGTTTTGAGGGGTGGCCGCGGAAAAGAGGTTTCTTTCATAACATTGGCTCTATAGAGTCTTTGATCGGTTCTGAACAAAATAGGGCAGTGTAAAGGAGTGGCCGGCTAGAGAAGTTATATGTATATACTCGTATCGAGAAGTGTGTATGTATATACTCGTATATATATATTCCTTAAGTAGAGATCGCCCTTAAACAGAATTTGTGAAAAAATAACATTTCCCATAACGTCGGAGCGGCCGGGACTGGGAAATATCGTCTTTAAATAGAGATCGTCGTTAAGTAGGGCATCTTTAAACATAGAGCCAACTGTCTATATATATATATATATATATATATATATATATATATATATATATATATATATATATATATATATATATATATATATATATATATATATATATATATATATATATATATATATACAACACATACCTGCACCCATCTAAAGGGCCAAGAAAAAAATTCCCTGTCTTATTGAAACACATTTGTTACGAACTTACTAATTTCATTGCACTGCCGCAATTAAACGCACCATGGAAATCGACTGCAACTCAAAAGTTCAAACTTCCGAAAAAGGAAATTGACGGCAGGCAGTTTAGTTATAAAACAAAATACAGAAAAGAAAAGGTTCATAAAAAATGACGGGGTGGAGAATTAAAAAGAAAAAAAAGGGGAAAAAAACCGCAATTACAGGGCGATCTATCACCACTGATCGTTTATTCGGGCGTTAAAAGGGAGGAAAATATTACGAGACATTAAATCTCATGGATACATTTTTTTCGGGGCATAAAAGCCAAATTAGTAGCTTTATTTGATTGTTTTATTACTCTAGTTGAAACGTCTTTTTTAAGATGGGAATGGTTAATAGCGCACGATGACTAAATGTGTTGGTTTGTATATTTATAGCGCGTTTTCATACAGGTATAATATTTATGACTCTTGACTATTTATGAATCTTATGACTAATTATGAATCTTAACTAATTGAATGAGCAATTGATTGATAATATCACTCATACCCTTATTCAATCTATTGATCGAAGTCGATGCGATATGGTATGACACAAAATAGCTGAGAAAAATATATTGTTACTAGCTATTTGCTCGGCGTTGCCCGGGTATTTATTTATCCCAATTTTTTTATTACACAGGAAACGGAATGGATTCTACCTACAGTGTAAAATCTAAGAAATTTAATTTGCAGATATTTCAAAGTATTTACAGCATGCAAATGATAAAAAATTACAAATTCACACTATTATTAATTTAACTCAAAACTTCATTATAAACAACATTTTTAGTTTTCTATATTCCTCTCAGTGACTCTGAAAACTATGGATTCGACACTAATCTCGGTCAGTTTGGACTTTTTTTTACCCCTTCTCCTCCCCCCCTCCACCCCACCAATGGTGATGGGCCCTAGTTATTACTATTAGCACGTCTGGTATTGACGTGGTTTGGATCAACAGAAATTTTACGCTTTTCGAATGAGTCTAAAAGTGTCTAAAGTAACTTTTTAAATCTCGATTAAATACACTGCTGGCCACTGTAAATGCAACACCCTGAAGGAAACATGCAAATAACATGAAATTTACAACATGCATTAGCGGAGGTGAGATATGCAAATGATTAGAATTTCAGCGCAGACGCACATCACGCGCGCCTGTGGCGCCACTTCAAAGCGCTATTTAAGGCTTGGAGATTTCGACGACTTCAAGTTCGGCAATTGTGTTTTTCTTGTGGTTTTTTCAAAAAAACGATCAATTATGCCTCGTCGAAAACAGCGATCATCTTTTGATCAAGTATCCGAGTTCGACAGAGGAAGGATAGTGGCCTACCGAGATTGTGGATTATCTTTCAGGGAAATCGGTAGTCGTGTTGGACGAAACCAAACAACTGTAATGCGGATATGTGATCGTTGGATGCAGGAGGGTACGACGGACCGGCGTGTTCGATCGCATCCACCTCAACGCACCACTTCACGTGATGACAGGCAAATTGTGCGCATGGCAGTGACGGATCGCTCAGTCACATCACGAACCATAGCACAGCACATGCAGTCTGTAACGCATCATCCAGTGTCTGCGCGTACCATTCGACGCCGTTTACAGCAGAGTGGTCTGTCCGCAAGACGTCCATTGCTTTGTCTACCCTTGACGCAGAACCACAGACGTCTCCGCCGCCAATGGTGCGATGACAGAAGGATGTGGACAGCAGAATGGAATGAAATTGTCTTTACTGACGTGCAACACCACGATGGTCGCATTCGAGTCTGGAGACACCGTGAAGAGAGGATGCTGAACAGCTGCGTTATGCACCGCCACACTGGTCCTGCACCAGGTATTATGGTATGGGGTAGTATTGGATATCACTCTCGCACACCTCTAGTACGCATTGCCGGTACTTTAAACAGCCAGCGCTACATCTCCGAGGTGTTGGAGCCAGTTGTCCTTCCTTACCTTCAGAGCTTGCCCACAGCCATATTTCAACAGGATAATGCGCGACCACACGTGGCACGCATTGTCCAATGGTTCTTCGTCAATCGCCAGATTGAATTGCTTCCCTGGCCGCCTCGCTCTCCGGATCTTTCGCCGATAGAAAACATGTGGTCCATGGTTGCTCTACGATTGACCCAGATTCCATCCCCAGCTGCCACAGCAGATCAACTTTGGCAACGTGTGGAAGCTCCTTGGTCTGCTGTACCCCAAGAACTCCTCCAAAGTCTCTTTGAATCAATGCCGAGGCGTGTGGCAGCGGTGATCTCCAACAATGGCGGCTACTCTGGCTACTGATTTTGGCAGGAACCACACTTCACAGAATTCTATAAATTTAACCATTTGATACTTGGTCAACATGTTATCTACAAAATAAATTTTGCTGTGATATCTCTTGTCTTTCTTGGTGTTGCAATTTGGGTGGCCAGCAGTGTATTATCTCAGTTTTGATCAAAACTAATTTTATACGCTATAAAATTTGTTAAAAAAGTAATAATGTTATATTTGTACTAACGGGTGTTGGTTCTATAATTTACGGTTCGGATTAAAACAAACTTTTACGTACGTTATAAGATACTATAAAAGAAATATAGTTATTTTCGATATGGTCACCGTTTGTCAAAAGTTCGATCGAAACATATTTTACAAGGTACAAAACAGCTATAAAAATAAAACCGAAATTTGTGTAAACGGGTGTGGAGTAAACATAGATTGGTTCAAAATAAATTTTACGTACCTTTAAAGAATCTATAAAACTAATATAGTTGTTACTGATAACAAGGAATAGGTTAACACCGCATTTTTCATAAAAAAAAGAGAAAAATCAAATTTTATATGCTAAAAAGTCTAAACTAACATCATAATTTATGCTTACGAATAATGCACAATTTATACTAGGAGACAAACTTTCAAAAGTTCTAGGAGCATGATTTCAAAATTATAAGCTTTATATTAAAAACATCGAAAATTATAGACTGCATTTATTTATATAAAACTAAAATAGAACAAACTGAATGAGAAGGATGAACCTGGAATAATATTTGTTCAATATCAGTCGAAATATTTTAGAGTGCTACTCTTTCATCATTTACCGGTTAAGTCTTGATCGTTGTATGGTTTTCACAGCAACTAATTTCGAAAACCAGTCTCAAACACATAGTTTGAAGCGAATGTAGGAAATTAAGTATGGCGTTGCAAGACTGTTTGATACCTTAAATAACAATACCATATCGTATATTTTTATAGAGCAATATCGTATCATATAAGAAAATGTAAATAAAAACATTATAAATATGCTACAGAAAATTTAAAGCATACTTTTTAATTAAATAATTCAATTATATATACTTACATCAAACTATCCGCGACGCCTTCATTATTTTTCGCGAACAATAGTTTGCGCAACGCTGCCATAGGTAATAAGGGATTGAAAGTGTTACATATGTGGTTGAAAAATACAATTAAAATATAATTTTTAATCACCAAATAATTCAAACTAAAAATTCCTACTATAGCTAATAAATGTACTCAATAAATTATGATTAGTTTATTATCTTACCTGTTTAACTTTAAAAAGTCGTTAATTGTACATTTCAAAGAAAAATTCTTACCTAAAAAGAAAAAAAATAATTATTATAACAGCAGAATGCAATTATTAATTGCAATTTAAAAAATAAAAACTGTATAAAAAACAAATATAGAAGTTAAATTTAGCAAAACAGACGATATTTTGTTTGTTTGCTTATGACATTAATAACCGGGTACGATGGTTTAAATATTAACTGTCCATATTATGAAAACGTTAAAAATTTTTAACTATTATTGCGATCTGCAAAGCAAGGGATAATAACATACATTAAAGCATATGCAAATATCAAAATCGTTACTGAGGCTTGTTATGCTACTAAAACTAGTGCAAATATTCAGCTAACGGGTAATTTTCTCTCAGAAACCTGTGGCTATTCATCATTTTCTTGTCAAATTGGAGGAAACCCCACACTGACAGAATAATTATTATGAATCAAAATTTAGAATTAATGAAAAATTTAGTAACTAAATAAGCTTATTTAAAAAAGTTTTCAAATACATATCACAAGATTTAAAGAAAAACATATATCATTAATATTCTGTAGTGAAAATACCATTTGATATTTCCTACTAACTACTTAAGGACAAATTCTTAAAGGTGAGAAAAAAATAGCAGATGTAAATTTATACAGCACTTCCTCTACTAGTTAAAATTCTGATTAATGGGAATATTTGTAAAAAATTCGTGTTAGAAGATAAATCAGTAAAAGAGAAGGGATCGCAAAGAAAATGCGTGTGTATGTACAGTGGAATCTCGATCTATCGTTTTTCAAGGGACCGACTGAAATGAACGATGAATGCGTGAAAACGATAGATGCGGAAACATAACAAAGCAATATGATCGTTGGGACTGGATAAAATGAACGACACATACGGAAAAACAATGGATGCAAAAACGATCGATCGAGATTCCACTATATATATATATATATATATATATATATATATATATATATATATGCACACACCGTGAAACTTCTTTTGCCGGCAACCCCACTAAACGGCCATATTTTTTTACCGTGCCATAACATTTGCGAAGACTCCATAGCGCAAATGTTATGGCAGATACCTCTTTTCGACGGCCATTTTTTTTAACCATTACTGGCCACCATAGACAAGTTTCACTGGTATTTGGCTTACTTATACACACACACACATATATATATATATATGTGTATAAAATATGTATGTATGTATTCTATATAAATGGTAAATTTTCAAACTCTCTTTGTTAATTTGACTGTAGGAATTCGATAATTTCAGTATCAGGAATAGTTAAAAATTTTTGACACAAGATACAATTTTAAATTTTGATAAAGGAAAATACAGTAAAAAGACACTCAGACTAACAAATCTGAGAACATACTCAGACAAAAGGACAGGGACGATATATGAGTAAGATATATTTACGATATATGAGTACTAGCACTTTTTCAACATTTTACTTATGTACCCCACGTTTAATGGAGATAATGAATATATCTTGGTAAGAAATAGTCGTAAATTGCAAAGTCATAATGCATAATACATTGTTTCCAAAATATTATAATTTTATCACATATATTTTTTTGCTATAAAAGAACTTTTCCGAATAACAAGAAATAACACCTCTGGAAAAAAATTATTTTTTGTTAAACAAGAGAAAATATATATTAGAATTTAATGCCTTATTAAAAAAGCTTATAAGGGAAATCGAACACATTTTAGCGAAACAAATTCCTCTAAGAGTAAAAAAAAAAAAAACCTTACTGAAAATCCATGTAGCACCTCCCATTAGTTAAAAAACTTAGTGATTTTTTTTAACTCACTAAAACTGATGATTTATAGCTTCAAGCAAGCATACATTTTCCGCCATTTTCTTTAATATATTTCAGAGAATGATAAATTGCCAAAAAGTGAAAGATATATTGCTGTTAAAAAATGGCCAAAATTGTATATGTACGTATGATGATGATTTATGTGATGGTAGAATCGTTAATTTTTAACAAAATAAATTTTTACCTCATACAAATATATACATTTATATACGTCCAAAGAGAATTTTATCAAATAATGCATAATGCTTATCCCATTCTTTGAAATGAATTCTAGTTTTACTAAAAAATTTTTGACTTTCAGGCCTATGATAAACTGCTGAAAACAGCAGGTGTTTTCTATCGAAATGCTATGATTACGTTTCGATTAAATCTACTGATACTATATGATGTGACTATTTTACAGAGAGTCGCAGACAGTTACATTGTTTTATGTCAGTTTTCTAAATATGAGTTTTTATAAATTTGATAAAGTTCATAAAAACTCGTATTATACATATATAATAATACCATTAAATCATGTTGTACCACGACATTTCCACGCCAAGACTCAGTTAATGAGAATAAATAAGTATATTACTCTCAACTCTTCTCGGATTTGATTATTTGCAAGTTTACAGTAATAGTGAAATAGGAATCTTTTCGGGACTTAATATTTTTAGAATAACCAACAGCTGTATTAAAATTATTTACGTCAATGAAACACAATACCGTATTTGTACAGAACAGATTGTAGTAGAATATATTTAATAATTTTATTTCTGTTTAAATACTGTACATGTATGACGTCACGTACTCATGCATCAATTATATTATCTTTTTTCTGCATGCGCGTATTTTAAATTTATGAAGCATACAGCTGCAAATGTAGTACATTATTTAACCCTTAATGTGCGTATATGTGTTCTAAAATTATATACATACATATATACATACATACACACACACACACACACACATATATATATATATATATATATATATATATATATATATATATATATATATATACATTCATATATATACACATATATATATAAATATATATACATATATATAAACAAACAAACACACACACACACACACACACACACATATATATATATATATATATATATATGTGTGTGTGTGTGTGTGTGACATTATAAGTTGAATCTCGTCTATTTCTATAATTCGGGTCCCCACATCTGTTAAGAGGGGCCCCTTTTCTCAGAATAGCCCACCCAACAGCAAGTGAACATCTGCAAGTTCCAGTGGGATAAACACCACAATAAATTCTTTTCAGTTGATAGAAATATAGAGCCGTGCCGCCACAAAAGGATTAACAAAACCCCCGTCTCTAGTCATCTAAACCCGCAGTTCACAATATCTCAGAGATAATGGCTGCAGGTACCAGAGATAAAGTGATCAAAAGTGTCAAACAATACCATAAAGATAAAACACACCCATATGTTCTAAGAATTGCACCCGCCTACCACCCACGACAAATATCTATGTTGATGTAAACAGTCGCTGACTTTTTTGGTACAGCCCCTGACTAAGAGAGCAGGCATTCTGTGGTTGTCTCTGTATCTGTACACACGTATCCTCTGCGTCATGCTAGAAGGACGCCCTGTCTCCGCCATAATTTCGATAGAAATAAAAGATTACAACTTTATAGAACTCTGCCTCGTCTTTTATGCCTCTTATGTGTTATTATGGAAAGTCATGTGGTTAAATGAGACAAGTCGACAGGATATTACTTTGCGAAGGAACACCCAATGGATTTTAATAAGAAGAAATCAAATTGATTAAATGAACTTATATGCATTTAAGGCAATAGAAGACAAGAAGGACAAACATGGCGGACGAACTTAGCTTTCCAATTCCCCACACCAAACCGAGGAGGGTGTCATGTTTCACCCGCGGTACGAAGGAAGAGAGTGCTGTGATAGTTCACTGGTGATATAGTGGAAAGACAGTTTCGTTTTCATATACAAGATGGAAGTTCTGAAGAAAACAAGAAAAGCTCAGAGGGGCTCTGTTTCTCGATTAATTAAGCAATTCGAAGAAGTTCGACAACAGGCAGGGTATAAAAGTAAATTACTTGCACTAAAGGAACAACTGGAAATGAAGCGGCAAGATTTATATGATTTGGATAAAAACATTACAGACATGATAACGGAAGAAGGAGAACTAGATGCGGATATGGAAAGCTCAGAGACCTATCAAACTAAAATACTAGAAACCATACATAGGATTCTTGAAATAACACAAGAGAAGGAAGTACTGGAAGCCAAATCAACTGACAATCTCTCTACTAAAGATACGAAACCCATCACCCCAAAATTGCCAAAAATAGAACTAAAATAATTTCACTGAGACATAACCACTTGGATGTCGTTTTGGCAAACATTTGAATCCACCATCAACAACCGGAAAGAACTATCCCGAGTGAAAAAATTGAATTATTTAATCTCTCTTTTGGATGGAGAGGCAGCCAAAACAATAGCCGGATTCGCGGTGACAGCTGAAAACTACCCGGATATAATACAAATATTAAAGAAGAGATATGAGAATCCCGATAGAACTATTGACTACCTCATTCAAAAAATATTAGCCATCCGCCCGATAAAAGATTCCAACGACCTTCCCGCCCTGAGAACAAGCATCACGGAATTATATACACACCTACGTAGCTTAAAGAACTTAGATGTGAACCAGGATAATGAAGTAATTAATTCAAAGATCAGGACTATTTTTCCGGAGGAAATTCTCCTATTATACGAGAGGAGCAAAGGGAAGAAAAATCGAAAAACCGAAGAAATGCTGGATTTCATAGACGAGGAAGTAAGAATTAGAGAAAACATAAAACCTCCGACGTTCCTGAACCCAACTGCTGAGGTTTTTAAACCAAAGAATGTTTTGACGCAAAACTGGAAGAGGCCATCTCTTTATTCCCCGAGAGCTGAAGAAAATCGAACGAGACCTTGGAGTCAGACTACACCTAACAACTACTCGTCCCCACGACCGCCACAATTAAATACATTATCAACTCGAGATAATACACAAAGGTTATGTTACCGATGTGGAAAGGCTGGACATTTGGCAAGGATGTGCAGATCCGCCTGACATCAAATGACACCTCCCAGGCAACGGACAGTCAACCACCATAGTGATGATAACGGACAATTCTTAAAGACTAGGTTGTGAGTGTCAAACAGTAAGAACTTTCCGTGTTTATTGGATACCGGTTCAAATGTGACAATCATGACAAAATCTTGTCTACCTGGACTTACCTATAAAGAAATCCCCATGGAACCGCTAACAGTGCAACAAACGCAAGGTAAGATTGTTATTGATAAAATTATCACTGTAGAAGCTACTATAGGTGATCTAACTATTGAGGTGTATGTTATAGATACCCAGTTGAATTATATTTTATTATCTTTACCACATATGAAATTATTTAACCTGAATATTAAATTAAGTGATTATAGTGTATATCAGGGTAATCTAGATATTACTCTCAACAAATTATCGAGTTGTTATCATAATGCTTCATATCATCTCAATTCTAATATGAAAAATAAGAATAATAATAACAATGAGAGTCAGGATGATGTCGAGAGTACCATATTCATAGAAACGAAATATTTTTATAATTCTAATAAAATTGTAGATAATGAATATAATCCAAGTAAGGGAGTAACTGAAAATTCTAATGATATAATTTGTGCTAAAAAGTATTATAGTTCTATTATAAGTGAGTGTGATGATATATGTAAGTCGAGTAAATTGATAAATGAATATTCTGATGATAATAACTGTGCTAAATTTTATTATGGTCGTATTGAAAATAATTGTGATGATATATTTTAAGTCGAGAAAATTGATAACCTTTGAGTTTCACACCTCGGACCCCCAGACCATTAAGGTCCATCGTCCATGATACACCTGAAGACCCGTCACTACGTAGCCAGAGCTTGAATACGCAGTAGAGGGTTAATTTCCCAAGTTCGGTGGCATTTTCCATTGCTGTGGGGCTGGAGGATGCCGGACAAACAGTACAGATCTGTCATCCACTCAAGGCACCCCCAGCCCCTTCGAGTAAATTGATAAATGAATATTCTGATGATAATAACTGTGCTAAATTATATTATGGTCGTATTGAAAATAATTGTGATGATATAATGCTAACGAATGGCAATGGAGAACATGAGCATCCAAAAACGTCTAAGGAAATCAGGAATATACTTGATTTGACTGAAGACTCAGAATGCCATTGAGGATAAATTACCTGAATTTGCTAACATGAATCTCTCGTCGGAGCTCATTCCTCTATTGTTATCGTTTATTGGTATATTTGCTAAAAGTAAATATGATATTGGGAGAGTAAATATGGAGCCTGCTAGAACGAACTTTTTCTTGCGATCCATTATTATTTTTTTCTCCCTATTTCTCAAAATATTTCTGAACATTTTAAACTTATTCTTTCTTTTAACACATATAACACATTAACTTTCTTTTAACACATTCCGACGCGGGTTGCAGTTTGAAGAAAATACACCAGAAGGAGTTTTTGGTGCATTGCAAAGATGAGAGACGTATTATGAGAGAAATCACTTTTTCAAACAAAAACTCAGAGAAAATTAACAGACTTTATCAGTAATTAAATTTAAGGACGCATGTGGTAATGTATGCTTAAAATTACTTCTTATAATAAATGCGATAATGTCATTAAAATTCATTACTTTTAATATATTTTTTTAATTGAAAATACAGTGTATTCCCGGACAATGTTTTATTTTATTTCTGTTTTCCTTGCAGATTTCTGTTTGATGTGTAAGATATATAAAACAAATAGACATTAATTTACAAAATAAAGGAGTGAGATCAATTACTTTTATTAATAATATTTAGTGTTTATGAATTTAAAATCTGTTTTGTATAGTTTAAAGTATTTTAAAAGGTGAATCTCTATTTAACGAATTTTCAATATAACGAACATTTTTTCGGGATTTAGCGATTTCGTTAAATAGAGGTCCGACTGTGTATGTATATATATATATATATATATATATAATCATTAAAAAATCATTAAAAAATTAATTTAAAAAAAACTAATTGAGCCCCAAATTTCGTTTTTCCTGATTTAAGTTTCTCGGGTCCTAAACATTAACTGTGCCGAATTTGGTCCCGGTGGGTGAAACAGTCTATGATTCTATAGCGGACAAACAAACAGACAAGCTCTTATATATATATAGATATAAAATTATACACGAATGCCTTCTCTAATAAAACAACATACTGCAATATTCACACAAGTACATTCATCTGATACGACACACATCGAATTTTCGAACACTTATATCAAGTCTATGTTTGAATACATACTATCCATTACCAGTATGTATTCAAACATGAACGTTACTTTAATAAAAAAGTTTGATTGTGTACAGTACTTTACAGTACTTTACATATGATAAATTCGTTAGAAAACCTATTACAAAACTGATATGCCTTTTAAGCATCAGACGAAAGTTACCAATTTCTTACTTAAGTGTGTTTTCTGAGCTCTAATAATGTTTACGAATAATCGATGAACTTTGATACCGAAGCATCAGTTTTCATCTACGTCAAGAAAGGTTTTTTTCAGTATGATAAATATTGCTTATATCGGAAGTATATAGATTCAAAGCATAATTCTCTCATACATCAGATGAGTTGCTTTATAAACATTGATGGGAGAAAAGCGGTAATATAAATGATTTATCTCTTAAAAGTAAACAAAAGATGCCTCTGCTTATCTGATCCATTAATTTTCGATAGGCGTTCACGAGATGTGATACTGTGATATGAATCGATCAAACTAATTACGATATATTTGAAAATCATTGGCGATTTGCTGGTGTTTCTTAAGACTATACACCTTTATAAGACGACGCATTACGAGGGCAATACTTATCCCGTCTATGTTTTACATAGTACAGTAAAGTGAAATAGCAAGAAAATATATCAATATGACATTTTTAAGGGCCTGTTCACATAGGAGTTCTTTATCGTAAGCGTAAAAGGAAAGATGGCGCTGAGACGGAAATAAACCAATCATAGGCGTTAAAACTTTCGTTGCTACTCGTTTGGAGGTTTGTCATCTATATGTATAAAACAGTTCCATAACTGACTGACTGACAGACAACGCACAGACCAAACCACTGGACCTAAAGGGCTGAAATTTTGCATGGCGATTTTTCTTATAGTGTAGGGGTGCACTAAGAGAGATTTTTGAAAAATTCTTCTTAGATTTTTTTAAAATAAATTTTTAAGCTGTTTTTGAAACTCCTTGAAATTTTCCATTTAAAATAATAATCGGAAGGTTATAAAATTTATTTCACGAGAAAGAACATAAAAATTCCTTTAAAATGAAAATTTTTTCGAATATTTACCTCCCTTTTCTGATTTTTGGTGAATTTTTAAAGATTAATTTTTAGAATTTAATTTATTAAATGCTGATCACATAGTTTCTTTTCTTTTTGTGATGCGTTAAATTAATTTATCGTCACGTGCATAACAACGAAATAAATCGACAAAAAATATTTTTTTCATTCTAATACGGCAGACGATTGGAAATTATCCCCCCCCCCCAAAAAAAAAAAAAAAAAATTAAAAAAAAAATTAAAATACAGTAAAAGAAATGTTCCTCAAACTGTACTATATTCTTTAGTATGTTCTACTAGATTTAATTTCAATATTTTCTTCTACATCATTTTGTCTATAATAATATCCGTTACGATTTTTTTATAAATTTTTTTTGGCATTAATTGCATAAATTGACCGTTGTATTTAATTTAGATGACTCTGTAGCGAAATACGGGTTTTTCAGCTTGGTTAAATATATTTCAATACTTTAACGCTTCTGCTTCCAGACTCCTATGTGAACAGGCCCTAATACAGGAATAATCAGGAAAGAGATCTATAAAGAATCAGTATTAAAGGTGAGCTTGGTTTTCAATGTTGGAGCCTAATAAAAAAAAATCGCGTTTCATTTGAGACCCGGAAGATTCTTTTTAACATTCTGCACATGTTCAGTTAAACGTCTTGAAAAATACACTGCGATGCGTAATCTTTGTTGTTCACAAAGCATTAATGTACATCCCACTTAAAAACCCTAGTTTGACTTCCGATCGAACAATGAAGAAAACTTTCGGTAATAGAAGTGAATGCGCACGTATTGCAAGAAAAAGGAATTGAACGACGAGGTCGGTGAGATTGATGGGAGGACCAAATAATGAGTTCTTCGTTTAGGTTCAACGAATTTTCTTTACTTCGCCAGAGTAGCTGCGCCTAGCAATAAACTTGTCACCAGTCGTGAACTGACTTTTATTTATTATTGAAAACTTGCGGCAGTAAATGTGAAGTGACTGGTTTTATCAGAATTACAGAAATCTCGGAATTTATAATGCAGTAAGAAGAATGGATGAGCAGGTACAACAATTAGAAAACCTTACAACGGATCAGTCAAGGCTCGAACTACCAAGGAAATTTATTGGGGCTATTTTTAAGTCTTGTCTAAACATAACTCTAGTTCAGAAGATTACATTTAACGTAGGATTACGTTCCTCCAGGAAAGCAAAATTTCAGAGGTCCTGCGTCGCGAGTTATAATTTTGGCAGCGCGCCAAACCCAGCCTCTATCGCTTGGGCAAGCAGTAAACAGTTAAACAGAAAAGTACCAAAATGCGTCAAAATTTTGACTGACTGACTGACTGACACACACACACACACTCATATATATATATATATATATATATATATATATATATATATATATATATATATATATATATAACATATAAAACCCAAAAACCCTTTTAAAATTCCAAGTTTTATTAAAAAATGCTTGGGCGTAACGCGTTGAATATTAATTGCGCAGTTCGGTTTTAAGAACAAAGGAATTGTAAGTTTCCTAAAAACTAAAGTAGACAATCATTATATCGTCCCTTAAAATCCCCAATCTCTCGCGTGAGACTTATATAAGAAAACATATGGCTTCGGACCCAGATTCCTGGGTTTAGCCAATAATTGCAGACTAATAGGTCATGTGACAAGGGCTCGTAAAGTCTATAAAAACTCAAACATGCTTCCAAGAGCGGATTTTGGCGTGACTCTTTTGCTTGATAAATCACTGTAATATTTCTAGCAGAAGGTGAATAAAATTGTACTTGCTGATTTGAAAAGCGAATTGTTTTTTGGTCACACGATTACTTCTTCCCCTTCTGTGGCATGCCAGTTCCGGTCATCATTCCACGGTGCCTGGCCGGTATGTTATATATACACACACACACACACACACACACACACACACACACACACACATATATATATATATATATATGTATATATATAAATATATATTGTATACACACACACACACATATATATATATACATACGTACATACATACATATATGCATACAAAAGAGGTAAGCAACGATAAGTAATCCTACGTAAATAACCCGCGGTAGTTTCGTTAGAAGAGACTACGTGAAATTCGTTTTTTTCCCCTTTTAAATGCGTATGTAAAGGACAGATTGATAAGCACTTTTAGACCAGAGTTGATCAAACTGTGGGTCGCGACACACAGAGGGGTCGTGGAAAAAATTGGAGGGGTCGCGGAGAGTCTGAAGTAAATCGCTTTTACTTATATGTGCGAGACTGGGATTTCACATTTAATAGTTATAAATATCAAACAGCGATCATATGAGAGTAGCATTCTCAAATATTTAACCAAATATTGATGTAACATTATCTGAGGTCTAGTCTCACCCTTCATTAATATTTTTCTATAGATAAATTAAATCAATTTATTGTTTTTTTTCTATAAATTTCTTTAGTTTCAAATAAATAAATGAAGTTTATAATTTTCAATGTTTTAATAGGAAGTTATAATTTTACAATCATGCTCTTTTTATTTTAATATTTGGTAATTTTTACCTAAATACAAATACATATTAACATATAAATACGAAAACTTATACATTGTAAATAATTCAACACAAAATAAGAAATCAATATACATAAAGAAGACATAGACAGCCTAACGAAATTAACAGAAAACTGCACTAGCGTTAACGTATTTTTAAAACTTTTCAATAAAAGATTGCGCAGTTGCAACAAATCCTCATACTGAAAACACAGACAATTATAACTAGTACAATGTAAATAATTCAACAGCGAAAGATATTAAATAACAGGAAGAATATTTCTCTGTTGAATTATTTACATTTTACTAGTTATAACATAAAAATATGAAGTTTTAGTCACATGTGATTAGCTAAATACAAGTGCAGAAAGTAAAGAACAAATTGTAAGGACTTTGCCTTAAATAAAAGACCGCCAGCCTTTTTGTATTTAATGCTTTAATTGCATTTCTCGACTAAATACAGATTAAATAAAAAGATTAAATTCGTGAGTTCACGGTATCGACGAGGAAGGTCAGACTTGAGTTGTCGCTGTACTCATTCAAGCCTATCTAGGCCCGACAGTATCTCCCTGTCTCCGGCTCCAGCGTCACTCTGAATAACTTAGTCTCTGAATCACTGACATGATCTCAACTCGCGTCCGGTGACTTTATATACCTTCGCTGAACGTTCTCGAAAAGTCTGGAAAAAACACCGCCTTTCTTTATTCAGTTATTGTTCCCAGACGACTAGGCGCCTCCGGTCAGCAACTTCCCCTTTGTAGCTGACAGACTGTTCCGCGAGGTGTCGGTAGCACTTCCGGTCTTTATGTCGAGCCAAGACTGTCTGTCTCCAGCCGTCTAAATCGATTATGTGCACAAACCGCGCGTTGGTTAGTCTTCCCGAAAATTCCACGTATAAAATATTCGCTGTTGTACGGGAGTCGTTACAACATTTTTAAAAATTACTGTTAAAGTAAATATAAACCTGATTTAAAAAATACAGCATAAGAATAACTATTGGGGGAGGGGTCTCCAACAGCTACGAATCAAGGTATCGGCGTCCTTACAGGCTCCCCAGCATGGCCGCGTCTACAAAAAGGACAAATGCATCCGGGGTTCGTACTCATTTTCAGAGATAAATAAATGAGGATTCTTAGGGATTCTATATGAACCTGCAGAAGCATCTTTAGAGGTCCTCGAAAATTATTGAAAGTGTGTTTTAAAATATTTCCAAATTTTAGACATTTAAAAATATTTGAGTTTTAGGATGATAATATTGTAGTCGATAACGTCCCCTAAAATATAAACTTTATAAATTCATAATATTAATAACCATTTTTCGAAATTTCTTTTACAAGTTTCAATCTGTTCGGTCACCCCCGCAATAAACGTGATAAATCTGCATAGGTAATCAGTGTCACAGCGAGTCATTAGAAAAAAAACCAGTAGTTTAATATATTTGGAGTGAGGGTGAGAGCGATAGTATATGAGGATTGTCTTCCTGAACAACAAAAATGCAAGGAAAAAAAGCCGCACAGAAATGAAGTTCTATCTGCATTCTCCAAAAGGCAATCGTTGACAGTAATAAAGTGAAAGTTCTTGTATTTCAACTCGAAAATAAGTGTTTTTTAAAGACCGGAAAGTAAACGGAAAATAAGAACCTTGAATGAAAAAATAAGTACTTTTTAAAAGCTCTTTAAGGGCCCTTAAAAACTGAAACTGAAAATAAGTAGTTCTTAAAAGACTTTTAAGGACCTTACGAACCTTGGCATCTTTCTTTTAATTATACTACCGGCGACTGATAAAATTTAACCTAGCGAGTAAACAACGGAAAGAATTTGTCGTTTTACTCATTTGCGGTTAAAAATTTAAATAGCTCGACGATGACAGAACTGTGCGAAACATATTATACTTAACGCGGTCTTTTATGCAAAAATAGACATTTCCAGTGAAACTGAACCACGGTAAAGTCCACGGAAAAGGTTCGCATGGGCTCTTCAGCATAACATATCAACCAGTTTGTCAGTCACCGGTAACAGTTGAAAGGAATTCCACTTTTAAAATTTTGTCACCTCTAGCGTGCGTTTGTTGCTACAACATGCTTAAAGCTGCTATGTACTAAACCTATTGGATTCACTTACCTTAATGTTAACTTATAGAGAAAATGTGTCTTCTATTTACACTTACATAAATGCCGATAATCCACTAAAAATGGTATTTTCAGATAGCCTGAACTTTCTGCACCTTGCAATAGGATTCATTTTATAAATTGCATCCCCCCAAGGAATTTATAAGCGTTTAAAACACACTAGACCAGAATTTTCCCCGAATAATTTAAATTTTAAAATATTATTTGCATTTAAAAAAAACGAATAATGTCCCAAGGTGTCAAATTTCTTTCTGTATTATGGAATACAATTTTAAAAAAAATCTTTAAATCCAAGTCGGCAATCCTTGGATAAATTCGCTCCATAGGTTAGCATTGAGGTGAGCGAATTCAATTAGGTTAGTACACAACAGCCTTAAGGAGCTCCTTATGAGGTTCAAGGGGCCATGTGCCTCGGAGATGTCCATGTTTCCATAAGGTTTATATTCCCATATAAGGGTCCCTTTCACGACCAAAGGCTGATAGGTTCTTTTAATATATGAGGCGGTGAAAGGTAAAGTGTTGTAAGTCAAGTTAGAGTCATTTTGAGAAACAATGCGTTTTACTGCAAAAACTACAAACAATTCCACTATAAATTGAACAAATTCTAATTAATAATAATTATTATAATGCTGCAAATAATAATTATTTGCAATTCCACTATAAATTGAAAATGGAGATTACATTTTTGCCCTCAGCTAAAAAAAAAAAAAGTTGGATAAAAATGTGACTTACACCACTTTGCCTTTCCCCTCCTCAAATAATGATGGAAGCTTCAGCAAGGGCTATATGCATTTCTGGAAATACTTTCTTTGAAAAAGGGGAAAAACATCATACGTATGTTAGATGTAACGAAAATTACAGAAACCTTATGATACATTTTAGGAAGCGAAACCATGCCTTCAGTTTCTCCATGCCCTCGTGTCTGCTCTGGTAGTTACTTGATCTCAGATAGGCTCATTGTTCTCATATTAACCTTTGATATACAATGTAATTCTATGAGCGCATTTAATATAAGCATTAAATGCGCATTAAATATAAGGGATAAAATCTTTATACTATTAAAAGCTGTTTACTCGGCAATATCACAATGTATAAATGCACACAACGCTCCTTAAAAACACATACGAGGGTTGTAAATAAAGTAATGGAAACATACCCAGAAAACTTTTTTTAATGTACGTACAAACAAAATTACATTACATTCCTTCAATATAATCTCCAGCAAAGTCATGTACCTTTTGCCAGATATCAGGAAGCCGTAGGATACCGTTGGCAAGGTGTTGTGTGTTGATGTCAGTCCGAATGATCGGATCACAGTCAGGAAATCCAATACCTCGAAGGGGTTCTTTCAAATTAGGAAAGAGGTCGTGTCAGGGGTGAACGGAGGGTGTTCCAACAACTCCCGGGTGCAGATGGTGCTGTAACAACGGGAAACCTTGATTTTAATCCCCAACCGCTGATCAGTTTTTGTAAACATGATTTAGAGCGGTAGAGACGACACTATCCACTTCAAAGTCACGCAGCAACTACCCCTTCTACTGGATCTACGGTTTTATCTACTCTACACGTCGACTACAGCTCCACCTCACTCCTCCGATATCCTGTTTGAGCACGCCCGATGTTCTACGACTTTCTGGGTGACATTGCCACTACTTTATTTACAATCCTCGTACGTACGTTTCAGAAACATAACAAATAAAGAATATATTTTCTTCAAAATTTTTCAGTTTTGAAAAAGACTGCAGGAACTAAGAATAGACAAACTATATAATTAAAATATTGGTCTAAGGGTTTCAAGGGAAAAAAGCATGTAAGGATAATTATATCAGAAATGGGAAGAAAACGTCTCCAGTACTTAAGTTTCCTCGTCATCAAATTCTAAAAATAAAGTTCGTGTAGACCAAAGTTCTTTTATTACGATCTCCAAGCCCTTAAAAATTGCAAATAAACTTGATTAACGAACTCTGAAGTGTTAAATTCACAATGACTTCCTGACTTCAAATGATGTGTAACATTGTAGTTCAGCCACAATATTCTATTTTAAAACATCCCATGTAATTTTATATTTACCATAAACACACCGAACGGCAAAGAATAAAACATGATAAGTTTATTTTTCGTACCCGATCACGACACATGATTAAAAGAACAGAAAAACTTTTGACATTGGTCTTCGCTTATTGCTCTCCGCTATTCTTCTTCCGAGCTATTATTCTCTATTTACAAGTCAATGAAAGAGCGTTATTATTTTAGTTTTCACTTAGTGTCAGGGAATATTGCTATATTTTCCCCGATAAGAGCAGCCGCGAAAGACGGTAATGGTAATTGTCACGATCTTATATGTCATGAAATTGATTGTTCAGTATACTACTAACAGCAGAGATGTAGTAGTTATTTTAATGAACCATTTCATAGATTTCTCTCTCTCTCTCTGAGTGTTCGTGAGTCGCATTATTTTTGTTTCTAAAAATAAAGGTAAACATTAAAAGTAGTTCATCGATTTCAATGGAGTAAATATAAACAAAATTACACACGAACTCGCACTTAGAGGATGTTTAAAAACTTGAACAAAAGATGAATCCTACATTTAATATTCCGAATGAAATAAAACGCATGTATGAATTTACTTTTTAATAATATATGCTCACGTTCATGTCTTTTCTTGGTACACAATTTATAACATCATGAGATTTCAAAGGAGTATGCACTGAGTGGACAATTTATTATGATCATCTGATAATTTTAGCAACATCACGCTGCTGCTACTAGAAGATGAAATTGGTATAAAAAAGGTTGCTGGATGATTGTAAAGACGGTTGAAGCGTTATTTCTAGAGGAGGAAAGGGTAAAAAACGAACTTTGAAAGTGGAATGATTGTGGGTGCTAGAAGCAGGGGAGTGAGTATCAGTGAAACTGTTTCGCTTGAGAAGTGTTCGAGAGCTGCTGTTATTCTTGTTTATAAAGAATAGGCTACAAACAAACAAACAAACAAAAAATCCGGGGCTCAACGTAAGGCATTTTGAAGTCACCGGCTTCTAGATGCTCTAGGTGAAAGGATAGTTTCAAGATTTGTTCAGTCCAACAGAAAAGCAACATTTCGTGAAATACAGCTTATCTTAATAAGGGTACAACTGCGATGATCTCTCAACATACTTCTCGCACATTACACTGTATCGGGTATGGCAGACGATTGCCTCTTCGAAATCGTTTGTTCTCTGCAGCAAACAAGTCTCCATTTTGCAGAGGATCAGGATTGGACAGTTAATGAATGGAAAAGTGTATGTGGCCCGACGAATCTCGTTTTTACACTAGGCAGATAGCAGGATGCGAATATGGAGCAAACAGCACGAAAGCATGGACCCTAATAGCATTGCCATAACACTTCAAGCTGGTGGAAGCAATGCTATACTTTAGGGAATTTTTTGCCTCGCATTTTTAGAACCCTTTAATTCGTAAGGAAAAAGTGTGAATGCCAAAAAGTATTTAAATACTGTCGCTAAGTACATTCAGTTATGTTAATGGTTTACCCCACTTGAGATGGATACTTCCAGTAGTACAATGGTCCTTGCCATGAAGCTCAAATTGTCCACAGATGGTTAGAACGCCATGACGGAGACTTCACCTTGATCAGCTCGCCTCTACAATCAAAATCAGACCTCAATCCAATTGAGCATTTATGGGATGAGGTCGAAAGGACATTAGGCAGCTAAATCCAGAACCTAAGTCTTAGAGAAGTGGAAAGTGCAGTTCATCGGATATGACCGCAGGTTCCTGAAGCCATCTACCAACATCTCACAGAGTCCATGCGAAAGAGAATTTCAGCAGTATTCAGAGGAAAAAGTGGCCCAGCGATGTAGTGAGTGGGTGATTTCAGACTTTATGCATAAAATGCAAACAAATTTATTTAGTCAATGAAATAAACAAATTTTTTAGTTTTCAGCAGTTATCAAAGAATACTGTAATTCGCTTCCAATTTAAGCAGACACACAAGGCAGCAATGATTACATGATGAGTCATAAAATTCATTGCTTACTATACTATTTACAGGTAGACTTAATAATCATTTTACTGAACCATTTCACTGATTTCCCTATATGTGTGTGGCATATGAAATAAAAATAAATGATAAAGGATAAAAGTAATTTTGCAAACTGCAGAGTTGCAAAAATTAATCTATACTAACTACACATGGTTTAATACTGAGATGAGACGTAAGCAAAAATCTTGTTAAACAGATGAACCATTGCGAAAGTTCAAAATTCCATGCGACACATACACAAAATAAATCTATGAAACGGTCAATTAAAATAATTACTACGTCTAGGATAAAAGCAGTTTAGCTAACTGCAGAGCGCTAACATCAACTTCAACAAAATTACACATGATTTAATACTTAGAAGACAGGAAAGCAAACATTTTGTAAAGAAGATTAACCACTACCATAGTTCAAAATTTATTACGATACACACTTAAGATAATTCTATGAAACGGTTGATTAAAATAATTACAACGTCTACTCTGAAAGTAGTACACTTAGCAACCAGTTTCATTGTCCAATAGGTCGTGACGGCATTATTTCGTATGAACTAACAGGTGATAAATGTTTAGACGTTACAATACTAAATGATGGGGGTACGCCATTTGTCACTTTATTTTAGAACGCTTTAACGTTTCATTTGTGCAATAAAATTTTATCTAGATTTCCGAAATACTCGAAAGGTGCTTTTGCTCAGCTGGAATACAACAGAATGAATAATTTTCTATTATGTGAATAAATTTCTAAAATGTAGAAAATACGGTATTTTGCTATCTCATAAAAGCATGCTGAATTATTAGAGATGACTCCAGAGTCTAGCATTCTGAACTTTTATAGTTGAATTTTGAACTTAGATACGCACCGTCGTAAACATTTTAATGGATGTACTAGTGAATACAAGAATATCATAGGGATGTCTTCTTTTTTCACATGTTCCACTAAATCTTAACTTCTGAGAAACAGTCCATTGATTCTTACTAAAATTTAATGCCATGTAAAATAGCTGATCTTAAATAATAACATCACCTTTGTTTATAAAAAAATACATGTAAAAAAATAGGCATTATATCCATTTTATATCCAAAGCACAATTTTATTTTCCTTCTTACAAACAAGAATATACTCATTAAATATAAAGTACCAAAGAGTTATTTTCTTTTGCTCAATAAAATAATACTATTATTTCATATTGCACTTAGAATCAGAGATAAGTTCCCTCATTTATAAAAAAGCTATTAATAATCCTAATCTGAGTTATTTTTTTCAGTTTACGCTTAGTGTCAAAAAAAACCTAATTCATAAAATACTAAACTTCTATTTTTATTGCTCAGCAAAATAATGTAATTATTTCATATTTCATTCCGAAATTAAGAAAAGTGCCCGTTATTTACAAAATACTAAGCTATTAATTTTTTTATTCATTAAAGTCAGGTTTTTTTTTAATTTTTTTTAACTTCAAAATCAGCGACAAGGCAAATTGATCTTATTCGTAAAATACTCAGTTTTTGTTTTTTCCTGCTCAATAAAATAATTTTGCTATTTCATGTTTCCCTAAGAATCAATGTAAAGTGTCCTTATTTATAAAATATTAAGCTATCGATTTCCCTAGTCATTGAAATAACGATATTTCTTCAGTTGATACTTTGTATAAAAAAAATTGATTTTATTCACGAAATACGAAGCCTTCACGTTTTTTCTCGTCAATGAAATCATTTTAGTTTTTCACTGTGTCATTCTTGAATTGCCCCTTTTCTTTTTTTTTCTGGTACGCGTAGTGTCGAAAGGCCAGTAATGATTGCCGTCACGATCTTTTGCGTCAGGTAATTGATTTCAGAGTGTAACAGCTAAGAGTATAGATATAGTAATTATTTTAACTATTCTGTTTACAGATTTTCCCACAGTACAAGACGAAAAAAAAAATAGGTTATAAAAATTAATCTTCGAACTGCCATGTGGTCAACACTCAAGCACGATCAAGTTGCACATGAAACAGGGCGTCGACATATTACCAAGCATTTTTGATCAAAAGTTGAGTTATTCATTTGTTATAACTCACAGGAATATCGCAGAAAACGCAAAATAAGAACACACAGCTTCATAACATCTACAATAAAAATAAAAGGGTGGTAACTCGTGTCTATTGTCCATAGAGAAAATCCCACCTGATGCTCCTCGGCCTGATGATTATTTAGATTAATTAATTAGAAACTAGCTATCAACCTTCTATTACTATTGTGGATACTGGCTGAATACTCGTGCTCCACTACGGAGTACATTTTAGGATGATTACGATGAAAAAATAATGAAATTGCTTTTTACAGAATTTCCTTATAAACAATGTTTCTTCATTGTGCGGAACTAATATTACCAGGCTCGTCCGCGAACTTACGCGTGAGCAAGCTACGTAAAATTGACCGTGGGAGAAACAATTTTCTCTTACATCTACGCCAGCGTATTTTAGAGTTTGGCCTTAAGACTTATTTATCATCATGGCGAAGCATACTTTGAGGGAAATTGCTGTTTTATATATAGGTTTAATTTAATATCCATAAAACATACTAATTTGATTTAAATTCTTAAAAAACTTCCCTCTCAATTAGTCTAGTGGTTAAATTTTATCTTTTACTGTATTTTAATATTTTTTGTCAATTTATTTCGTTGTTATGCACGTGATGCAAAATTAATTTAAAGTATCACAAAAAGAAAAGAAATCTCGTGATCAGCATTTAATAAATTAAATTCTAAAAATTAATCTTTAAAAATTCACCAAAAATCAGAAAATGGAGGGAAAGATTCGAAAAAGATTTCATTTAAAAGTATTTTTTATGATCGTTCTCGTGATATAAATTTTATAACCCTCAGATTATTATTTTGAATGCAAACTTTAAAACTTTACAAAAATGGCTTAAAAATTATTTTTAAAAAAATCTAAGAAGAATTTTTCAAAAATCTTTCTTAGTACATCCATACACTATAAGAAGAATCGCCACGCAAAATTTCAGCCCTTTAGGTCCAGCGGTTTGGTAAGTGCGTTTTCTGTCAGTCAGTCAGTCACGGAACTGTTATATAGATTAAGAAGTTGTCAGGAATTGCTTATTCATATTTTATTCACCGGAAAAAAAACTCATTAATAACTAGCAGGTTGCACACAGATGCGAGTAAGTCACTAAAATGTTCATCCTCTCATGGAGCCCAAAGAAATGTAGACCACAGGATGGACAGGTAGAATAATTAAAAGATACAGGTTCAAACCCCCTTTTTAATAGACGGCAGCCGATAATTAGAGAAACCAACAATGGATTGTTGGGAAGCATATTTTTCAAAATGAACTCAGAACCGTCGAATTATTAAAAAACATAAGCTAATATGTATATGCAAACATCCTATGTCCTATATTTTATCACTATCAGCTGACATAGTCATTAATTAATATTATTGGTCGTAAACATTCCATGAATATAGCTATACATGCCTTTTTTACCCAAAACGCCGATGAATTTGCCTATAATTCTTCGAACCAGATATTAAAACTAAACTCACTTGAGCACAGGGCTTATTCAGAAATAAATATAATAAGAAAAACAAGATTTCAGCCACGAAGATAAAGAAATAAGGGAGTTTATGTACATCAAAGAGAGGCTTCAAAAGCGGAAAATTCTGAAAGTACGGTGGTAAAGTTATTCATTATTATCAGCATGTACACGCACTACTGGACACAACTAGATGAGTCATGTTTTAGAACTATTGTCAGAAAATAACCAAAGACAGCAAATAGGCTTTTAAAAAACAAAAGAATGATAGATTCCTTCGTTTTAACAAGAAAATGCTTTGAATAGTTTTTAGACCTTAGTAAATTTTAAAACAAAACAAAACATTTTTTGTAGACAAGGTTGTTTGGATGTCAGCGCTATGGTCATATTTTGCTATTCCTAAGGCATTTTCTTTTTAAAATAAGGCTGAGCTATCACTTAAAATTGTACTTTTACAAAGCATTTTCACGGCGAAGTAAACATAAGCCAAAAACATAACTCTACTAACCTTAAAATTTGGAACATATGAATAATGAGGAAATTTGCACATGTGGGGAAAATGCTCATTTCTATTTTTTATTAACAGAATGGTTATCAAATTTGTCGAAAACATCATTTAAAACGTATATATAGATCTAAATAATAAAAATTTTAAATTTAAAATAAGAGAAAAGTGTTGAAAAATTATGTGACCTCAAAACGCTACGTGATTGGTTCTGACGTCACTATTTACCATGCTTCAATGTTTACATTTTTCTAGCGCGAGATTCTATGTTTCCTCCTCTTAAACTAACATTTTTAAATCATATTTTTTTTCTAATTTCGTTTAATTTTTATAATTTTAATTTGTGGCTATTGTTTATTCTCCCTTTTTTAAAAATTATATTCTATCGTCGTCTTTATCATTAGTTTTATTTCTGTTATTTCTGTTTTGTTTACCATGGCGTTATTACCCGGTTTTGCAGAAGGGTAATCTGACAACCTACCTAAAATGGATTCATTTGCAGTGTTTTCCTTTTTGGGAAATAATCCAAGTTTTATGGGAGCCGAAATACAAGGATTTAAAGCTCAGAGGTATGTATACATTTGTTTGCATTTATTATTCTAGTTATGTAATGTAGATTGTAGAACGCTGACGTGCGTTTTTCTTTACACAAACTTTAAAGTTAGACATTGTTTATGCATATTATTAAATTAATCGCGTAATCTAAAAGTTTAATAAACAGTTTCTATTATTATTCATTCATAGTACGCATGTTTAATTTTGTAGAATTAATTAGCACTGCAACATTACAAGTAGTGTCTGTTATAGGATATTTAGTATTTTTAATTGTGTATTAAAAAGATGACAGAAATTAAAAACACTACCAAATTTACGAATGTGTTCAGTGTTCTACATTCATATCATAGAAATATGCGTATTTTAAATGGTAAGGGAATTATAATAAATCTGAACTCATAACATAATAACTCATAACAAAACTCGTTGTTTTTACAAATATATTTAAATATTTATTTAAGTGGAAAATGTCAAAACTTGTATTTTAAATTCTTATTTGCTGCAACAATTTGGCAAATCATCTGTATCACATTAAAACCCACAATTATAGCTAAATAAAAAAATTATTGAATGTGGATCCACTTACTGAGCATTTACAACTGTTTCAGCATCAAAGCTATTATCAAGTAACTGTGGTACTTTAAGAGTTGTATATTGCATATCTCTGCTGTGAACAAACATTTTATAGACCGCTATCCAGAATGCTAGTTTTTCTGAAGTTATTCAATGTATCAGGTATATTCAAAATAATTTAATCTGATAGAGATAATATGGTAGTTTAACGATTTTCAATTATGGATGAAAGTTTATTCATTTAATGAACACAGAAGAAAATTAAAGTCAGAAATAACAGCATTTTATTTGAAACATTTTGCATAAAATCAAAATTTTAATGCAAATAAACATTTTACAATGATTATTCAAGTGAATAAAATATGATATTCTCAGAATATAGTTTTCCTTTTTGCATTAAATGCTAGTTTAAATTTAACCGATAATATTTTGATTTTTGTTAACTAAATTGTATATTAATATTTCTGAGGGTTTATATAATTACATTTTTTACAGGTGGATGTAAACATACTGTAGCTTTGCTTATGTGGCTGCATAGACGGAGTGAAGAACCAGCAGTGACGTCAGTTTCGAGTTACTGGAAGAAATCAAAACTTTCGTGTGTAGGCAATTCTATAAAATTCGTTAAAGGGAAAGATTTAGTAAAAAATAATTTGGAGCCTTTAATACCACAAGATGGCTCTTTTCGAACCAAAGTTGTTGAGAAAATTAGACTTTTAGAGAGACAGGACACCGTTCTCACTAAATATTATAAAATGGAAGACCGGTTAATTACCTTATCTTTTGGAACACTAAAAAAAAGCTTTCCAGGTGTATTTACAGTCATGCTTGTGCAGCAAGGTACTAAACAATATTTAAAATTTGCGTTAACACACTTTGACATCTTAAAAATAAAGTAAAAACGCTAGATATGAAACTTAAACTACGCAACACAATCCAAACACCGAAGTAAACAAATTCGCTATGGTAAACTGACGTCACTTGTATCCGCGTAGGAAAAGTAGCGTTTTTGAGACGATCATATTTTTCTATTTTCTATATCATAAATGTAAAATAAAAAAACGTGCAAATTCCTCATTGTTTAAATTACTTTAAGCGAAGAGACACTCTTGTTGAAAATTTTATAACGGGATATCAAAACTAATTAATTATGGCACCAGTCACTGTGAAAACTATCAATTTTTCTTATGCATTACAAATTTACATGAAGCAACATGTGTGTATCTTTACACGCTTACAAGTAGATACATTAACAAGTACATACACTTATATGCACGCACACATATATAAATAAATAAATAAATAAATATATATATATATAAATAAATAAATATATATATATATATATATATATATATATATATATATATACAGTCGAAACCCGTTATAGCGAACCCGGTATATAATGAACTCACGGATATAACGAACGAAAATTTTGATCCCGTCGTTTTAATCGATTTGTAATGTAATCGATTTTAGACGATTTAATTCATTTATTATCATTTTTAATAGATTTTATCATTTTTTAATACATCGTAATTGAATACACATTACAACTAATGAGTTATACATTTTGTGAACTCTAGCATTTTTTTTAACAGTTCGGATATTGTGAACCATCGGATAAAGCGAACAAAACCTTTGGTCCTTTGAAGTTCGTTATAACGGGGTTCGACTGTATATATATATATATAGTGTAACTTCTCTATGGCGGCTACTCAGAGTTCCGGAAAAAAAGTCGCCGTTTAGAGAGGGTCATTGAAACGAGGGTTTTCTTTCCCTAACTTTAGCGGTTCTGAACATAATATGACCGTTTGGAGGGGTGGTGGGCTAGAGAAGTTTCACTATCTATCTCTCTCTCTCTCTCTCTCTCTCTCTCTGTATATATATATATATATATATACAGAGAGAGAGAGAGAGAGAGAGAGACAGACAGACAGACAGACAGACTGAGAGACAGAATAAATAAATATAAAATAAAACAATTGCATATTCTAAGAATCGAAAAACGCTTGCTCTCATTATGCTTCAAACGCCAAAATTAAACCTAAAGTATTAGGAAAATGATAACAGAATAATTATTCTCACACCTCTCTCACAAAACGTACAAAGCGTGAAGCTATTTCTCTATAACCATTCGCATGTCAGCTGCATCCGCTTACGAACCGAATAATTGAATGTCGATTAACAACTAATCGAGTAAAATTGTCGATCAATGCGGCGCCTTTCTCAAGAAATAGATCAAAAAGTCGCATCGAAGTTGAGCAGGCATTGAACTACACTTGTGTCACCTTGACCAAAATCTTTTTAAATGTCCCATTCGTCAAATTCTTTTCATCACGCTTATTCGTAATTCATACATTAAATTGCGAGCTATAATCGAGTTAATTACAAGCTAATCGAGTAGAGAAGTGCCGATCGTTGTGACGTTTAGGAGCGATGCAATACTTATTAAACAATAATACAGGATGATCGAAGGAGTCCGTGATTTCAGGTTTGCACAACCGGAACAACAATCGACCGATCGGATTTTGCGTAGCAGCAGATGGTATAATAACTCTGGGAGTTTTATTTTTTCCATGTCATGGTGACCGTGACTGCGTTGAGGGCATGCGCCGACGCTGTGACGTCGCGCTTCCTCCTACATGGGTTTTGATGTTGGATAGGAAGGGACAGTCCACTTTTTTGGCCACCAAAAAGCCCAGATTGGACCACTCTAGACTTATTTCTATGGGGTTACCCGAGAAACATTGTGTACGCTGAGAAGATCCGGGACTCCGCCATTTATCGGACAGAATCACTGCTGCAATGGCGACTGCTCCTCCTATCATCGAGCGTATCAGGACGGAGATCGACTATCGCCTAGATGAGTGCTGAGCGACGAGGGGTGCTCATAGCGAAAACTTACTAGGCAATGTCCAAAGCTTGATTCGTTTCTGTATCTTTTGGTGAAAAAAATAAACATCATAAGTTCTATTATATGGTTCTTTATTTCATGTTGCAATCACGGACACCTTTTTCGATGACCCTGTATATAGTTCACATAAAAATGACGTGTCTCATTGATTGAAATTATAACACTGAAATAATGAGTAAATGGATGAAAAAAATCCGGTTAAGAGGATTTTTGTTGCAAGGCTCTTTACTAGTTGGAAAAGAGGAAGGCCAAAACTAAGATGGCTCGACTCTGTTGAATCAGATTTTAGAGTGATTGGAGTGAGGAGCTGGCAGACCAGGTCTATAAATAGGTTGTCCTGGAGGAATCTTCAACAGAAGGCCCTGGCCCACCCTGGGCTGTCGTGTCAAATATGATGATGAATTTGTAACAGATAAGTTCTGCCAATCTCTTGTCATCAATTCATTTAGTATCTTTGATATCCTTTTTTCTTTGATGTGTTTTTCAGTTAAAAAGTTTGATAACCCTTCCCCCCCCAAAAAAAAAAAAATTACACCCTTTATTACCTTTTTATTTTAATGAGTCGCATCTGAAATTTCCGAAACTATTAATGTACAATCGATACCTTTAACTGCGGATTTACTGTTGAATAAGTTAAATAAACTTTCACTAAAATTATTAAAGTTTCAACCATTTGCTGGTCGAACGTTCTGGAAGATGCTTCGAGTCAGAGGAAGTTTGATATTTTTCGGCCTACTGAAGGTATGGGTACCGTAGGTGCTATATATGACCATTTGTAAGTTCGGCAGGGAAAAGGCCAAGTGCTTCAGTCACTGGTCAAGAATTTATAAGAAAAAAATATAAAATAAAGAATAATTTTCTAAATTCTCCCTTTTTTGATGGTATATTTTAAGATGTTAAGAAATATCTCGGTTCCGGATTAAATGGTCTTTTCTGAACGCTTATGATAGAATATGAAATCCCCTTTTCAGAAATACTCGACAATCAATCAGGAGGTGTAGCATATTCATACCTTTGTAACTCTCAAAAACTGAAAAGGATATCAGAGTTTGGCAATATTGTACTCCTTATAAACTCTGCACAAATAACGAAGGATAAATGGGTAACGTCATTTCATCATATTACTCTATAAAGATGTTTAATTCAATCGACTGTCTTCAATACACGTGAGATATAAATTAAAGAAGTGTCTCATTTATTTCACATAAGAAATTACACAAAAGAAAACCTACGCACATACTTGCCATAATTTTGACTGTAAATATACGGATTTCCCCTGTAAAGTTAAAACTGTCTTTTAATTCATCATAATATTCTTTAAATTTCTAATCATCTAAATGAATAAATAACACGTTCTATTTTAAAATTAATTAAACGTTTTAATTAAATGATAACATTCTAATATTAGAAGAATGCAATCCATTTATTAATAGTGAAGTTTTTAGAATGAAAATAGCACTTCAATCAAACATTATAAATACATTAGATAACCGAGAAATAATTATATATAGTAGCTCCTCCACACATACAAATATGTAGAAATGTTTTCGCATACACCATTCGGGTTATAGAAAAAAAATTTTAATTTACTGAAAGAAAATGGGCTAAAATTGATGGAGTTTTTCGTAAAATATATATGCCTGATATTGGCAGAACCTTAGCAATGTGAAATAAAGCCACCGTAACAAAAAGTTATTATTCAACGGGGACCATTTTGATGTAAATGAGGTAAAGGGGAGGGGCGAATAGGGGGGGGGGGAGGAATGGACGAGCGAATAAATTGCGAAAACTACCAACATGTTTATTTCTGTGTTTTTATACCGCAAGCAGAAAAGAAAATAGATCTGAAAAATGTAACAGTGGGTTGTTTCGACCAAGACATTAAATAAGATTGGTCTGGAAATCAAAATGAAGTAACCAGGCTAAAATACGGATATTTCGGCTGGGCATATTATTTTTTTGGTGGCGGTTTTGTATTTTAACTTAAACGTGCGGTAGACAGACTCGTTTGAATACGAATGAAAAAAAAACAATCTTGTAAAGACATAGGAAAATGTGGAGGATTTGAAAGAGGTTTAATAACAAGCAATTTCATGCAATAAAAGCTCAAAACATGGAAAATTAAATAAGGCGACTTACAGTACACACACAATACACACAAATACACTGCTGGCCATTAAAATTGCAACACCATGAAGGAGGGATGATACAAACGTCAAATTCCAATGAGAGGAAGACGATGCTTGGATATGCAAAGGATTAGCATCTAAGCGCAATCGAACAACGCAGGAGGAAGAAACGGCATCTCAAACTCTGTATAAAAGGAAAGTTACGCAGCGGGTTTCTCAGTCGTAAATCGCTATTTGAATGTTGGTTGGTTGTGAGAAGATCGTCTTATGCCTCGTATAAGAAGGAGAAACGACTACCAGCACGTGTCGGACTTCAATAGCGGCAGGATCGTGGCCTACCGAGAGTTCGGGTTATCGTTCCGCGATATTGCTACTCGCATTGGTCAGAATCCAACGACTCTCATGTGAATATGGAATCGATGAGTTCAGGAGGATCACACTGAACGCCATGCAGGATCTCAACGGCCTCCCGCCACTAACGCCCAAGAGGGCAGGCATGTTGTCAGGTCGGCTTTGCAGGATAGTGTAGCCACATCCCGGACATTGAGACTGGAAATGGGCTTGTTTGCAGGACGACGAGTATCCTCACGGACAGTGCGATGACGTCTGGAGCAGCACGGACTGTCTGCACGGCGACCATTATTGCGGCTTCCCTTGACACTGCAGCATAGAGAAGCGCGGCGACAGTGGCACTCCCAACGACAAAACTGAATACAGGAGTGGCACCGCGTCGTCTTTTCAGGCGAGTACCGGTTCTGCGTGCAACATCACGATGGACGTATCCGTGTCTGGAGGCACGCGTCTGGAGAACGCACGTGGCCTGCTTGCATTCGATATCGTCATACAGGCCCTGCACCTGGTGTGATGGTATGGGCAGCCATTGCGTACATGACACGGATACCGCTTCTTCGCGTTGTCGGTAATCTCAACAGCCAGTGTTACATTTCTCAGATGTTAAGTCCTGTGGCTGTGCCCTATTTTCGAGGCCTCGGAGACGTCAACTTTCAACAAGATAACGCAAGACCGCATGTTGACCGTCATGTCCTGGCCTACCTCGACACAGAGGGAGTTCGACTGCTGTCCTGGCCAGCACGTTCTCCATATCTCTTACCCACTGAAAACACCTGGTCATGGGTTGCTGAGAGACTGGGCCGCCAGAGCTCTCTAGGCAATATGATTTATGAAGTGTGGCATAGACTTGAAGCAGCATGGAATGACTTGCCTGTATCTGTCATCCAAGCCCAGTTCGACTCGATGCCTAACCAGGTTAGAGGCGTTTTAACTGCCAGAGACGGCAGCTATGTGTACTAATTTTGGACCCAGCATATCCCCCAAATTGCCTAGAAATTTAATCATGTCCTCTGCCTAGTATGCTGTAAAGGTACAATAAGTTTTGTTGTTTGCTTTCCTTATATATATATATATATATATATATATATATATATATATATAATATTAAAAACTAGTAATTTCTTAATTCAACAATCTTAACATTTAAAAACTATTAATTCCTCACTTTACTATTCCAAATTACAAACCCTTTTTTAATTCCTTGAAATAGGTAATTTCCCTTGGGCATTCGTGTTAAAATCCAAGAGATATTCTAAATTTTAGCATTGTCATCCCAGTAAAACTTATATAGAAATCCCATAGTAATAGCCTTTGTAACCCCAGGCAATATTATTAAAGATGGCTGACTTTTTACCGAAATTAAGCTCGACGCGGCGTGGCTACCGAATTAGATCAGATCAGAGCATCAACAAATAACTTTTATCCAATCAAAATGTAAGTCACACCTCTGTGTCACGTGATGGAATGACTTTATAAAACTATCTGGTGTCTAAAATTAGACACACTCTGTAAGAATCGGTCTGTCATATAATCCCGGGTGGAAGACTTGGAAAACTTAATAAAATGCTTTAGATTCAATTACGTATCTGTGGTTTCTGTGTCTGCGTTGGGAGTCTTTGCGGGAAAATGCTCGGTTTGTCATCATGTGTATCGGCGACGTAATCCACTCTGGCCTGTTATTTGTTCCTCCACGTCGCCTATATTTCAAAAAGTCGGCAAGTATACCTTCCCATCAGACACAGGCAGTAATTTTTTTTTTCCGATTCAACCCGAGCGCAAACAACAGAATCAGAGTGTCCCGGTCTCCGCCATGTCTTAACAACATTCGTCTACGCTGGATAATTTCGGAGTTCCCGTCAGCCATGTGGTGTGGCGCGTTGGCTCCCAATGTCTTTCCGACGAAATAAGCGGGAGTACATCGTAAAATTTTGTGCGCCTTCGACGCTCCTATTTTTTTTTCTCTCTTCTCTCGTCTTGCCGTGTGATGACCAGCAATTGCGGATTTAAATTCATCGTTCTTCTATCCGGATTTCAAAATGTGCTTTTTTTTTTTTTTTTTGCCGTGTGACGACCAGTGACTGCGGATTTGAATTCTTCGCGAGTATCTTCAACAAGAGTGTGCGCGAAATCGAAAGTTAATTTCCAACCATGTTCTCCTTAGTGAAAAGCGTTCTATCGTGCGGTGTTTTGTCAAACAGCGTGATCATCTTTTCTTTTTTTTAAATAAAAATTTATTTTGTGTGTCTCACCAATGGTGCTTCGGAGAAGAGAAAATGTTCCTGCATCAGCAACTTATTCCAGCTTTTGGATTTGCAGAAAAATATGTAATAATCTGCGGTAAATCTTCACTAAAGTAAATTTATTTTGTTCCATATAATAAAATTCGGTCTTAAATCAACATAAAATTAAAGGTAAGACAGATTGTCAATGAAATTTTAAAAGTTCTTAGAATGTTAAATGAAAATTTGTGTGTAATGTTTAAATATTGGGATTTTAATGATATTGATACTCTGATACAATTAGAACAAATTTTAACGAAATTTAATAATGATTTTGCTTAATATAAATTTGATATAGTTAGTTATCTGGCTTCTGTAAACATGAATCGTATATATTTTTAAAATGTTTTCAGTTATTTTTAATCATGATGTACTTCTGTTTTCTCGTGCGTTATAAATTTGGTTTTGATTTTGGGGTTTGGTTTCAAGTGAAGGATTATAATTTAGGTTTTGTGTATTTAAATTTCATTGCTAGCCACATGAATATTTACTATATATAGAGATTATAAGATATTTGAATTTAAAGAAATTTTTGAGACTTATATGTGATAAATTTATTATAAGTGTGTGTTTTTAGTGTAATTTTATAATATTTCTATGTTCTTTTTCTGATAATGAATATTTTAGTGTTTTAAGATAATTAATGATCCTTGGTTACGTTAAACTGAAATATTAAATGAGTAAAGTAATGTTACAAGTATCTAATTTAGCACGCAGTTCTGAATCGTCGCGGAGAAAAAAAAAATAACGTAAATCATTTCCGTTTTCGAGCGCCGTTGTATTGCGTTTCGAAGGTCGCCTCCGCAATAAATTTGAATGCTCAGCATTAGTTTTGTAAACACGATCATGAAAAGAGCCAAACTTGTTTTGATTCATTTAACTTAGAATTTTTTGCGACTCTAAATTTAAACATATGATGCCTGTGGTTTTGATTTTGGAAAATATCTGCAGGGATAACATAATAATTTTCAGACATCAAGAAAATTTTATAATTTAAGTACTTTGACATATTACATTTGATGTTGAAACCTCGTAAATTGTTCTACGAATTTAAGTAAAGGAGATTTCTGGAGGTTAGTCGACAGTTAAAATTCGTGTTACGATTTTCATAAACGGAACGTCTTTATAACATGACTTAGGGTGCCAAAAAACCACAATTGGAGAATTGAAAAAACCATTGTATGTTATATTTGGTTCATCCGCCCCAGAAAATTCTCGAAATAGAAATAATGAAGAATAATAAATAAATAGGAAAGATAATATTATAATGAGAAATATGTTTTAAGATATTAAATACAAATGATGAATATTTGGGAACTTTACAGCGAGGATTCATACCAAAATGTGATATAAGAAAAGAAAAATTAATTTTGGTTTATCGATTTCATGATTAACTTAATAAAACTGAGATGTCTATTGGTAAAAGATTATTATTTGTGATTATTATTTTGATTATTTGTGTCAATTGATAGAATAATAGTTTGAAATTTGAACATTAACATTAAATTATGGCAATTGATAGAGAATATTAAGGTATCATTATTGTTATTATTGGTATTAGGAGTATTTTATTATTGTGTGTTTAATACTTTCATATGTTGTGTATTTTGGATTCTATTGAATATAAAATTGATAAACAAAACTTTCACACTAAACGAGATTCTGAAATTGTCCATGCTTGCAGATTAAGATATTATAATGCACCAGAGAACTTAAAACTACACCACGAATAATGACAAACATTAGATCCATTTTTCTTTCTTTTCTATGTGATGCTTAACATCATTATATTTTTTTTAAATCGATATAATTAATTATGTGTTGTCCTACTAAAGATATATAAAAAAAAAAAAAAAAAAAAACTGTCTAACTTAAACTTTCTTCTTAAGAATACTATTATATGTGAATTTTTTTTTTGGATCTCAATTTAAACACCGGCTATGACAACTCTACTTCTTTAACCTTTCAGTAAATTTCCTATTTCTTGAAAAACACTTTCCTATCACCCAACTCTACAAGCGCGTTGGATGTCGTCCCAACTGTTTAAGATCTTATTAATTTTTTTTTACTATTTGTTTTTAATTCAACAACTCAGTCACTTAAAGTGCTGAAGATCATATGCTTGAGTAATGACTAAAACAGGGCTGGGATGGCCACTCCTTTTGTCCTCCCATTTCTATATATTATACTCCCACAGGTATGACAACTGCACCTTTTCCTTTTTCTCCATCTGTGTACTATGCAAGATGCTGTTTTCCAACGCAGTCATATTCCGTCGGAGATTTACGGTTAGTCCACTGTACGGCTAAAAGACTCTTCCTCCTTATTAGTCAGAGAACAATATGGAGAAAGAAAACCCACTTGTTACACAAACATAAACACAACCCTCACTGCTTAGAGGTAGAATTAAAGAATTTGAGACTAAGAGTTTGGGTAACACACATACAACAAGGTACCTTCAACACAAAAAATTGGATATCCACGTAGAATTAAAATAAGTGTACACAAATGAATAGTAAATAAATAATTTGAAAATAAAATGAAAAGTATTGAGAATAAATAAAGTTAGAATAAATATGAATAAGTATAATTAAAGAATATTGAATAGACTTTTGGAATGAATAAATATTGTCGAAATAAAATGAATATAAGAAATGATGAAATGAGAATAAGAAATATAAATGATATTGAAAAGAGATTTTTTTTTGTTGATAATAAGTAATATTGAAATAAAGGAGATAATGGATATTAAGAAAAAATAATGAGATAAATAAAGATACGAAAACTAGATAATGAGTGATATGTTTTGTAATTTTTATGTACAATTGATATATTTGAAATGTGATTTTATTAAATCTTGTGATTTTTATTGAAAGTGTGATTTTTATTATAAACTGTGATTTTTATTATGTAACTAAAGGACTAATTTTCTTTATATGTAAACAAGTCAAGATAATGTGATGTTTATGTATTCTACGTTTGTGAAGCAGGAATGACACAGCACTAAAAAGACTGTGATTTTTTTTAATTGGTGTATTTTCCTCAACATACTAATGACTGTGACAGGACTAAAGATGTTGCACAGATAAATCATTACAAGATAAGTTAATAAACTTTTTTGGACTCACTCCATAGTAGTGAACGTTGAGGAAGAAGTTTTGAATTTTTCATCCTGTTATCAAAGTCAACTTCATTTACTTAATTTTTGTTTGTTTTTGATATTTTTATTACTATGTTTTGTTATTTTGTATTATTCAAATCGAGATGATAGTAGATATTGTATTAAATGTATGTTTATAGTGAAAATTTTTGGTAGTTTACAAATTTTTGGTTATGTTAATTGATTTTTTTTTTGAGATTTTGTTGTGTGGGGAGACGTCCTTATTCAACAGGTTTCAAATACATACTTATGTAGAATCTTCAATTTAATATTATGTGTCCTTCTTTTTAGTGATTTTATATATATTTTTCAGTAAATTTGATAATGTTGCTATGTCAGCTCATCACGTGATCTTTAAAAATGTTTTTCTTGCAATTTAACTTTAATTGAACTTGATACGTTAACTTATTCCAAATTTTTTAATGCCCATTCTTCTCACTCATCCGAGTGAGTCTGCCCTCCAATGCAGGCATTGTAGGTCAGCCTCTTCTCGGACGGGGGGGATATTCTATAATATTAAAAACTAGTAATTTCTTAATTCAACAATCTTAACATTTAAAAACTATTAATTCCTCACTTTACTATTCCAAATTACAAACCCTTTTTTAATTCCTTGAAATAGGTAATTTCCCTTGGGCATTCGTGTTAAAATCCAAGAGATATTCTAAATTTTAGCATTGTCATCCCAGTAAAACTTATATAGAAATCCCATAGTAATAGCCTTTGTAACCCCAGGCAATATTATTAAAGATGGCTGACTTTTTACCGAAATTAAGCTCGACGCGGCGTGGCTACCGAATTAGATCAGATCAGAGCATCAACAAATAACTTTTATCCAATCAAAATGTAAGTCACACCTCTGTGTCACGTGATGGAATGACTTTATAAAACTATCTGGTGTCTAAAATTAGACACACTCTGTAAGAATCGGTCTGTCATATAATCCCGGGTGGAAGACTTGGAAAACTTAATAAAATGCTTTAGATTCAACTACGTATCTGTGGTTTCTGTGTCTGCGTTGGGAGTCTTTGCGGGAAAATGCTCGGTTTGTCATCATGTGTATAGGCGACGTAATCCACTCTGGCCTGTTATTTGCTCCTCCATGTCGCCGATATTACATATATATATATTTAGATAGATAGATAGACAGACAGACACAGAGATATGTATATGTATATGTGTAGGTGTTCATTTAAAAAATTTCATTTCTTATAGTAATAAAACTAATACCTCTTATAAAACTAACACACCTTAAATTTCTCTGCTGTGTATAGTACTACAGTCATATGTGAACGAAATCTTATAATAAAGAATTTGAATGATTGTATCTAGTTCAGCTGTTTTCAAACTGCGGTACAAATACACATGGAGGTGCATCTGCGACTTCCAAGGGGTACGCAACCCCAGCTGTCACGAGAAAATAAATGAAATGATAAGAAAAACCAAACATGGCAGTAAATCTCTCCATTTATTAATCTAAAAATCTTAACCAAACTGTTTTTTTCCCTTAGAGTACTTAATTAAACCATTTCATTTTATTAGAACTTATTCTAGAATGAAATAAATGTAAAATAAAAAAGTACCTTTTAACCTCCCACGTAAACGAGGTAACCCCGCGAGACTGAATGGTTAGAGCATCCTATGTAGGATTACCTCTAAATTCCGAGGCAATGATAGTAAGATTAAATACTTATGTCAGAATTGAAAAAAAAATTGATAGCTATATTTATTAGTTATAGTAATACATAATAAACACCCTTAATGCATTACCAAGTGATCATAAAAATTGTTTAAGACCAGCGAGGAGATAGAATACTATAAGGCTCGGTGCACACGAGCGATCCGGTGTCGTTGCGGCACCGCAGTTGCGATCAAGCAGTACATAGAGTTGAACTAACCGACTCACACGGACGACGCGTCGCTCGTGTGACATAATAATAATTTGTGACGTTACGATAATAATAATTTACTATATTAAAATAACCCTTAACTGGCCTAATATTAAAAATAATAAAACCACGCATTTGAACCTTAAAAAAAGTTTAAATGTAAATGATTTGTCTGTAGAAACATGATTTTTCATTGTAATATTGATCCATAGAAAGGCATACAATCCTAGAACACTTTCTGTAATGTAATAAAGTACGTATTCTTTATGTTTAAATACCGAAAAATCCAGACAGTCACTAAAAATCAATATCGATGAACCAGTGAAGGCTTTTCCCTGTACCATACAGGGCGAATAGCTGTGAAAAATATCCTGACGACGTCGAAAGATACTTTTTTATCCATTAGATTGGAAAGAAGATTGAATACTGGCTATTTTCAGCATTTTGGACGAAATTTATATTTTCCCAAAATATACTAGCAGTCAAAAATTTTAAGATTTTGAAATTCAAAAGACGACTTTTCTATTTGTATTAAAGGATAAAGATTTAAGAAAACATTTCTTTCAATATAGTATAATAAAAGTAAGACATAAGCAAATACCTAAACATGAACATATGCAGTGTCCGTTTATGATAGCATATCATAAATAAAAACTGTTCAGAGTACTAGTTTTTATCGCATCGAATATCAGATTGTTATCGCCTCAAATGAACCATCACCGATTGTTACTGCAATATCTAGAAAAGGTAATTACCTTTCCGAGATATTATTTCAAGAGACAATGTGATATTTCCTGTCTTCCCTTATATAACGCCTGCTGGTGAAGCCGTTTAAGCAGATGAGATTTGAATTTTGTATTGTTCTCTCTAGCCGTCTTTATACCCATATTTGCCATAACAGTCTGTTATTATCCAATTTGCAGGCGAACATAATATTATACGCTAAAATTGATTTACAAACCATAAAACTTGACAACGACACATGCGCGAAAACGCTCAAAGCAGCCATTTGCACATTTATCTGTTTCTTTAAACAGTACACATGGTTCAATGAAACAAACTGTCGCTTTTGAATTTGCTTATATAGTGATTACTGACAAATTAATAGCGCAAATCAATTAAATACCAGAATAATGGCCAAACACCTGAGTTTATACCTTAAACTAAATCAACTTTAACATAATCATGGTTCAGTTATGACTGCGTACGTGTGTGTGCACTCCATTGAAAAGTCTTAAGACTGCTGGGACAGTATGCTAATGTAATTGCCGTAGATACGGATCGTATTATTCCATCCAAAAAACTGTTTAATACGTTTTAAGCCAAGAAAATGAAATGGAGCTTCTTTTGAGAATTTAGGCTCAATGATTCTACAATTATTACTTTGAGGAAATTAATACTTTGATATGTATGTGGTAGGCGAATTGACAAATCCGGTTTATTGGAAAGAGAGCCATAAATTTTTTTCATTATAAAAGTAAATATACTTGAAAAAATTTTTCAGCTAGTCTCTTCTAACGAAACTACCGCGGGATATTAACGTAAGATTACTTATCGTTGCTTACCTCTTTTTTATGTATATATGTATGTATGTGTTATGAATATATGAATCTATATATATGTATGTATGCACACACACACACACACACACATATATATATATATATATATGTCAAAATTTTGATGCATTTTGGTACTTTTCTGTTTAACTGTTTACTGCTTGCCCAAGCGATACAGACTGGGTTTGGCACGCTGCCAAAATTATAACTCGCGACGACGGACGGTTTTACGTTTGAAATTTTGCTTTCCGGAAGACCGTTATGGAGGAATGTAATCCTATGTTAAAATATTCGGAACAATTTAAAATTTTGTTTAAAAACTTCAATTTTAAAATATAAAGCCAAGTTTAGTTTTGATATATCAGCTGAACTAATGGTTCTAGTTGCTAATTTTCCCCCTTTTGTGAGTACGAAAGGTTTTAATATAATTTTTTTTCCAGGATTTATTGCAGTTCTATCTACAAAATTTTATACCACTTCAAAGGGAAAGATTTTTTTTTCCATAGTAACTTATGTTTCAGGGAAAATATTTTCGAATATTTTTACTGTGAATAAAAAAATCCAGAAGGCAGTTTGATTAAAACAGTACAAAGAAACGCTAATTTCATGCTAATACCTTGCCAAGGAATTTTAGATACATCCTTTCAAATTTGGCCAATCATTAAAACTCCCATTCCGAGGTAATTAGGATTAAAGTTTGGATGTACAATAGGATACGTTCAGACAGGACACCTTAAAAACGCTAAACCTGGCAATGCAATTATCGCAGAGAAATACGGTTCCTATTATTTCAGTCTGAAAACTCTATAGTAGGTTTTAAGCCAAGAAAATGAAATGGGGCTTCTTTTAAGAATTTAGTCTTTTAATTTTTGACCTTCATTTTTGACTTTGGGGAAATTTATACTGTGATATATACGCCCCCCTCCCGATATCTGTATGAAAAGAACAATTAGTTTTGCAGGAATTCTTAACCCTCTATCACAGGGGTGGGAAATTGTTTTGGCTCGGAGGCCACTTTGTGGAAGCGGAGGTTAGCAGAGGGCCGCAACTTTTAGAATTATTGCATTTATTAGTTAACTTTGCATACCAGAAAAAATGTGCAAATTGTATCATAAAAATCAATAAATATAAATTAAATAAAATATTGGCAGTTTTTTTGTCTGTCTTGGAGTTTGTGGCTGTCTTGGAGGGCAACAAAAAAATCTGTAGCGAGCCGCATGTGGCCCGCGGGCTGCTATTCGCCTACCCCTGCTCTATCAGATCACAACACGTAGAGTTGCAAATGTGATCTGTAGGGGATAAGGGACGGTTGATCAGAATGGTGAGGTTATCGCGCATGTAGAAGTGCTTGCTCCTTTCTCATTGGTCGAGGAAGATGTTTTCTGTTCCCCGAAGCAGTATTGCTTCCGAAGCAATACTGCTGAATTTCCCGGATTTTTGTAGCCTGATAGGGGTTTTAGAGCACTAAAACACTCGGGACCGTTATCTCCAAAATGAAAAGGAAGCATCAGAAGAAAGATAAACATCATTTAACTAATACATATTCAAGAATCTGGGTGAATGCACAGAACTGCTAATTAAGAAAGAATTAATGACACCTCCCATCAAGAAGAATCAGCATTAAGAGACTGAAAATGTGTATAGCTTTGACTTCAAATAAGTGGGGAAGTGATGAGTCATATTTTGTTGTTCAAGGTTACACAGCAAGTCTTGCCAGACGAAAAATTTATGAGCCAGGACAGAGTTGCGCATTTGCAATGAACCGTAAAAAGCCTTAAAAAACATATTTAAAAAAAAATTTAAATTAAAGGTAGCTTACCTGTGGTAGTTAAAAAATTTGTCTTGATAATTTTAATCAAAATACATCAAAATACTGAAGGAAAATTTTGATGTATTTTGATAAAGGAAGGAAAATTGAGCCATTTTTGTAGAATTTTACTTTTTTAGCAAGGGAGTCACTTATCCTGAGAACATCGCGTACACACATCTCGAGATTTGTTGGCTACTTCTTGACGTGGGCAACCAATGGGTAAACCGAAGTCCTATACGGGGGTCAGTGTAGTAACAGCCATGCTTTGGACGACATTCGAACACAGACCCACGCAATGGCAGCGCGCGTCGTAAAAACTACAAGACAACGAGAGCGGCATTTTTTTTTTAGGATAATATTTGTAAAAATTTTCCTTCTAATCTATAAAAATACAATTACAATTTACTTATGTACATTTCAATTGCTTTTCATCACACTTAGACGTTACAGTTCTTTAGAAATTGATATAGATTACATATTGTCCATCTCTTTAAAACTGGCATAAACACCATGGCAAAGGAATTATTTTAAGAAACGCAATGAAAAATATTCAGTTTATTTAACGAAATTTTCTTAATTAATCAAAAATGTATTTTCCTATAACATTACCAATATTTTTATTGAAATGCAGATAAAGACAATAATTTTACAGACATAATATCTGTATTTTGAAAACTTCATCTCATGAATAATTCAAAATTTTAGAAGCAATTTATCTTACCGAACCGGTCGGAATCTTCAATTACGCAAGGCTTTTAATTGCGAAGTTTGCTTAAGGTGATTTATTAAGGTAAAGTAAACTGAAGGTTACTTTATTCCTCTCAGCCATTTATAAATACTATTGCTTTACCAAAATATGTTTCAGAATATGTTACTAGAAACGAATGTAACAAATGGAATTAACAAGAATAAAAAGATAAATTAGTTCTATGTTTACACTATTAGAGAAAGTTATACAGATAAAGGACAATTTCTAGTAATAAATGTACTTACACTGCTTTAGATTAAACAAATACAAAAATATCAAATTAGTTACATTATTAGAGACTATCAAATATTATCAGAAACTATCAAAATAATTACACTATTAGAAAGAGTTATACGGGTAAAGGGCAATTTCTAGTAATAAATGTACTTAGACTGCTTTAGTATTACATAAATACAATAAAATTAGTTGCACTATTAGAGACTATCAAATTGTCATGACGTGGCCGACAACAAGCCAACACATCTCACACGAGATCAAATAAATCAGACTCATATTTGAGATAAGCAAAGGCGCGAAATTAAATTAAAATTAAGTTCCTTTATTAGAACTCACTATATACAAATATTTACAGTTAGCCGTTCGGCTATTACTATTCATTAGATTTGCTAGTCGTGCATGGAACTAGCCACTGGTCTCACAAAAAAAACTGTCTTATCAGCTTCCCAACGCTGACCATCCTCTAGACTTTGCCTCTGCCAACTGACTGTCTGTTCCTTCAAGTCACCTCCAAGCAGATTTTCCCCCCTCCGAGGGGGTTGGATTTCACTTCCGCCACCGGACGCCTTGTGCGGTCTTTGTCTTTGCCGTGCTGGTCACTTTCCGGTCAGCCCAGCCCCTGAAAAACTTTTCATAAAGAGCATCGGCTAGTTCTCTGCCGATCTTTGTCCTGTGGTATTTCCGGCCAAGGTCCGACCGCCCCATGGCGAACTGAAATTAACGATGCACCCTAGAATAACAAAAACTATTATCTGGGTTTTTCTATGGGTAGTCCCCTTGAACCTTTAGAATGCTGGTTTCCACGTCTCAGCTTCAGACTTCTTTGTACACAATTGTCCTGTGAACGTTGTGAGAAAGCATGGGATGTTGCACGACATCACAGCTCCCTCCCCCTAAGAAAGTCCAAAGATCTTCTTTGGGGTATCCACAGTTCGGATAATTACTTCAATATTCAGATATGAGATTGTGTTCTTTTAATTTTTCCCAGAGAGATTCATGCGCGAGGGAATCTATCTTCCCACTCTTAAATTTCCTGCCAAGCATTAAGTGCTTCCGTTGTCACTAATTACGTTAAAAGTCAGAATTACGCGTACTCAGTTTTGGAATTACATTCTTTTTTCTTCTTTACTGGGTATATATATTTCACTTGATACACCACAACCACTCAAGATATAGCACAAGTCTATACTGAGTACATGACAACACATTTCATGAAATCAATTACATAAATCTCTTAGCTACAACAATACAACCACTTAACCTTAAATACATATATCATACCTAAAAACAATACAAACACTCAAAATCTTAGATACATATATCATACTTAAAAAAACAATGCAACCACTCAAGATCTTAGTTACACATATCATACTTAGAAATAAAAACAATACAAACACTCCAAGTCTTAGTTACATGCCCAATTTTTCAGTCCTTGTCACTGAACTTAAAATGAACCTTTAAAATAGTACTTTTCACTACACTAGAATAAGCACTCGAAACCACTGTGTCACCTCTAGGTATACACAACCTGAATACATGGGCTTAGACAAAAATGGCCCACTCACATAACTATGGCTACACATAAATCCTTACTACTATTTTAAATATAACCAGTTTACCTAAATAACACATTTAAATATAGCCTATTTAACTCACAACCTATTACTCTTAGAATACGACTCATGCCACTCTAACAGGTGATGATTAAATACTGATAGGTCCATTTAAATGTAGTATACACAATACACGTGACACTGCCTTTATGCAGGACATAAAATATTAGCACAACATCAAGCTTATCACCTGCTCGTCACAAGACTCACAGTATTTTTTTGTTAATTACAGGACATTTTAATTTTTCCTATTTTACCAAAAGTATTTTAATTTCTTCCATTTAATCGTTGGTCCCCAAAACTGAGTCAACGTAACATTTAATTTAATCAATTACCTAAACTCGAATTGAATATCAAACAAAACAACTAAAGAAAATTACTTTCATCAAGAAAAATGGATCTGAACAAAATTTTTCACTATGTTAAATTCTTCAACATTAAAAAGGGTTCCAACCCAAAATTCATTTTCTGATTTATTCATCAAAGAAATAACGGATCCAGACATACACATTCACTCATTATGAGTGCGGGACATTTCTTTTGAACAATACCCCGTCATCACATGGAAGTTGTCATTATCTTTAATACATTAACAATACCTAGAACCGAAATCTCATTTCACTACATATTTAAACAATTTACTTCCATTAAACACTTGATATTCCAATTTTCAATAATTTACATAACATTACCTGACCAACAATTAGTAAACTTGGATTCATATAGCATAGAATCTACTCAATTTATCAGGATCTTCAGTTCATTTTGAACTAAAAGCACAACAATATACCCAATCGTCTATACATATCAGTCACACAGTTGGACATAATACACAAAAAAAACCTCAATTAATTCTCACTGTGGAACACAATACAAATCTTTAACTAACTTTCCATGATTCATTAATCAAAATTAGTTGGTCAACTTACTTATGTATATACAAACAAATGAAAACTCAATTACTAACATTCATAACAATAGGTTACTACATTTATTTTCTTAGGTTATGAATTTGCCATCATACTTAAAGTAATCCACTTCATCGCAATAGATTAATAACATTATTTCTTAAATTATGTATTCACACTCACAACCAGTTTAATACATTAATACAGTTTACAATATATTATTAATATTTATTCATTAATTTATGTAAATATCCTCATAACCTAAATTAATGCAAATGCATTTTACCCTCAGAAATTTTCATGAGAACCCTAACTCTCTCGTGCCGGTTCAGCTTGAATCTAGCAGTAATTTTCCTACTGACACCCCATTTGTATTGATCCGCTGCCCACGAAAGTTTCTCCCTAGGTTCTCGTAAATTCCCAATTTCCTTCATTTTTACTTTAACCGAATTCCACAATGTTTTCTTTCGCCTACGTCTTAGGAAATTTTGCAATTGCTCAGCTGATTGACGCTTATTCCCCTCGTTTACGTATTCACAATTCTTTACAGATTCAACTGCGTTGCGAAAACCTATTTCGTGCTCGATTACTTTCACAGCACTCAACTCAAAGCCCAAAATTTTGAAAGATTCAGATCTCGGACAACCCTGCCCTGATAATTTAACCTTATCAATTCGATGGTTTTCCTTCCTTTCAAAATCTTGCCTGCTATTAATTTTCTCCCAGAGAATCCGCCATGAAATTCCTCGCTCTAAATTTTCCTCACTATTCTCAAGTAAGGTGCAAATGTACACAATAACTTTCCCTGAGATAACTGCCCTAATTGTTTCATAAGGCGTCGCCACAATTACAACCCTTTCTGCTACAATAGGGAGAAGGGTATCCATCTTACAGAAAAAACCTATTCTGCATCTGACCTTTTCTCGCAACTTATAATTCCAAAGTTTGACCGCCTCGGAGTTCACTAAACGCGGCTCTACCCAACTAACAGGATAACATCGTGATTTACCCTTCCCATAGTTAGTCTCACTATTTAACTTATAGTCCAAAATCTTCCCATTACAGGGTTTCCCTTCATGACCTTTTAATCTTTCTGGTGGGACAATCCACTTCATTTTTAATCCTTTTAATCTTATTCGTCCCTTTATCCACAATTTATTTTCTACGAGGTATCTACGTACTAATTCTCGAACCCGGGTACCGTTTCCTGGGAATATCCTTAAACTTGATTCCTCCCAACTCAACCGTTTCGAACGGAAATCTCCTGTTGTCGAGAGCGTCACCTCTATGCATTCGCCAATCTCTCTAGACAAATTCCCTCGGTTGACATTCGTCGCAAGCCCTACACCTTCAAAAACCTCCCGTGTACGAACTAATACGCGATCTTTTGGTCTCCCGGTTATGCTCTCAAATTCTTCCCGTACGCCAACAACCTCGCCCTCAGATATTGAATTTCCATTCTTTATGTTCTGTGACTCTATATCCTCGTCATTACCCAAATTTTGTCCAACGTACTGCCCTAAACCCGAATTTTTCTTTCTCGGTGGGTTCTCTTGTTCTCCCAAAGACCGTATGGGGGAACTTTCCATTTGCTCCACGTGAAAATCTAAATTCCCGATACTGTTCTCTGTTTCCTCCTGAAAACCGTGTCGTACGGACGAAAACCCCTCAGGTTCAATACAGCCGTCATTCAACTCCTGTTTTCCTGGAATTGGTACGCGAGGCTCTAGTTCTGAAATCACCCCCAACTGGTTTTCGCCCACCCTACTACAATCGGTGAGCGCCGGGGGATTTTCCTTTGCGCTATTCGAAAATCCTGTTTCCGATCTATTATATTCTAATTTCTCCCGGTTTCTACCTTCTTGAAACTCCTCTAGGCTTTTACCTCCCAGAATTTCACCCGCAGGGTTATTTAGTTCAATACTTTCCTTCGTGCTACAAACGGGATGACTCGTTTTTTCTAGCGGAAACTTGTTTTCCTCACCCTCAAATTTTCCGAGTACTTCAGTTGGTTGCATTAAAACTCCGGCTTTCCCAACCTCCTCAGGACTCATCAGCTTAGGGTTTTCGTTACTGCTTTTATCTAAATTAGTTTCAACTCTAACCCCACTATCCGTTCTTTTTTTCTGAATAGCCACAAGAGGCGAATTTTCTGGACCTGTGTCCCCTGTACATAACCTATCCGTTTCATTTTTCCGAATAGCCACACTAGGCGAATTTTCTGGACCTGTGTCCCCTGTGTTAAAGCTATCCGTCTCAATTGATTTACTCGCAATCTCTTAATCTTATTCGTAAAAATTTATTGTTTGCAAAAATTCTTTTAAAATTACCAACTCTTCACCTTTTTGTAACCTAATTTCATCTTCATAGCCGAATTCTGCTTCACTTTGTAGATCAAATTTTAATTGTTTTAGATTTGCTACCGTCTCCTTATGGTTTCGCATAAATGACTCTTTGTCAAATTCGAATTCCTCTGACAATCTCGCGACTAAAATTTTAACCTCAGGGTCTGAGAAAATTCCCGATTTAATTCTGATTTTCGCTAGCTCAAACGCTCTATCTTGTTTTCGTTTTTCTAACCCCCAAGCTTCTTTTTCTCTTTCCCAAGCTTCTTTTTTTCTTTCTCTTTCTCTTTCCTCTTCCCTTTGTCTATCCAACAAAATTGATTCTAGACAATTTTTCGCGAATTGTTCGTCAAAATCTGACGCTCCTACAATTTGGCTTATAATTCTTAGCTTTCTGTCTGACATCGACACATTAGAATCGAATTTTGCTGCCAATGTCAGCAAGACACCTTTATTATATTTAGCTAGAAATAGCTCCATTTCGGTAAGTTCTGCCATAATTCCCCAAATTTTTCAATAACACTACAAAATACACTTATCTATATACTAGTTTTCAACCTCAATATCAAAACTCCTTGATATTATGAAATTCACTACATTTACTATCAATTCAAAATACACTCAATAATAGGTAATCCTTTAAAATGATATCAACACAATGAACATGCACTTAATACTTAATAACTTAATATTTGCACATAAATCCACTTAATACTTGCACAATTCACTCATTAGTATATAAAGTTTCAAAATGATATTAACACACAAAATACTCTACGTATTATCTTTAAAATCTGAACTTCAAATTAGTGCAAAAACAATTAGCAAAATATTAAATTTCAAGTTAATATATCTATACAAATACCCTGAGCAACTGCTCAAATTCAAAACAGATATTAGTCAAATAATACACCTTGTATTATAAAATTCCACATATATATCAATGCACAATAACCCTTAGCAATAAGCTAATTTTCAAATGATAACACAATACCCTTAGCACTAAGCTAAACTTTTAAAAGAATACAAAAATACACCTGATTCAGAACAATATAACAGCATATATATATTTTGTGTAATTTTCATACACTCATACCCTAATAAATTGACACTTTCGGTTTCTCTCAATTTATTACATGCAGTGTACTTCTTTTCCAAAACTGAGTTTTTCCCTTAAACAAAGCAAAACCCTGGTGTAACAATTCAAATAAAATTACCTTATTCGAACACACAAGCCAGCATAACTATTACTTCGCTTAATACCCAGTTAAATAATTATGTCCACTTCAATTAAGTATTTCAACCAAATCAAATTAAACCTTTCTAACCAAAATTTTTCAAAATCCTGAACTTTTGTACACCTAGAACTTTTAATTTAATTTACGTTCACATTAACCTTAACTTACAATCCGCCTAGACAAATCCTATCAAATCTCTCTGGATTTAACTTAAAAGACATACCTCAGCTTGAAGAACTTTTCCACTCTGCTGCAAGGTGAACTCCTAGGCTTTCCGGCTTGTAGTTATTTCTTGGTCATAGATGAACGTCGACGCTTTTCCGAGACTTCCTTCACGTCCACAGCGCATTCCAGTTGAAATCGTAAAGGAGTGGCAGGTCCGGTGTCTTTTCTAACTAGACCACCATCCCACCGCTGCCACCAGTTGTCATGACGTGGCCGACAACAAGCCAACACATCTCACACGAGATCAAATAAATCAGACTCATATTTGAGATAAGCAAAGGCGCGAAATTAAATTAAAATTAAGTTCCTTTATTAGAACTCACTATATACAAAATATTTACAGTTAGCCGTTCGGCTATTACTATTCATTAGATTTGCTAGATTAGGCAATTCATTAGATTAGGCTTTTAATTGCGAAGTTTGTTTAAGGTAATTTATTAAGGTAAAGTAAACTGAAGGTTACTTTATTCCTCTCAGCCATTTATAAATACTATTGCTTTACCAAAATATGTTTCAGAATATGTTACTAGAAACGAATGTAACAAATGGAATTAACAAGAATAAAAAGATAAATTAGTTCTATGTTTACACTATTAGAGAAAGTTATACAGATAAAGGACAATTTCTAGTAATAAATGTACTTACACTGCTTTAGATTAAACAAATACAAAAATATCAAATTAGTTACATTATTAGAGACTATCAAATATTATCAGAAACTATCAAAATAATTACACTATTAGAAAGAGTTATACGGGTAAAGGGCAATTTCTAGTAATAAATGTACTTAGACTGCTTTAGTATTACATAAATACAATAAAATTAGTTGCACTATTAGAGACTATCAAATTGTCATGACGTGGCCGACAACAAGCCAACACATCTCACACGAGATCAAATAAATCAGACTCATATTTGAGATAAGCAAAGGCGCGAAATTAAATTAAAATTAAGTTCCTTTATTAGAACTCACTATATACAAAATATTTACAGTTAGCCGTTCGGCTATTACTATTCATTAGATTTGCTAGTCGTGCATGGAACTAGCCACTGGTCTCACAAAAAAAACTGTCTTATCAGCTTCCCAACGCTGACCATCCTCTAGACTTTGCCTCTGCCAACTGACTGTCTGTTCCTTCAAGTCACCTCCAAGCAGATTTTCCCCCCTCCGAGGGGGTTGGATTTCACTTCCGCCACCGGACGCCTTGTGCGGTCTTTGTCTTTGCCGTGCTGGTCACTTTCCGGTCAGCCCAGCCCATGAAAAACTTCTCATAAAGAGCATCGGCTAGTTCTCTGCCGATCTTTGTCCTGTGGTATTTCCGGCCAAGGTCCGACCGCCCCATGGCGAACTGAAATTAACGATGCACCCTAGAATAACAAAAACTATTATCTGGGTTTTTCTATGGGTAGTCCCCTTGAACCTTTAGAATGCTGGTTTCCACGTCTCAGCTTCAGACTTCTTTGTACACAATTGTCCTGTGAACGTTGTGAGAAAGCATGGGATGTTGCACGACATCACAAAATATTATCAGAAACTATCAAAATAATTACACTATTAGAAAGAGTTATACAGGCAGAGGGCAATTTCTAGTAATAAATGTACCTATACTGCCTTAGTATTACATAAATACAATAAAATTAGTTACACTATTAGAGACTATCAAATATTATCAGAAACTATCAAAATAATTATACTAATAGAAAGAGTTATAGAGGCAGAGGGCAATTTCTAGTAATAAATGTACCTATACTGCTTTAGTATTGCATAAATACAATAAAATAGTTACACTCTTAGAGACTATCAAATATTATCAGAAACTATCAAAATAATTACACTAATAGAAAGAGTTATATAGGTAAAGGACAATTTCTAGTAATAAATGTACTTAGACTGCTTTAGCATTACACAAATACAAAAATATCAAATAATAACAGAAAAAAACCTTTTTACATTCCACAATGTGTGCCCGAAGCAGCCGAGTGATTAGCGCGTAGGAATTCGGACGAACGGATCTCAGTCCGAATCCCGACAAGCGCCTCTGAATCTCTTCGTATCTACGCCGGGTGCGGGCACGTTAAATCCATAAGCCGGTAAGTTCTTTCATTAGGTACGTGGGTGAAAGGCAGGTACGAACCCACCAGATGTCGCCCCTGGGGATACTCGGTCCAAACCGAGGTTGCGTCAGTTGGTAATGTTGACTCACTTGTCTGGTGCTCCCAGAATAATAGTGCGATTAACAGTGCGAATGTGTTCGGACAGGTGCCTCCGCATTATCAGAGAAAAAAAAATTCCACAACTGAATTTTAATGTTACGTAATTTCTAGACAATGTAATTTCGATAAGTGTATCTCTAGCCGAAACAAATCACCATTGGAGGGGGGAAAAAGAGCGATACAAAACAATTAGATCCCAGAATATCCCAAAGTATTCTGTACTATTGTCTCTATGATATTAAATTTCTCGTTTGCAACTGTTTTCAATTTTTTGCATTATGTAGCCTTTTTTCATATGAAAAGACATACGAAGTTTAAGAGCTAGCATATTTTAATGGGTAAAAATATGTTTTTTTAATTATATGAAGGCTATAGTAGGTAACACATATGATGTCATTTATTGGTACGATATACAGTTAAACAGACAGTAGTGGACAGACAGTAGTTTCTTGGTTCCGAAGAAAAAAACGGCCGTTTTGAGGGGTGGCCGTCTTAAAGAGGTTTCTTCCATAACATTGGCCATATGGAGTCTCTAATAGGTTCTGAAAAAAATATGGCCGTTTAGAGGGGTGGCCAGCCTTGAAGGACTGACTGTGGAAACTATCGATTGTCCCATTAGTCTAGTCTAGCATTTGTTATCTGTCCATAGAGACAATCGCATTCAGTGCTCTACAACTTGTAGAAGGACTATGGAGATTATGGAACTATGGATTGCCTTTATCGTCTAGCGTTTGTGATTTGCCCATCGAGACAATCACATTTAAAGCTCTGAAGGACTGACTGTGGAAACTATCGATTGTCCCATTAGTCTAGTCTAGCATTTGTTATCTGTCCATAGATCCAATCGCATTCAGTGCTCTACTTCTTGTAGAAGGACTATGGAGATTATGGAACTATGGATTGCCTTTATCGTCTAGCGTTTGTGATTTGCCCATCGAGACAATCACATTTAAAGCTCTGAAGGACTGACTGTGGAAACTATCGATTGTCCCTTTCGTCTAGCGTTTGTTATTTGTCCATAGAGACAATCGCATTCAGTGCTCTGCTGTTTGTAAAAGGACTATGGAGATTATAGAAGTATGGATTGCCTTTATCGTCTAGCGTTTGTAATTTGCCCATAGAGACAATTGCATCTAATGTTTCGAGGTCTGAAGAATGCCTATTCATGTTCATCCAAAACTAGTCGTCGTTTATTGTGGATATTAAGAAGCTAATTATTAACAATTTAATTCTTATTAAGTAACAACATATAATTAGACTGAAACAGGTATAGTACAGGTACAGGTGCAGGTAAAAGTAGTCTTTCTGAAAGGTTGTGTCTGTAATGTAGCTAGTCTAAAACGAAGTTATATTACCGCATTCAAATTTGTGGAAGCTCAGTTTCCGCTAGTGTCTACACAACTACACATATACATATGCCCTTACATAAAAAAGAAAAATGCAGTGGAATGAGAAAAAAAAACCTATGCGGAAGAGAAACATGAATCATATTAACTTTTAAGACCCTTAAAATATTCATAACTTTACAAGCCAAGGGGGGACATAACAGGTACATAAAAAGAGAATGAAAGCGCATAAAATACGTCCGTAAATGGCCCGCTCCCTGCTCCGTAATATACATGCAAATGCGGCGTAAAACCATCTCTGAAACAGTGTCGTAACTCAACTCGGGTCAACGCTATGAGGAAGGAACGACAATGGTTTCTCTCTGTTTGATTTCCTTGACTTTCGAAGGAGACGCATTTCACACTTCTGTGAAGCGTTTTTCTTTGGGGTGTGTTAGGCTTTGCTGTTCGTTGAATAACGGTGCTTTTCTTGATTTATATTTTGAACGAAAAGATATCGGACTATTAGACCAACAGAGAGAATTTCTTTATGATAGAAAAATAAAAACGATAACATCTAAAAATATGTTCTGAAACGTCTATTTTCAGAAAAGAGATATGTTTTATTATCACAAACATTCGTGAAACGCATTTTATTATAAAAAATAAGCCCTGATTCAGAAAAATAATTTTTAGATTCACACAGTATGGTGGAATTACAATTTAATTTTTTCTCTTCGAAATATTTATTTTTCAGAAATAATTGATACATACGTACAACTCCTGAAATGAATAAATTTTATTAGTACCGAAGCAATGTGTCATGCTTCCTGATAATCATAACGGTTTTAAATTTGAAGCAAACCCCGTTGAGTTTCATTTATTTACAGGTTTAAGGAGCATTCAAGCTAAATACAATACTGAACCGAAATGAATGAAGAGATAATTCAATTAAGCACTTTAATCCCTTCTCGTTCTTAATTCAATAAGAATATACTTCAGAATATATTTTCCTCATCGTTTCTAAAAGCAACTTTTATGTGCTAAACAAAGTATTCTTTTGGTAACGACATTTATTGTTACAAAATACTCCGTCCTTTTTCTTTCATCTCGACTTACAGCCAAAAAAGAGGTAGAAAAATTTAAGTTTCGTTCACAACAAATCAATCCCTAATTAGTAAAATTGTTATATTTACTGCAAAAATTTTGGAGATAGCAATTAAACGCTCTCATTTAACGAAAAAAAACTTTCACTCTGATTAGTTATTTAAAAAATTATGAAGAATAAAAAATGTTTTATTAGTATATGCTACTTTTCATTTTCACTAAAAAAATTGAGTTTCACGTTTTGAATTTTAAATATTCACTAATGTCTAATCAGTTGGTTGGTGTTAAAGGTTATCTTTTGATACACAAGATAAAACATACAGTTTAAAACCGAGGAATATTTAGCACGATCGAGTTTGCAGAATATTTTTTATTTAGCCGCAAATAAGCGATTCCTCTGTCAAGCGTCACACCAAACTAGAATCCGATTTTGGCATGGTTTTATAAACTTAATGATCAATAAATATGGTATACAATAAAATCTTGACTATAATACGCACCGGTATATAATACGCATGCTTGATTTTGCACCAAATTTTCGGAAAAAAATTAAAATTCGACTATAATACGCACCCATAACTTTTCACTATTTTATTTAAAATTTGCACAAATACTTATTAACATAAATGAAATTTGTAATAAAAGTAAACGAAAACGTCAAATTCGGAAGAAAAAAATCTTAAAATTTTAATTCAAAACAAACAACACTGTCATATTATCAGTCTTAATCACTCTCACTATTCACTTTGTAGAATTTTCCCTGCAACAGTTTCAACCACATTCCACCACGTTTTAACATGCGTGAGTAAAAAGCTCATCCATTGTTTGTCGTTTATTCGATGTTTAAAAATACGTTTTTTTGTACACGAGTATAATACGCACCCTCATTTTTTCGGACTAAAATGTGAAAAAAAAGTGCGTATTATACTCAAGATTTTACGGTAAATAAATAGGTTTAATCCGATACCTATGATGCGATTTTAACGAGAGCAGTTGCACTCTGCAATTACCCATTTCAGGAATGCATAGTCACATAAAAGTGACGTAATTTTTCTGCTGGGATGATTACATAGGAACAAAAAACTTAAGAGTGTCTTTGAGTATTATACGAGATTAAAATTTCAGAAATTTGCAGAGAAATTTTTTAGCAACAGCTTATGATGTTGATTCGAAAGTAATATGATTACCGTGTAAAGGCTAGTTCGGCAGTCTGGAAAGCTGAAGATCTCAGGTTCAATGACCAAGAGAGCCAAGTTCTTTTACAAGAGTGAAATGAAAATGTCTGACAGTTCGCGGATGAATATTATTTGTTAGTTTCTATTCTGAGTAAAAATATACTATGAATCAACATAAGTTCTACAGCTAAATATATTTCTTACAAATTAAAGTTATACTGCAATTAGCAGCAAAATAACTTTTTGACAGCTGCGTTTTTAAAGCTAAAAAAACATTGTAGTGGAGATATACTGTTTGTGACCAGTAAGGAACTGAATTTTTTTTTTTCTGCTGAGCAACTCACGTTCAGAGAAATTAACTAAAAATGACCTTACACAAAAAGTTTAGACAGAAAACACATTTTGATGCTATTACCAGCACTTTAAAACACAAAAGGTTTGATGATATGTAAATATAGTCGTTCAAGTTTTGATCATTACCGTGGGCAGGTGAGTCTATAGTTATATTGTTATATTCGTAAAGTATACGGTTAAACTAAATTTTGCCACATTAAAACTTCGTATTATAAAACTTTTTTTCGTATTTTCAAATTTCAATTCATATTGAAAAATTTAGTTATTTTGACAAAATTATATTAAAACTATTAAGCCTTATTCGCTTACTACCCATCAATGGGCACAACGATACAGATGTCGTAGCCAAAGATGTAGGTAAGGAAATGCCCTGTACCATTGATTGACTAATTCATCATAAATTTAAATAAATGTAATTACCATGTTTTTATTAACTCGCTTTCTTGTTTGTTTGTGTGTGTGTGTGTTTGTCCGGTACAAATCTTGCAATCGATTTTTAACTAACTTCCCGGCTAGCTAGACATTTGAATCTTTTAGAATAGCTCAGGACACGATGACAATGCATTATTTTAATACTTTTAGCCACCTTTAAGCAGAATTAAATGCATTTTCAGTTAATGTTGTTTTGTAGACTGGTGCAGCCATCTATCGGCCGGGACGGGAACGAAAAGTTAAACGCAAGTTAACGCCCAATTAACTTCATTTTCTTTCAAGTTGACGGGATAATTCATCAAAAAAATTTTAAAAAAGTGTTTATTAATACATAGAATTGTCAAGTTTATATGATTCGACAGAGAATTTAAAAACATGGTACATAAAAAGTTCTTTTTTATCTCGTAATTATATTATTTTGAAGCCAATGAACGAGGCAATCATGAGGTGGTTTTTAATTCCTAAGTTATCTCGACCCAAATTATTCACTTTGTAGAATTTTCCCTGCGACAGTTTCAACCACATTCCGCCACGTTTTAACATGCGTGGGTAAAAAATATTAATATATACGATAACCGAACCCCCCCCCCCCCCAAAAAAAAAAAAAAAGAGAAAAAAAAACTCGTGAAAATCAGCCTCTTCCGCATAAGCTTTAATTGTAGGCGACTTCCGCAGGGCCTCTAAACAAACACGAAGATAACCATCCCTGATATAATAACAAACGAAAAAAAGTCGCTAGAGAATTACTGACCTCAGTCGTACACAAAAAACTGCCTCCAACAATGGACTCGCATTGTTCAGAGCCGTTTTTTCATTGGACTCTTCGGAAACGGTCACACCCTTTGCAATTCACTGTCACCATTATTTACTTTTTTATGTCATTTTTATTTGACTCCTTCCATCCCGTACCTGGTGCTTAAAAGACGATATATCACACTTTTTTTCTTAACAGGTTGATGTGCGTACCGGGATTTCTGGTATCGGCGTATGGACCAGTGACTGCAGCAGAGGGGAAAAAAAACGATACTTCCCGTTTGCTTTAGAAGTTCTTCTGGTTACGGTGCATGGGTGTAGGAATGGTTCTTTGAAAAACTCATCTGTTAGGAATTGGTGCATATAGTGTGGACATATTTACACTTGTGAACGAGGAAGCATCCATTCACAAGCTGAGAAGGCCAGTATCTAGACTGACAATCGGTTTAAATTAAGGAATGCCACTATAAAATAATTAAGTGTGTAGAGCAGGGGTTCCCGACCTTTTACCTTTTTATAGTACCGTACCTGTAACAATGTTGTAAACAATTTGATGACGTACCGGTAGACCAAAAATTTTGAAATGGGGAATAAAATGCAATGGAGAACATTTGTAATAAAGACATGTAACTTGGGATATATTTTAATTGCTAAACATATACATAAAATATAATAATCACTTTAAAAAATATATAATTAGTGAGGAGGTTGGGCCTGTTTATTATTAACTAAAGAAGTAATATCGGACTCAATGTTTGTCAGTTTAAGGCGCAGATCCGATTCTATGTCCAGCAAAGCTCTATAGTTGGTTTTCATCGCAGTCATTGCAGAAAATTCCTTTTTCACATAAATATGTGGTCGCAAATGGCATTAAAAATTTTATTGCTTGGCAAGAAACTTCTCAGACACAGTTATAATTCGCAAACACAGTTCTAGACACAGTTATAATTCGCAGGCGAGTGCCAAATTTTTATGGGGCGGTCATAGATAACACATTCAGGTGTAGACGGCATCTTTTGAAATTAGGTAAATCCCAATAAAGTATTACAACATAAACAATGGATAAGAAATTCCAAATTAAAATATTAAAACGTATGGATTATTAGTTATTATAGTCATTTCTTTTCTTTTTTTGTAATACAGATTTTTAATAGATTTTTGTTTCAAATTGTAAAACCATTCGCGTATCGGTAGCTGCTTGTCCGCGTACCGGTACTGGTACGCGTACCCAAGATTGGGAACTACTGGTGTAGAGAATTAATTCTTACTAGTTGATACCCATCAAAACATGACGGCTAGATAGTAAATAAATATACTAATACACAAATTATACTCAAAACATCATTGCCAATTGTGGAAAATCATAATAATTCGCAGAAACAAATTGATGTGTTCAAGCGGCCTCGTGCTTAGTGAGTATCTAAAGCCAGATTTAAAAATGTCACTGAAAATGCGCAGAAAGCAATTTTTTTAAATTGTAAATTATCGCTAATTAAACAGCGCGAAATAAACAATTTCCATCAGGTTTAATCTTTTATTTCACAAACATAATTATCGTAATAAAAATGTCAGAGAGAGATATCTAGAGAGACTCCTCGGAATAAACGTGTTTTCATTAAAACATGTCACTGAGCATGCGCAGAAACAGTGAGTTTCTAAAGACAGATTTGAACATGCCACTGAGCATACGTAAAAATAAATATTTAATTGTAAATTATAGCTAATTAATAGAAATTGCGGTTACAAAAAAACCGAATTTGACAAATCTACAGATTAGAATCTTTCGTTTAAGACCAAAATGAAGTAAATTGATGCACTAATTTTCTCTCACGGACTGCCTAAAAAGTCAGCTTAGCAACTTAAATATATAGATAATACTGCCTCTATGTTACTGTTCCTAGGTATTGTGCACTAGGATTTTGTCTTTGTTAGTATTAATCACCGACTCCAGCGTACTGCTGATGATGACGTTTTCTTCTAATGCACTTGTCGTAAGACATTCGTCTTTTGTTATTCACCGCTGGATTGCTGGCTACTTTATTGTGGCAGCACCATTCAGGTGAGCCAGTATTGCTCCCTATGGGGGAACTACACGGTAACGACCAAGTCTTAGGCTCGATGTACACGAGCGATCCGGTGTCGTTGCGGCACCGCAGTTGCGATCAAGCAGTACATAGAGTTGAACTAACCGACTCACACGGACGAGGCGCCTTATTCGGGAAATAAACCCAAGCCCACTGTGTGGAAGAGCACGACGCTAAGCACTATAAAATGTGGTTGACCTGCTGATAAGTTCTTTGGAAATATTTTTCAGAACCAAAAATGTATGGTCTTGGGAGATGCCGAGCGGACCTCTTCTTCAAGAGCAAAATTTCCTAAAGTTAAAAGATGCGGCAGCTGGCGGAGGAATGAGAAATGTTACGGTAAAAACTTTGTAAACCTGATCGTCGTGATCCGATAAATAAATGTCTCGTAGAGTTATTAGTAAATGGAGAAATGGCTCTAATTTACATCTTGTTTATTATAAAATAAATATCTGGACTAATAATAACGTACACAAGTTTGTTCCGAAGAACGCTGATAACATTATTGAGATCGGGGTTCATAATCACAGTTCAGTCTAGACTTCACGTCTGCTCTTTTCTCCCCACGCTCTCCCGTACCTCAATCTCACATCATGGTCCAGTCTAAAAAAAACACTGTTTAAAAGTCTTTTCTTCATTTATACTTTTTTTCTCGTTCTCGAATGTTCCATTGTCTCACGTGTCTGATGCAATCCTCTCACAGGGGGGTTCGTCACCTGGTCACCTCCAGGCCTGCGTTTCCTTTTTGCCAGCCCGACACCCTTGTCTCTTTGTGCGTTGATGGTCTTTTCCTAACGAATGACCCTTTTTCCACTTAGGGAAGTGTGCACCGCACCATTGTCCGTTTAACGGTCTTCCTTTAACAAAAAGTCACATCTGTACTGGATTTTCCAAAGTTAGGATTGAGTCTGTTTTCAGACTATGTGAGAGTCTCACAAACTTAATCTCATTTTTCACGTGGACCAGTGGTACAAAGCATTTCCTTACCAACATCTTTAGCTACGACATCTGTATCGTTGCTGCCACTGCTTTTGTATCGTCTTGTATCCGTTATTGTGAGTGCTTTTCTTTTTCTTTTTTTTAATAATTTCTGCAACTAACGAGGATGTTTTTCTATGCTTTTTGGCATAAACAGATCTATCCAGTGAGATACTACTGATAAAAATCCTGCCTGGTCGTCCAGTTTTACACAGCAGTGTAGTATAGTTATCTGCAAACAAGCGGTCTATCAAGCATTTCCTTACCAACATCTTTAGCTACGACATCTGTATCGTTGCTGCCACTGCTTTTGTATCGTCTTGTATCCGTTATTGCCTAATAAATTACTGAATAATTTATCAAACCTTGTATCACTTTGTTTGATAAATTATTTTAGAAAATTCAATGGCATATTATCCTATATATTTAGGAAAATGTCTCTGACGGTTCTTAGTTTGAAATTTTTAATCTTTCAAAACTTGGAAAAGCTATATGAAAACATGTAAAATGTATCTGAACCTCTACATAAATGGGCAGAGAGCACTAACATGCAAAGAAGGTTAGATAACTATTCAGACATTATTATAAATACACTGTATGCTCTGTAAATAAGTAAAAATAAATTTCTTTCGTATTATGTTTTATCATAATCGATTACATCCTAAAACATAACGGTGTAATAGAAAGAACAGAGAACTAGATCCTTTACTACTGTTCGACTAAAGAAATAAATTAATCGATACTGAAAAAAATTTTATATTTTATAAAATATAAAAAAAAATGTAAAAAAACTCACAAACTGTTTTGAGAACAATAAGTATGCATTCAATGAATGATTCTGGTAGGAACAGATTAAAAATATATTGTTAAATATTAATCAACAGAAAAAAAATGTTCAGGCTTTCTGTTTCATAGACGGTTAAGGTGAAGAAATGTGTATATCGATACCCTTCTACGAAAAAAAATTATGACTGGTCTCTCATCGAGCTATTGTCCTTCAATTAGTAAATTTTTCAATGAGTTAAAACTTACGAATATAAAAGTTAATTGCTTGTTTTCTTTTATGGTCGGTATAAAAGAAAATTTATAGCAGTGCACATAAAGAAGCGCAACTGTGTTCCAACTTTAATTGGCTATAAAATTTTTCTTCAATTATTTTAAGGAAGGTTAGTCAATACTACATTTTTAGAAGGACGGATACGAAATTCTAAGACTGGATGGCAAGAACCTCGACAATAACTTATAAAATCCTGTTTTCCCACATTTCTTCCTCCTTTTATTCGGCCCTATGACAGTATCATTCAGCAGTGGAATCCCGGCAACATAAAAGGAGATTGTTAATTTTTTTTTACGATCGGTTTAAAAGTTAAATTTAGAGCACACAGCATCAACAATAAATCCACTTTAATGTTCGTAAATTTTTACCACAGGATATTGAATTCAAAGAACGCTTTTATCGTTTGTTCTGCTTGAACCAATTCTTAACCTTTATTCACACCTGAATGAAAAACTGCTTAAATTCGAGCATCTTACCGCAAATGCATCGTTTGTCATGATTGTGTAAAGTGAAACAGTTTCCTCCTGATAAAATTTAAAGGCTTATTAATCTCATTATATGGCGGAACTTAAGTTCCTTCATGCGTGCTGCAGAATTAATTCTTCAGTTGCCATTTGACCCATAACTAATACCTATCAATAAGCTGATTGATTGATAGGTGGCGAACAAGAAACTGTGAAGCATTGCGGTTTCCCAAGTACTTAATATATTACCATACTGCTTTCAATAAAGATATTTACTCCTGATAAACAAAGTTTTTCTTATTTTATTACGACGTTTTCGGCAATCTTTAACTTTTTGTCAGTTTCTTTTAATCTGCAGAATTTTTTTATTCCATCCGGTTTAAGATTTAATGTATTTATTCATGAAGTTTAACAGCAAACATGAAAGAAAACCTTTCCAATTCGCATTTTTAAGGTATTGTTTGAATGGAGGAGTTGTATTTGTTACTGGAAACTTTATAAACGTATGAGAATATTTAATTAGATTTCCAGTGGCATATAGTATTATGTTCATTTTTAGTCAAGACAATCATTTTAAGGTATCAAATATTATTATTACTTATGGTTAATGTTTAAGATGTAATAAATGTTAACCAATAATCAAAAATATTATTTTACAAAAGTTATCTTACCTTAGGAAATGGAGAATTCAAGATAATTTCAATATTGTACTGAATAAAGGTTTATTTTGAGACAAAAAAAACTAAATATTTCAAAAAAGTCATGTTACTTTTAATTTAGAAATAGAAACTAAAATATTTATCATCAAGAACTAACTTCTCGGTGATCATCAAAGAATTCTTTTAAAGACAACATCTGAGGCGGCGGTGAGTTTCAAAAGCATTTTTATGTACTATAGGTGATTTTTCGTAAATTGTTAAAATTTAATACACATAAAAGTTTGAAAATAGAAGGATGATAAATAGAAAGTTAAAAAAATTTAAAAGTTACAAACATTATTTTACACCATTAAGCCCCCAGTTTCCTTTTTTATATTTATTTTACTTTGAAAACCCTTGAAGATCTCACAATAATTTACAACACTCCAGCTATATTGAAACAATGTGAATTAACAAATATAATCAGCTGACAAAGTTAAGACTAGCACTGTTGCCAGTCAAAAACTGTAAAGAATGACCACCAAAATTTCCCCTTTAAAATACTGAAAGGAAATAATAGTAAACATAAAAAACAAAAAGACTTAATTAAAAATAAAAAAATTCGTATATTTCAACAGCGCTGTGGTTGACGACAGTTCTGAAAACAAACTGCAAAATTCAAAATGGCTACAATTTTGGAAAAGACTGATTTTGTAACAAACCTTCTGAAGAGGAAAATGACAGTTTTATAACAAACATTGTATTGGATAAGGAAAGTTTTGCAAATAATCACATAATTTAATATTAATTTTCATAAGGAAATATAGAGTTATACTACATGATTAAGTTACACTTACATGCAGGAGTGCCAACTTAAGCAGAATCCAGAGCTAACTAATTTTTAAAAATTTTTTTTATAAGGATAGATTTGAAACTCTTCACCTAATTTACAATTTTTTTTCTAATACTCGAACATCCTTTTCTTTCCAATCACAAACGCCTGAACCTCATTAAACAAGTTAGCTGAAAATAAATTAATTTAACCGGGCTTGTGGCGGCCCAGTGGTACAGCGCGCTGGTTTTCGGTGCTGAGGGTGCTCGGATCGAATAATGGCGTCGCGCCACGAAAAATGCCTCCGTTCGTGTCGTCCTTTCATAAGGGGTAATGCTGTCCGCCTATATCGTGCCCCCATAATAAAATGGACAGTAAAATTGCGGCGTAGTATAGGCGAATGTTTGACGTCAAGTGCCTCCGCATTGGAAAAGAAAAATAATTTAACCATTTAAAAAAAAAGGATGTTTCTTTCTGCCACCAGTTAGTAGTAATCATATTCGAAAAAATAGCCATCTTCTGTCTTAGAAAGGATAAACAATGCTATGAAAGATGAAAAAATAAGTTCCAAATATAAACGAAACTTGTTTTACTTATATGGAACTTGAAGAGATCAATAAATTTCTGTATAACATCTTAACCCTACAAATCGAGCGCAGACACGGCAACTTGTTTTATTCAATAGCTTATCACAACAGGGATACCGTATTTTTAGAAATACATCGCAATTCGACGCTAAAAAATTGCTTCGGTACTCGACGTTTGCTCGTGGCTCGTTACGTCGTCAAAGAAAGACCGTAATAAGTTGAATTACAATATTTTGTTCAAAAGTATCACCATGGAAAAGCTCTAGCAAGCCGAAATGTGGACTTGCCTAATGATCAAACAATATTTCACTTCAGAAACAGAGGCAGAAGAAAGTTTTTCTTGATAGGTTAGTAGTGAAGCCCCCTATATCTGAGTCTACAACAGGGATCGGTGCTATTAAGAAACAGAAAAGAGAAACAATCTCTGTGCAAACACCTGTTTTTTCAATTCCTACTATTAGTTCACACTCTCCCTATATATATCTTGTTCAAATTTTCAATCGTTCATAAAATACTTTTTATTCATCCACTCAAGTTCAAATACATTTTTTTAAACTTGTAGTGGATGACACTTCATGTTAATACAGTTTTGTCAAATATTAATTCATTAATTAAATTTAATTAATCGATTTTAGTTTTAGACCTAGAGCGTCTCTTGCTCTTGAATAGTAATTTCCCTGTTGTTACTCTGCAAAACGGTAGCGCAGGCTCCTCCCGTCCTGTAGGTTGCGGGATCGAATCCCTAAGCTGACAAACTTTTTCTCTCTCTTTCCCCCCCTCCTAATCTCGCACAGTAGGCAAGGTTCTGGCAGGCAATCCCTTTTTTCAATTCCTACTATTAGTTCACACTCAAATTTTTCTTTGTTGACCTAAGTAGGAATTTACTTTAAAAAATTTTGTTTTTATATTACTTGTTTTTATTGAAAAGAGACTCCCCTTCCAGGTAATAACCCCTCTCCTCCTCTACTTCGCCACTGTCCCATTAGGCCATCAACTCTTTGCGAATCTTTTGGCTTGTTTGGGTTTTACAAAGGACGAGGTCCTTCGAGACTCTCTATTGTTTTTAGACTTTTTAGAAATTTTTGGTTTCATGGAGGCTAGACAATCTGGGATTAGTAACAGCAACAACGACAACAACTCTTTTCACTACAGGTTGAGTGAAGATAAATTTAATTTATTTTATCGAATTATTGTTTTAAATTATGTCTGTCTAGTTAAACATTTTGTATAGAAAAAACAACTCCATCAATTTAAAAATTGTCCAGTAAAATGTGAAATTTCTGGTATTCAGGAACGTATTAATTCAATTTACATTACTTCTTATGGGAAAAGTTCTTTCGGTGTTCGTCGTGTCTTCTGGAACCAATTAATAACGAGTACCAAGGTACCATTGTATGTCGCTATTTTGTCCTGTTTTTGTTATATTGAAATATACGCAAGCAATATAGGTATTTTTGTTACACAGGAAGTAGGAATATGTGAGTTTCTGTCAACATATTTGCACAGTGACGTCAACATATTTACACAGTGACGACAGTGAGTTTCTGTCAACATAACGAGTACCAGTTTTTGTCAGAGAGTTTCTGTCAACATAACGAGTAACAGTTTTTGTCAACATATTTACACAGTGAGTTTCTGTCAACATAACGAGTACCAAGGTACCACTGTATGTCATTATTTTGTCCTGTTTTTGTTATATTGAAATATACGCAAGCAATATAGGTATTTTTGTTACAGGGGAAGTGAGTTTTTGTCAACATATTTACACAGTGACGACAGTGAGTTTCTGTCAACATAACGAGTAACAGTTTTTGTCAACATATTTACACAGTGAGTTTCTGTCAACATAACGAGTACCAAGGTACCACTGTATATCGTTATTTTGTCCTGTTTTTGTTATATTGAAATACACGCAAGCAATATAGATATTTTTGTTACAGGAGAAGTGAGTTTCTGTCAGCATAATTACACAGCATTTTGTAAAATTAAGAGTGATTAGAAATTCTATTCCTCAAGTTTGAACGAAGAAAAATTGCTTTAGACTTAGGGGACAAAATCCCCAAAGTAAAAATCTTTTTTTTTTTAAAGTGTTTAGATCTGAAAGTTACATCATTTAGATTGATTACGATACCGTTCTATTTTGAAGTGAATACATAATAATTGTTTAGGTAAAGTGAAAGTATTAATCAAGAATAGCTTCATCCTAACTTATTATCAGTAAAAAAGGATAAAATTTGATAGTCGTTTCAAGAAACATTTTACTAAAATTAATTAACTAATACAAATGCTATTAAAATAGAATTATTGAATAGTTAGGTATAGAACAATATATTCTAATACAAACTGAAGATAGGAGTAGAAAAAACGCAGTCAAAAAGTGTTTAGAAATAAGATTTTTATTTTTTTAAAGAATTCCAAAGTTCTTAAGCTGTTTAGGGCATTTATACTCTTTTTAAACGTAATAAGAATCATGTATTTGCATAATTACAAGTATAAACTAGGATAAGATAATTAACATAATTATAGTCATAATGGGAGGCAAAAAGTTTTGAGAACTTTTATAATTACAAGAAACCTGATTTGACACAAAAATATATTTTACTGATAATTGCTTGCAAATTATGAATAATTTTAAATGGCAAACTTTATGTCAGAAAATAAATTTGACCCACTTCATGAAAACTTATTATACAATAATAGCAAAGAACATTTAAAAAAAAAATAATAGATTTAATTGTTGATAATGACAAACGAATATAAGAGACAAATAAATCACTATTATTTTCAGAAATTAACTCCCTAACAAAAAGGTAGGACGGTAGTTTCACTTCCTTTTGAAGTCAATTTCTGTTAGTTTAGCAGTAGCTTTTTCATCAAATAAAAGTCCTTTTTAACGAAGGATTACGTTCATCAATAACGGTCCTCCGGAAAGAAAAAATTCAGAGTCCGTCACGAGTTATAATTTTGGCAGCGCGCCAAACCCACTAGCAATATACAGTTAAACAGAAAAATACCAAAATGCGCAATAATTAAAAAAAAGGAGGTTAGCAACGATAAGTAATCCTACGTTAATAACCCGCGGTAGTTTCGTTAGAAGAGACTACCTGAAAATTTTTTTAGTGTAAAATATTTTCGAATATATGCTAAAACTAAACATTAATATTGCTTCAAATCTAGTTACAACCAATGTTTTGAGCTACTTATCGAATCATATATTTTCTCTTTATATCGAAAAAATACCAAAACACTGGCATTCTGAGTAAGAGAGATGAAAGAACTATGATAAATAGTTGCACACTTCACAAACACTGCGTAATATAGATCTATGAAACAGATATAATTTATTAAATAGTGCGATATGATTTACCTAGACACAAAGAAATTAAATTTTTGAGAAACTTTTCAATACATCGATAATCTAACCGTGTCAGACATAGGATAATTACCACGACAACAATCTATGTTTATTTGTTTCTGACTAATTGTGTTTAAATATCCAATGTTAGCGGTTGTTCTTCAGATCATTTGCCGTGAAACTCCTAAACTAGTGATTGAATTCTCAGCTTTATGAGCACTGATGTCCTTTTTAGAGCGAGACTGCTATGCAGATGGGACGAAAGAAGCCGATAAGTGGCTAGGAAATATTTTTCAACTTGTCAGTATTTCAGCTGTCACCGTGAGCACAAACTATGCTCTAGCGGATATTATTACCATTACTACCTAATCTATATGTATAAAACAGTTCCATAAATGACTGACTGACTGACAGACAACACATAGACCAAACCGCTGGACATAAAGGGTTGAAATTTTGCATGGCGATTCTTATAGTGTAGGGGTGCACTAAGAGATATTTTTGAAAAATTATTCTTAGATTTTTTTAATTAAATTTTTAAGCTGTTTTTGTAACATTCGTTAAAGTTTGCATACAGAATAATAATTCGAGGGTTATAAAATTTATATCACGAGAAAGATCATAAAAATTCCTATAAATTGAAATCTTTTTCGAATCTTTACCTCCATTTTCTGATTTTTGATGAATTTTTAAAGATTAATTTTTAGAATTTAATTTATTAAATGCTGATCACGCGGTTTCTCTTCTTTTAATTTTGCGCCACGTGCATAACAACGAAATAGACAAAAAAAATTTTATTGCTAATGATGCAGACGATTGGTCATTATCCAAAAAAATATTAACATACAGTAAAAAAAAATGTTCCTCAAACTGTACTATATTAACTATACCATATTCTTTAGTATGATCTATAGATTTAATTTTAATATTTTCTTCTACATTATTTTGTCTTTAAAAACATCCGTTACGATTTTTTTTATAAATATATTTCTTCGTTTTTTTACATCAATTGCATACATTGATTGTTGTATTTATTATAAATATATATACATATTTTTGGCATTAATTGCATACATTGACCGTTGTATTTAATTTAAATTTACTCCGTAGCGAAGTACGGGTTTTCAGCTAGTCTACAAGTAAAGGGAATATATTATGATTAGGAAAATATAATTAATTAATTTGGCTAAATTTGGGTATAAATTGGAAAATGCAATCAATTTTGAGAAATTTTTCCATTAGTGTATTTTTTTATGGCTACAGAATTTAGGACTATTATCCCAAGAACTGCTCATCTCTAGAAGAAATTATTAACGCTATTCCTAATCAACAAATAAAGGGAATAAATTATGTTTATGATGGTAGAATAATTAGTTTAAGCTTATTTTTGGTATAAATTGGAAAATACACCCAATTTTGTAGGATTTTTCTATAAGTCTGTTTTATAACAGTTCAAGATTTTGGGGCTATCACCACGTGAACAGCTCATGTTCAAGTGAAAATATTATTGCCATTCTCTAATCAACAAATGATCAATCTATATTATCTGTCTATGTTTTCACATTCTACCATAGAGGTAATATCTGTACTCAGATGGCAAATTGTTATAAGAAATTTACGCGACAGCAATTCTAAGATTCAAGATGTCATAAAAAAACAGTAATTTATTTTAAATGAGCAAACGTGGTACCAATGTTTCGGAAAAATAGTTGGCTATTACTTACAGTAGATAGAAAATATCGGCGAGTGAGAATTCGGACTGTGAAAAACTCAATTTTTTCAAGAAAAGTTTCTTATAACATTTTGGCACCTGAACACAGATATCTCCTAATCTTTTCACCTATGTCCTAGTTGATTTTATAATAGTAGAAGCTTAATTTTAAACGTTTAATGTATTTGAGATGTATGGCATCATAAAATAAAAAATAAGAGGAAACTTTCTTTTTCTTTTCTGTGTGCCCAAAGAGAGGAACACTCCAAAAAGAAATTTCCATTAAAATCTATATATTGCTTCACACTTCCCACAAAGTCGGTACGCTCTTTGAAGCAGCCAGACTTGCGTATGCCGAATTCCACGAACTCAACCTGTTAATACAACCTGCATTAATTACACAGAGAAAGTACCTCTAACGTGTCTTAAAAAGCCTACGGGATACAATAATTGCTACACTGTACGCGTGCGAATCGCCCTAAAAGGGGCCCCTTCTGTGTGCATTAACCCCTGAACGCATGCGGGGACCTCCATGCTGATTTTTAATGATGAAGGAGGATGTTTCGTAACTTTTTAATAAGCAGGATACGGCTCTGTGAACCCAAATCATGTGGTAGGTCACGGTAGCATTTGTATACACGCATACATTGCCCTTTTGCAGTCTGAAATCCCCAAACGAGGGGCCCCCGACGTTAACGAGGTGGGTATCACTCATGTGTATGCGTAGGTTTGCACGGGGATGACGTTCGGACCAAATTTGGATGGGGAAAAAAAGCCAATATACCGGCACATCTCCTTCCCCCACGCAGACTCAATAACTTGCTCTTTCACAATATGATATATATACTGTGACATTTTGAAGTGTGAAAATCATACGATAGGATCTCCTGCACATTTCTCACAGGGAGGAACACTACATTAATAAATCTATAAGAGTCGCTTGAAAAAAAAAATGAATGGTGGGATGACTTGGCACGGTACGTCAGACTGTCATCTCCATGTTTTGACAAGAAAAGATAAAACCTTTGTGCTCGGGGAATAAACAGGAAATTCAACGTAAATAAAGCACAAATAGCAGTAAGGTGCAATTTTGCATAAGGCCGTTTCGAAGCTACAAAGGAGCTTCTTCATCAGTGCAAAGAACTTAGTGGCAGCTCAAAAAATCCGAAAACTAAGCAATTAGACACTCATGGGTGTCTAGTCTGATGAAGAAGCTCCTTTGTAGCTTCGAAACGGCCGTATGCAAAATTGCACCTTACTGCTATTTGTGCTTTATTTAAGTTGGACTTCCTGTTTATCATCTCCATGTTGTGTTTGTGATGAATATCTAACATTGAATCTTATTTTCAGTCTCAGAACATTAAAAAAAAAAAAAAAAAGCGGGATGATTTACAGCACTACGGTGGTCGTCATTTGCAATGAGAGAGCGAAACTGACAGGGACCTACTCTTTACAACTGATTCGAACGACTACGTACACCCATGTCTACCTCGGAATTCGAACCCGCTGACTTAGGACCCGAAGACTAGCGCCCCACTTATTCGTCTTGTCCAATGAGTGTCAGAAAAGGACGTTGTCGTGCAGTTTGGATATAAATTGGAAAATACAATCAATTTTGTAAGATTTTTCATTGTTACAGATTTCACTGTTAGGACAATCATTACAAGACCTGCTAATGTCTAGAAGAAATTATTCACACCATTGCCTAATCCTCAAATAAAAGGAATAAATTATAAGAATAACTCTATGGTGCCCAGTATAAAGGGCTTAAGTCAAAAACAGTGATTTAAATATACCAAGTAATTGGCTTTTATACCAATCGCAGAACAATAATTTCGACTTGAGTCTTTTGTACAAAGAAATGTACTTTTGTATACAAAATTGCTAGACTTAAGCCTTTTATACAAGTCAAAATTTTTTTCTTTATCAATACTAACAAACATCTTTTGACTTATAACAAATATCTTTGAACTTTTTTCGACTTAAGCCCTTTATACCGGACACCATAGAATTATCTTAAGCTCATTTTAGAGGGTTCATAACTATTGTTCATAGCTAGAGGGTACATAAACTTGAATTTAGCTACGTCGTCATAGATACATTTGAAGAACATTCTACATATATATGCAAAGTAAGACAGAGTCAACATATAGAGGCGGTTACAAATAATGCACTAATTAATTTTGTAAAATATCAAAATTACAAGTCTTTTAAATTGCACACAGAAAGAACAAGCGTATTAGATATCAATTTTCTCCTCCTGTGATGAGTCGGTGAAAAAACATTCCAAATATGGTGGATAACAGGTCGTGAAGGGCCATTCGGTCGATCACGCCTATGCTAGGATTAATCATTTCAATTTTTAGATCTACAGTTCGCCAATATTAAGCTTCATCATAATTTATCAGTATGATAAAATATTCATGTAGTTCAGTTTGAATGATTTCGAGTATTTAAATATATATATGTATATACGAATTTCAGAACTATGATGAGTGTCAGTAAAATTGCTGACTTGCATTACATAAAAAAAGTTGTTAGACATAAGATTAAAAAAAAAAAAAACTTTGATAAAATAATTTAATAATTGCCATTTTCAATCAGAAGAAAATTTGATCCAAACTAAGAAAGTAATTGGAATATTTTGTTTGAAAATTAAACTATAAAAATAACATCTCAAGTTTAAAACAAAATGATTTGAGATAAAAGTTTGCCAAAAGCAAACAAATACGTTAAGATTATTAATTTGAAGTTAGTTTGAAAATCAAGTCTAGTGCGCGCCAGGACCAATATAAACTTCAATACTTTAAATCCATCGCCGCACTTGTAGCGACTAAAGGAGTTAAAGTTTATATTTGCCGGAACAATATAAACTTGAATACTTTTAGTCGATTGCAAAAGTTTACCCACACTATTGGATGCTTGCAATTTATTTCTCGAAAAGAAATTCTAATCCCAAATAACAAAATAATTGGCTATTTTTGAAATATGCTACAACCAACTTACATAAGACATTTATTTTTCAGACCCATTGGAGATCATATACGAGAGGCCAAACTTATTTCGACAAATACTGAACATTATTACAGTTTCATTAGGAATATTATTAATTTAAAAATAATTTATAATGATTAAATACTATGATCATAGTCAAATAAAAACATTGGTTAGCTGAAGCAGTTTGATGGTATCAATACAGATTAGAGTAAATAGTACTATTTTCGTGGTTTGGTTAAAAGATATCTTATTTATATACCGGCTTTGGATAGATTGGAAAAGCATAACAAACATTTAATTTCTACTGAGACTAAAGAACGAAACCGAATGAATGTGGATCATAACTTGAGAATTAACCTGTCAAATACTGAACTTGAATTCGTCAGTATTCCCACTATTTATCTATATCCCATTATTTATCGAATAGCTACAGAAAAAAAAACAATTTCAGTAACAGACCTTGGAATTAAAGGGTCTTTTTTATATTTGATTTTCGGAAATATTTATCCAGATAATATCAGAATGTACTCGTTAAATTTAACTATCTTTTGTACAGCATAATTTTCTCAGCGAATTTCTAATGTATTTTAGAATTAAAAAAAGAATAATAAAACCGATTGAATGCGGACATAACTTCAGAATCATCATACAAATATTTAAGTTGAATTTACAATATTGTAGTTAAAAAAAAAACTCACCATTTATAGAATAGCTATGCAAAAACAATTATAAAATCATATATACCCAAATAATTATTTTTTAAATGACAGACAGTTAAAAAAAATTGTTATAAATTTATAACAAAGTAAATGTTTTCAATTTAGTTATTCATAATTGTAGTATAATAATTAATAGAAAACTAATAGTTGAAAATAGGGAGTTCCCTCCAGAAATGCAACGTAACCTGGCGCTGTTAAAGTTTTGAGAGAAACGTTTAAAATGATCTCATATTTAATGCATAATAAACACATGCCATGTTTTTATAAAGTAATAGAAAAGTCGATAGATTTTGCACTAGCGGCCAGTACTACGAGCACATAAAATTCAGTCACATTCCTGTGTGATATATTTTAGTATAAAATCTTCCGCAAATATAGATATAACGCCAAATATATAAAAATAACAATATAAAACCAATATTATATCAATAGCGAAAAAATAACTTATCTCCCAGTGATTTAATCCAACACAAAGAAAAAACATCGTCACCTTATATTAGCCTTATATATCAAGATATCATAAAACCAAAGTAATAATTTTTAGCTGTATCATAAAATGACTGTGAGCTAAAACACCACAACAACCGTTATTTTAGATGTCAAGACGTCGACTGATAAATCCCAAATTCCTTGTGTTCTAGAAGGTTTCCAACCGGTTAGGTCGCAATTTTTTTTTTCAACGATAAACAAATAGAAAAAAAATTAGACTCACACAGAAAAAAAATTTCGATGCTCTCTGTTTTAAGAACCAAAAACACTCAAAATATCTTCGATGAAACCATTTAAAATATCTGAGGCTTTTAATGGAAAAGATAAAAATAAGGGTTTGATTCAGATATATTTTAATACCAGCCAAACTCAAAACTACCTACAAAAACACGTAAAAGAGAATCGAGAGAGAGGGTTACATTTCATCTTGAGGCTCTTTTATTTTTTCCTTCTCTTTCATTCGCTCTTATAAATTCTAGTTTCATTCCATGAGATAAGGAGATCTCATGTTCGGAGGAATGTAGCAGAAGGAAAAAAAAATAATCCAAACGTGCCTCGAATTAAGGAAGGGGTTATGTGAAATACAGTCTAGTTTTTTGTTAGTTTATGGGAAAACGTGGTTTTCCTCTTTATGAGTAAGTTGAATTCTGAGATAGCAATCTGGAAGAGAAGTATGATATAAATTTTAAAGAATAAGACAAATAGCGAAATTTTTTGTACGTATGAAATGTTTGGTAAATGGAAGTAACCTATATATTATTAAAGCCTTTTTACAGTTTAAGATTTAGAAGATATTTGTACATAAATACCATATAAAGTGAGTACGAGGCGTAAAGTATTCCGTAAAAGTGTAACACAAATAATATTAATAATTTAACACGAAATAATTCTTATAAAGAAGGCATAGACAGCCGAACAAATTAACAGAAAACTTACCCTAGAGTTTAAAAATTTTAACTTTTCAATAAAATATTGCGCTGTTGCAACAAATTCTCACAGACAAATATAACTAAACAAATATAACCAAACAAATATAACTATAACAGACAGATATAACTAAAAATAACTAATTCAACAGAGAAAGATAAATACTAGTAGGAAGATTGCAGACAAAATAAACCGAAATCACGCACTTAGGGCTTAACGTACAATAAATGCAAGATTCTGCAGCAGTGAAAGAATTAAACCGTATAACGAGGCAACCTATTGGTCTCTTCATCAGGAGGCCTAACCAAATCAGTTACCTCAAGGAGGAACTTTCTGAATAGGATGCAGGTCTAACCAAAAAACATCCCAAGGCCCCGAGATCCCCATTAAAACAGATAGTCAAATCAAATGAAAATAAACAGAAATCCTGCACTCAGGGCTCAGCGCACTATAAATGCAAGTTATTTAAACAAAACAGTAGGGCAACTAAAATGTCAAACAGTCTAAACATCTGAAAATTGCCCAATAAAGAGTGGAAAGTGGGAATAGAGGGAATATTCTGAAAGGGTCGATCGCTCAAAATTATGACAAAAAATTCGTAGAGGTTGATAGTTGTTTCGTCATGTCAATGATATTGAAATAACTGAAACTGCGAACACACGCAAAGCTTAAAAAAAAGCATAGTAAAATAGAGAATACCCCACGAAAAAATTTTAGCATTAAATAACAAGTGTTCAAGCTAAATTAAAATAAATGAAAATGTGCCCACACGCAAAGCTTTCAGAAACGCATCATACGATACGATGTACACCATGAAAAATTATAGTATTCAATAACAAGCGTTAAAGCTAATTTAAAATAACTGAAACTGCGAGAACACGCAAAGATTACAAAATACACGAAGAAAAATTGTTGCTATTAAAGAACAAGCCTTTAAGCTAAATATTTTCACTAGTGAGCGTCCTCTAGAATTTGTAAATAATACGAATTCATCTAAAATGCTTCGTTGATTTCCGTAATTATTAACCGAAAACTAAAGTTTTGCATGGAGAGAGAATAAAGCCATTTAAACCGTGTAATAAGTATTCCACTATGAGGCAGCATTTAAAACATACTTTTTGTTCGTGGACTGTATGAGGAAAGTTCAGATAAATTTGCTAATTTCAATTAATTAAGGTTTTATTATCATCAGCCATCGATATGGTTCTTTTGTTTAGGCATGCTTCCTACAAGAACGATAGACGAAATTCAACTGAACTTTAAAAAGTCGTTGCCGCCAAATCATGGGCGCCAAGGAACGACGGTTACAGTTTATATTAACTTTTAAACAGGCGTAAACACTTCTGTTAATGCATATATTTTTCGTTTCTTTTAAGAACTGTGAATATTTATTGACACATTTAACAGATTAAATTTTTTCATTAAAAAAATTAGTTTCTAATTATCGAAAAAAACGACTAATAATTAATAATCCTGAGATACCTGATGTCATAATGCAGATGCGATTTGCTTCAGTTTAGTGTCATTGGTAGGGTTACGTAAATTTCGCATAAAAAATTTGAAATTTCGCGAAAAAAAACCAATATTTAAAATTTCGCATTTATTCGCAAACACACTCACACACATATATATATATATATATATATTTATAAATTCACAAATTTCGCATTTATTAAAAAAATCCTGATTTTACTTATTTGGTTAAGTAAGTATCAAAATTCTTAGTTAAAAGCTAACATTGTAGTAGTCTCCACATTCTCTTCCTTTGGTCATTAGTAATAAGCAAATTTCGAGAGTGAGATCTCTCAGTTAAAGACTGTGGATGGTCTTAGATAAGCAATTATTTTAATAAATTATCACTATTATTACCAAATTTCGATGAAAAAAGCCGTTTATCACCGAGTTTTTTCCGAAAAGTAGTAAAAAAATAATTTTCGCATTTATTCGCTCATACCGGCAAATTTCGCATTAATTCGCATCTATTTCGTAAATACGAAATTTACGTATCCCTAGTCATTCATCTCTATGTGATTATCACAGGCAAATAGTTGGCATATGAAGAAGGAATAAGTACTTAAACATTTCCTTTACCCTACCGTTTTAAAAATAACCGCCTGAGAGTATCTGACAGTAATACTGAATTACAAATGATGATTGTCTCGTTCTTTTTGGACATCCATAATACAATATATAAAATAACAAAGTATAACATAAAATACAAAGAGAAATTAAACACCATGGTCATCAATAAATACAGCAGAAGAAACAATTTACAGCTACGATTGAACTTCTACGATACGAAGACTTCGTTACTTCTACGATATCTTCGTTACTTCTACGATACGAAGAAACAATTTATTAGCTACATTAAAATAAAAAATATTCCCTTTATTGTACGTATAAATTAAATATAACTTAATAAATTCGGAAGGCGGTGGCTTGATAATAATAGAGTTCAGTTACAATGGCGTGAAAGGCTCAAGGTAAAATTTATGCTTGTCAAATGCTGATTAGCAACGGATAAATGAATTCCGTTCCAATGACAATAAAGCAAACTCAGCTAACTATGTGGCTTTCTAAATGCTGGTTTAACAATAGACTTAAACCACATACTCGGCAAAACGCAGTCGGCAAGAATGGGTGGTAATCTGTGATTCTCTTTCCTCTTATAGTCAGTGGTTAATTATAGATAAATGCAGCCCTTAAATTATCTTCATATATCACATAATTAATATTAAAAATGTATTCGGATGCTTTAAGACGAAATTATAAAATGATATCAGTCTTAATATATTTTTCAAATTTCAAAGAGGCTCTTTTCTAGCTGATTACAAAAATTTCGTATCTTAAGTAAATTCCTAATAGCTCAAAAACAGTATTCTATAAACTAGCAGGTGAAAGTTCGAAGGTAGATTCCTACATTAATATTTGTTATTCTTTATTTTAGCGAAAATCTATTTTTTCTAATTTGTGTAATATGCATTTACGATAAAACCTCGTTTATAATTGCATCTTACTGCTATTTGTACTTTATTTACGTTGGATTTCCTGTTTATTCCTCGAGCACAAAGGTTTTATCTTTTCTTTTCAAAACCTCGATTATCCAGATCTCCGGATAATCCGAATCAGATTTGTAGATATTATTTTTATTTAATGTTCACATTAGATAATAATTTTTAACTATGACAGTAAGACCGTAACTACAAGTACGCCAAATATTCGACTTTTAGTTTGATTCAATGTATAGTTCCTGAATAGATTGTACAATAAATTATGGTAATAAAACGCTTTCTGTTGAGTTTAAGAAAGCTTTACTAGAGTTACCAATTCTTTGCTAAAAGAAATGATGCGAAAAGTTATTTTTATACTTTTTTAAAGTCTTGTAAACAATACTATGTAATTTTGTTACAAAACGTAGTTTTTATCGTAATAAATGGTCTGTTTAGTTAAGGATATTGCTTTGTGTATTATCCATATTACCCGGATTATTCGGATTTTCGATTGTCTGGATTGCTATGGTACCAGTTAGTCCGAATAAACGAGGTTTAACTATACTAAGCTTTAATAAAATGTTTACTCCATTCTTCATTCCGATTGTATACTTACGAGGCTTTAGCAAAGACAGTTATAGTTATTTAATTATTTAAATCAGTCCGAGATGTGAAAAATATAAATACCTTAAAAAACCGCCATAAAAAGTTTTGTCATTCAAACAGCAATGTCTCAATACTAGAGATTAATCCCCAGTTCACCAGTCTGGCGCCATTATAGGAGGGATTTAACATCTTCCTCCCAAGAGTAAAAAACTGTTGCTGACGAGAATATAATTAAGCTCTCACAAAAAAGAAGTTTTGAACTCTCATTAAATACAAGGGTGTTATAATTCTGAAGGAGTACTTTTTTACTGCTTCATAAGTTGTATATTTACGACCAACATTGATGCAGAAGGGAAAAACGGCATACGTGATTTAAGAAAGGAAATAATAGTGAAAAATTGTGTCCAGTTTCTCGGGGTTTATCGGCAGACGTGCGTTTCCTTCTAAAGACATGGGCGAAACTGAAAGTGAGATGTTTTTGAGAGTTGTGCGCTGAGAAAAACAGACGCATTTTCCAAAAATTGCTTCGAAAATTGAAGTTTTTGAAGAAATTTTAGTAACTGGCCGTTTTATTCTAGGAATTTCGAATTCAGTATTTTCAAATTCGGATGTTTAACCCATATATACCCTTTTTTAGCGATACATATGTGTGGTAAAATGACGCTTAAATTTACCTAAGTTCTATTCCGCTAAGTTCACATAAGAACTATCTTACATAAGTTCAGATAGTTCACGAACTATCTATTTGCGGAGTTTAAGGCTCGGTGCACACGAGCGATCCGGTGTCGTTGCGGCACCGCAGTTGCGATCAAGCAGTACATAGAGTTGAACTAACCGACTCACACGGACGACGCGTCGCTCGTGTGCACTGAGCCTTAAGCAGTAACGTTCAGACTTTTTAATGCAGGAAAAGCTGTCGACGTAGATACAAACACATAGGCAATGCATTCATTCGAATATGCGAACAGAGATCTTATCTGGTGAGGCAAGGCGCCACAAAACAGGGGCGTAGCGTGGGATCAAGCGCTGCCAAGCTGCGTCTTTCCTTCGATGAAGACAGTTTTAGATGGGAAGTGGGGGGAAGAACACGTCACTCGTAGCATTTTAGTTATTATAATATGTTCGGCAACACAGAAGTTTCAGTCTTAATACTAACTTAATCTGTTAGCTAATATTTTTTGTTTAATTTCAAATACTTGACGGAAAAGATCGCTGTCTGTGTAACTGGATGCTTCTTAGATTAAGATGTCTGCATAATTCTGTATAAATGCTAGATTATATATATTTTTTCCTATCTTTACTATAAGTACATTAACTATTTTGCGGATTTCTAGTATTCAGGTCTCATTTAATATAAAAAGCACGTCGCCAGAAAAAAAAAATTCGGGTGTGTGGTGGCCAACAATTTCGGAAGAAACGCTATTATGGTCCGTTTTTGTTTAATACATTGTAATAATATGTACAAAATTCGAATTTCAGGACGAGCTCCGCCCCCTATTTGCCTACATGAAATATGTTCATAGGACATCACACACGCAAATATACAGAGTCCGTAGTTGATTAGCATAGTGTAATAGAGATTTTTAAATCAGAAGATTCTCAGGGTATTGAAATAACAATTCAGGAAAATCATAATACGATGAGGAAGCAAATATTGGTGTAATTTAGCTACCTATAGTTTCTTAATGCTTTAATATTTAAAGCAAGAGAGTTTCTGTAACAAACGACATAATTTTCGTTAAAAAGAAAGCATTGGTTTAGCAGATGTACCAAAAGATAAACATGCTTTTATTTATTTTTTTAGAAATTTTTTAAAAAAGTTTCAAGCATATTTTTTACACAAGTTTAACGATTTTTTATACAAAGACACATTTCATGGAGAAAAAAAAATTACAAAATATTGTGTAAATTAGATTTAATTTTTTGTATCCAGTACCGCCTTGAAATCTTAGAAAGCACTACTCTGGGGCCGAGGCAGCCTAGTGTGCACCGGAATTAGGTACTGAAGGTGCCCGGATCGAATCTCAACAAACTCCAGTGATTGCCCTTCTGTCTGTGTCGGGCTTGAGTACATTAAATCCGTAGGTCGGGAAGTCCTCCTTGTGGTATGTGGTTGGGAAGAAGGTACGGGCTCACCAAATGTCGCACCCGGGGTGCTCGGTCAAAATTGTGATTGCACTGGAATCAACGTTGGTTCACCCATTGTATGAAATCGACAAATCTTAGGTAATAGGGCGGAAGTCGAAAGACAAAGGTGCCTGCAGCATTGGAACAACAACAACAGCACCACTTTTCCGAGTCTTTCATTTCGTTTACTTTAACCGTTTAACATATCACGACTTCAATTGTGCTATTCATTAATGATGATAACAACCGACAATCACCGCACTACTAAACACTTCATTTATGAGATGCCCAGATAACATTGAAACACACGTTTAGGGCTTCTCTGATTCTCCGTCACTCGGAAAGGATCCTTCATTCGCATGCGAAACACAACCGATGCCATCAAACTTGACGAAAATGGTTTTGGAACCGCCGGGATGTTCGAATGGAGCCGACGAGAAAATTTCTGACCATTTAACTTACCGAAAGGATAAATGGTACTTTTATCAACTGCGATCTCGCTAGGTTTTCTCACGCAGCGGACGTCAAGCTGGATCACACAGAAAGTTAAGAGGTCCTGTTGGGTACGTTGGAGGTTTATCTTTCAAGGCACAGTCATGAACATCCTACTGATATACTCGCCCCTTTGTGAGTCTATTTATATATAAGCTTGCCAGTTGAAAATAATAATTCAATATTTGTAAAATGAAGTTAAATGAAAATAATTCAATATTTGCAATTTAGAAAAATAGATATTTGGTGGAAGAACGTCATAAATCTGTTTCGATATATATACACACACACACACACACACACACATATATATATATATATATATATATATATATATATACAGTAACCACCGCTTATAGTGATCACTGGTTATAAGAATCAACCGTTTATAAGAATCAATATCGTGAAAACAAAAACTAATGAATTATTTCCATGTTAAAATTTTCGCTTTAAAGAATCAATCCACCGGTTTTAAGAATCAGTTTACACTCTTCGGTTTCCTTTCATTTTTCCAAAAAAGCTACTTAAACCCTCAAAAGGCACGAAGTTCTTTCTTTTTTTTTTAAGAAAGATTGATAAGATGGGATGGAATATAGTCGTAAAATTCACCCCTTTCTTTATTAGACATAACATAATAGTTTCCCCTTAAACGCTTCACCACAACACTATTCTATTAGCTTGACCCGGGGGCAACTTTACCCGTCCGAGTAAATCTTCGTCTGAGACTATAAGTATTGAAAGAGGTATAAACAGCCTTCTGAAAACTTCATTACGTCAAACTACCGTAGAAAACTTTTTCTTGCTCCCTTCCTGTAGTTGAAATGTTAAAACTGTTAAGCAGGTATGTTGTAACTTGTAACAAATATTGTATTTTTTTCTTCTCTTACTATAATCATGTGTATCAACTTATAGGTCTAAAAATTAAGTTTTATTTTTAAAACTATAAAAAATAATTTTAATAAAAGATAGTTAATGTAAATTAAAGAGTATTTTATGGTAAATTATCTAATATATGTATATATAGGTGTGTGTGTTCCTGTCCAAAAACCCAAATTTCGGTTATAAGAATCAACCGCTTATAAGAATCAAAAACAGTAATAACAAACGTGATTCTTATAAGCGGAAATCACTGTATATATATATATATATATATATATATATATATATATATATATATATATATATATATATATATATATATATAAATGCATCAGGAAAGTCTGATATTTAACGAAGATGTGATTAAAGCAGTACACTTCGTTATAAATGAACCATTAAATGGAAGATATATGTAGTACGAATTCTGTTTAAATGAATGAGTAAACATTTAAAATAAAAAAGAAATTAATCTACAGTTTTTTTCTTCACGGGGAAATATCGGCAGTTAGACAAAACTAGTGAAGTAAAAAATATTACACATTTATCAAAACATTTATTAAAATAACAAAACTAAATTAAACAAAATTAATGCATGCATAAAAATGAAAAAAAAGGTTAAAAACTAATATTCCCCCACCTCCAAAATAATACAAAATCGTGCTCATAAAAAGGTGGTTTCCGAATATTCAAGCTTTAGATATTATATATCAAGTTTTAGATATTATAAATATTCGATGTACATTCATAAACTATTTAAAAGAATCGTAATTCTGCTCTAAACAGATTTATCAGAAAAAGAGTTTAGTTCAAAAATCATTTTTGGTGAAGTTAAATTACACGTCCTATTTGAAGTAACAATGAGGATGTATCATCTACGGAATCAAGCCCACACTACCCAATGGAATGCAGTTTCTTTTCTGTATTCGAAATCTACTTTTGGTAAGATGTTACAAATTTAAAAAAAATAATAAAAATTTAAAGAATTTTGTCACTGAAATGAAACACGCATTTATAATTTCTTTCCGCTTATCCGAACGAAGAACCCTAATTGCCGAATTCCAACGTGCTCACCATTTGGAAGCACCGGCCGCTGACACCGTACGTATCTCTATTGGTTGTTTGATCTTCACATAATTTCCCCAAATATATTTTGGTTATTATTTTGAGCATATCTTAAAGAAAAAGATAAAAAAATACCGTTATCTCACAAAAGTATGATCACTTCTGATTCACAGGTCAATTACTTTATGTTGCACGTGAGAGCAAAATTTGCTACGCCTGTTTTTGTGACTTTGTGAATAAATTGCACAATTATAACAATTGAATAATAAATTGTGTCGACATAATGATTTTAGCAAATGCAACTAAAGAGGGAGAAAATCCATCTTCATTAAAAAAAAATTGTCAGATTTTATCTTGCATTGTGTAAGACATTGTAACTCCAATCCGAGTAATCTATCATCGATGACAGCCTCCGACCAGCATTTCAGAGTAACACCATCTTTCTAACGCTTCATTTACGGGAAAGAAGATGCGGAGATAACACGGAAAACACACATCCGATGCCTTTATCACTTTCAATGGTTTGGAAATGGTTGGCCGTTCACGTACGAAATCCAACAACAGCTGACGCTAATAATTTGGCGAAAGTGTGGTAAATACTTGTTACAATAGAACCGGCGAGGAAATTTCTGACCACTTAACTTTCGAAAGAATGATGGCCCTATTATCTACACAGTAATCTTGTGTTATAATTTATCACGCACTAGGCGCCAATCAAGATAAAATGCCAAATTAGGGGATCCTGTTGGATACATTGCAGACTTATCTTTTAGTGCACACAGAAACACAGTCGTTAATAACATTTATAGATTTGGGGCTTCCTATGCTATCTTACAAATAAATTCCCAAGAAAAGAAAAATAAAGAATGTCCCAATATTTTTATACATTGAAGATTTTTAATAAAAAAAGTAATTTTCAATTGCATTTATGGACACAAAGAGAAGCTTCCCCCAAACAACCCTCTACATTTTCCTAATGCTTTTGATTCGCTTAGTTGGAATTACTTCAACTGGAATTAACGTTTTTGAAGAGTCCAGAAATTCTTAATGCAAAATATAGAGGTACATTGAATGGTAAGTTTAGTTTTTATCGAGATTATGTTCCTCAATCGGGATTATGATAACATGCAGTTGGAGTTTTTGTGATAGATGTACATCTCCAATACATTGCAAGTGTCCAATACATTGCAACTATCTAGTAGATACACTGTTTAGTGCCCATATAAACAAAAGAGCATCTAGAATTAAGTAAGTGGGACCGACAACATTTGTTATTAAATGGCCTGCTTCACACGCAGAAGATATCAAACCCACTCCTTGACTTTTCCCGTAAAATACTGCTTTCAAGACATGTTTGCGCCCTAAATTTGCATAAGACTTTTCCACTCATCCTCTTCAATCGCTGCACAAGAGTGGTACGAGACTTTGCGAAAGGTTAGCTTAGAGTAAAGAGAACTAACAGTGCTCAAGGGAAGAGTTACTTAAGGCACAGGCTGGTCTTAAATGGCTATTGTTAAGAGTTCTTAAGATTACTTAAACCACTGACACATCTGAGAGAAAATATATCTTGAGCGGAATTATTTACTAGAGAAATAAGAAAAAGATCCCTGACTGCAAGAATCCCTTGAAATAAGACAGAAAATAAACGTAAGTAGAAATAATGGAAAATACACGTGGATACCACTTTTAAAACCTTTTTCTCTTACCCAACTTCTAATAGAGTATACAGCAGACTCTTATCCTCCTTTTCTTGTTCGATAGGATTAAATTTTTTTCTTTCACAAAGAATCATGCAGAGGAAAGCTAAACAATAAATACTCTTACAACGTCGCGTGTTCAGTAGCTGTTGATGGAACGATATTTCGATTGTTAATAGTTTTTACGCATAATGTAAGTAAACCACTTACACATCTGAAAGAAAATAAATTCATTAGCGAAATTACTCAATACACACACACACACACACACACACACACACATATATATATTAATACATCATTATTGAATACCCATTGCAACTAATGAGTTATGCATTTTGTGAACTCTAGCATTTTTCTTAACGGTTCGGATGTAGTGAACCATCGGATAAAGCGAACAAAACCTTTGGTCTCTTGAAGTTCGTTATAACGGGGTTCGACTGTATTGTAAAATAGGGAGAAGATATGTATTTTCCATTCTTTGAGGCGTTATTTTAGAGGTATATTTTCGGTTTTCTAATTTGCAGCGAGAGAAAATTTTGAATTCCAGCAGATATTGGTGCAAGTCGATAAAAGTATAAGAATCAACAAAACGACTGAGACAATAACACCATCTGCACACGGAGCAACTCAAAAGAAACTGATAACTGACTCAAATCACAAACCAGGCCGTGATGAGTCGTAACCTATGTAATTGAATGGAGCCACGCACACGGCGCAACTGGTTACAAACCCGTCTTTGTAACCAGTTGCGCCGTGTGCGTGGCTCCATTCAATTACATAGGTTACGACTCATCACGGCCTGGTTTGTGATTTGAGTCAGTTATCAGTTTCTTTTGAGTTGCTCCGTGTGCAGACGGCCTTAATCTACTAGTGAAAGAGGATACTTTCTACTCTTGCTTGATTTTTTAGTAACTGGTTCTAATTTATATTTTAATATTTTATGGTGTTCATACCTACAGTAACAACATAATGTCATTGATCTAGTATTTATTATTTTACGAATAAGAAAGTGCTTAACCTTAGAGAGCACCATCCGCGTTTCCCTTCGTCGAAAATTGGAACTTCCCAATTATAAATTATTCTCAAAAATTACTTTGAGTGCGTTAGAAACAATCTTAAGGTACACAAATAGGTCTACACTAGATTTATAATCATAAGTTATGACTATTAAAATTCAGTTCACCAGAGATCCTAAAGGTAACATGAAAATTCCCACTATAAACTCAGTCTTGGGAAAGCTAACAAAACATATACACATGAACACGTGTTTCAGAAACACGTTTATTGGTTGCTTTTGCTTATCTTGAGTGCTGGGACGAGATTTTTATCACTGGAAATCAGTCGCAAAACAAGTTCGTAGGCTGAATCTCAATAAGTCTGATTTCTGCTTCTTATTAAGCAATCTAGGTAATCTGCTTTTCTTTACGCGAAACTTAATCTTGCTTGATTCAGATTCCTAACCGCATCAAAATATTTAGTGAACTACTTGCGATTGTGGACCCAGGTGAATTTGCATATCACAAAAAAACACCGTCATTGCCGTACATGCCGTTGAATTTGGGGGCATCAAGGGTCGTATTGGAAAACTTTCTGCGCTCTGTAACTTCAGCATAAATGTTAATAATGTATAAATGATAAGCTTGTATTTTTAAGGTGCCTCGAAATTTAGGTTCTTCCTATATTATTGCGAAGTATTAACCCAATGCAGTATTTAATTCTTAAGGCTGTTGTATACTAACCTTATTGGATTCGCTCAGCTCGGTGTTAACCTATGGAGAAAATTTGTCCAAGCATTGCCGACTTGGATTTTTATAAGATTTTTTTTCTTTATAGATACTTGTCTTTCAATTATATGTAATTTTCAACTAAGATTTTTTTAAAAATTATACACCATAATATAGAAAGAAATTTAACACCTTGGGGTATTTTTCGTTTTTTTCTAAAATCCAGATATTTTAAAATTTAAATTATTCTGAGGGAAAATCCGGTATGGTGCATTTTAAACGCTCACCAATTCCTCTGGTGGACGAAATTTATAAAATGAATCCTGTTGCAAGGAGCAGAAAAGTTCAGGCTATCTGAAAATACCATTTCTGTTTGATTATCAGGTCAACTTTGGCTACACGATTAGCCCTCGTGTAACAAAAGTTGACCGAAGCTCTCCCATCCAAACCAAATCAAACCATTTGATTATCAGCAATTATGTAGCTCTAAAGAGTAGTCAAATTTTCTCCATAGGTTAACATTATGGTGACCGAATCCCATAGGGTTAGTAAAGAAAGCCTTAAAGCCTATCAGGGACTAAATTTCATCCCATGGGAATAGCGTTTTCACGTGTCTTCCTACGCTATTAACTTTTAGCGGTTATGTTTTAATCTGAAAATAAACGTTCCTTCCCGCATTCTTTTCTAGCTACGTTCTTGCTAGAAATACTATCGAGCATTTGAAGATAGTCATTTTATTGAATATATAAAGCTGAAGAATTAGAAAATAAAATTGAATTGTGAAGGAAAATATATGTTTGATCACAACTGCAATCAGCATAATACGTTGTAATGGAGAAAAGCTATTAAATTCAGCTATAATTACAAAATCTTTTGAATGCGAGATATATCTATTTGTTACCACAGACGCTCATGCAGCTACTATGTTATACATATTTTCTTCTCTATATAAGAAATGTTACCACGTAGGAGGTTTACCATCGTTGATTCGAAGCAGTGTTATAAAATATTTTTTACTGACCAGACTATTGTTATAAAGCCACGCGCTTTAGAACTTGGTCTATTGTAATTTAATTGCATTAAAAAAATATCGAATGAAATTATCTCCACTGGGGGTATGCCAAGTAGGGCAACCTTTCGCGTCTTTTGCGCATGCGCTTGGCGTCATATGCATCTTGGCGACATATTGAATGAACGGGTTTTTTCTGGACTCGCTGAGAAGACACTTTGCTTGGCTGAATTTGAGGTAGTTACGCTTTTTTGTGTGTGTGTGGTGTGGGGTGCTGGCAGCTAGAGAGGATCTAGGCCTACAACTATTTCTTACCTTTTTTAAGTGAATGTTCCTGATGAATATTTTTTAAATTAATAAAAAGAACTGTTGATGTCATCAAACGACTTGTCTGTATAGAAACTGTGTCAGTCATATTTTATTTTTATTATCTTTTTTTAAGATCTACACGTGGTGCACCCTAGCCACGTGGGTGTTCATAAAATGAAGGTGTAAGTTTCTTTCTTTAAACTTAAATTAAGTCTGATTTATATCTTTGTAACTCCCCCGTGAGAAGTAATTCTGGGTTAATTTTATAAAATTGCCATCTTAATGTGCTGCCATTTTAATAAATTAATTTTAATTCTTTGTCTTAACGCAATGTACTCCTGGCCACTTTAGTCACTGTTACAACTATATATACATATATATATATATATATATATATATATATATATATATCAGAAATTATTCAGTAACAAATATATCTTTAGGAACAAACTATTCGTTAATTATTTCCGAACATGGTATAATAAATAACTATTTTAATAATGAGGTAAACACCAGAGCTGTGTATATTTTATTTTAAATAGAAGCGCTCATAACCGAACAACGGGACAGGAATGTTTAATTTCCCATTACTCAACCATGTGTATTTTTAAAAATTCTTACAGTTTCCCTACAGAAACTATGATAGTTTAGTTTGCAATTGTTTTGACGATGTGCATCTCGCCCAAAATGCGAAACATCTAAGAGATTTTATAATTCCTAACTGAACCCGTTAATTGCATGATTTTAGAATTATGCAACTTTTAATTGATGTGTCCTACCCTGACAATGCCTGACGTCTGTTGATATGTTATAGACGACAACCCATTCGTAATCATACACGCCTGGAGATACAGCGAAGTAGAGTAATGCATTTTTTTTTTTTGTGTGACTTGTTACCTCCTACACCAGCCTCTTATAGAATGCCAATTCAAGCCTGAGTTAACAACCCGCTCTGACATTTTTTTATCCGTAGAAATTAAGTATGCGTTGTACGTAGACAATGTGACAAAAAAATTACATATAATTGAAAGACAAGTACCTAGAAAGAAAAAAAGATTTCATCTCCTCCAAGCGAATGGTCTTTGAGTATTTTAAATCGAGTTTCATGCGCAATGTAGTTTTCTAATCAGTAATACCGTGACATAACGCGAATTCAGAGATACGCGGTTTTGATTTTACCCTTTTGTATCTTTTTAAATCCTGGAATGAAATTTCCCAAAATAATTTAAAGTCTGGATGAAACTTTGCCCAATATTTTTTTTTTATATAAAACGAGACAGAAACAACGCCTGAAACTAATCATATTGCTCATGGGATATAAAAAGTTGTCGATCTTGCCAGGCAATTAGATATGGAAGTCGATGGAGATGATGTCAACGAGTTGTTGGGTTCTCATCTCGAGGAGCTGACAGTCGATTATCTCATGGAACTGCTCGATCAAAGCATCACTGACGAATCCGACACTTCAGACCCGGTCCCACAAGAAAACCTAACGACAATTATAAACTTAGCAGAAGGTCTCAGCGAGGGTTTCAGATTTTTAGGGAATATAGACTCTAATAAACATAGCGAGATCACGGAAAAGCAGGGAATAATAAAAAAAAATGTCTGTCTGCTGTGAAAAAATTCTTCGCTGGAAAAAAAGGCGTTAATTCGGCAGACTACTTTGTTGGATTATTTAAAACCATCAACATAAATTACTTTAATATCTTGTGCATATATATATAGTATATATATATGTGACATTTCACCACATGATTTCCATAACAACAAATAATAAGCACAAATGACGAGGCAGAGTTCTATAAAATTGCAGTCCTTTATTTCAGAATAGTTGGGAGCGGATATCAGAGCGTCCTTCTAGCATGACGCGAAACATACAAGTGCTTTCACATACACAGCTCACAACAGACTGCCTGCTCTCTTAGTCAGGGTCTGTACCAAAAATCAGCGACTGTTTACATCAACACAGATGTTTTTCGTGGGTGGTAATACTACTAAGAAGCACATTGGGTGAGTTTTATCTTTATGGTATTGTTTGACACTTTTGATCCTTTATCTCTGGCACCTGCAGCCATTATCTCTGAGATATTGTGAACTGCGGATTTTAGATGACTAGAGACGGGGTTTTGTTACTCCTTCTGGGCGGCACGGCTAATATTCCTATCAACTGAAAAGGATTTAGTGTGTTGTTTTCCCCACTGGAATTTGCAGATGTTCACTTGCTTTTGGGTGGGCTATTTCTGAGAAAGGGTCCTCTCTTAACAGATGTGGGGACCCGAATTATAGAAATATACGAGATTCAACTTATAATGTCAAGATTCAACTTATAATGTCACATATATATATATATATATATATATATATATATATATATATTATTGTTACGAATTTTATGAGTCTATGGTAATTTCGCTAAATATGAGAGTTATTGCCTGGCGATGGATTTGGTGACTTATTTTGGTCGCTAAATTTGGCGATCTATAGCCAAATTTGGCGATATGGTGCCAAATGGTCACCAACCTTGTAGACCTTCCTGGAATCTTCTAGTGATATCTAGCTGGTTGACCGATAGAGGGCACTTTGGAAGTCTATAAATATACCTAACATTGGCATTGGAACTCGGTGTTCTTTTCTGCTGAGAATTGAATGTATTGAAAGTGCGTTAGACGTGTATTGTACTGAAGACTCTATTATCCTGACTTGCGGTTTTAGAGTTTTCTGCTGTATAGAAGACAGTTATTATGTGTTTTCTGTTCGAATTTGTGTATGCGCCTGCAGAATTTACAGAGTAATAAATTTTAATTTGTGTGCACTTTCTGAGAGATTTTATTCAATCCTATCGAACCCATGAAAACGGAACAATATTAATATGTAATACAATATTTTAATTTTAATACAATATTTTTCCTCTAAATTGGCGTTTTTGCAATTTATTGGTCCCAATTAGACAAAATTTACATGTATTTATATGCAAAATTGTACCCCGACTTACGCGTCTTCGTCGGTCCCACCTACCGCGTAACTTTGGGGTATTACTGTAAATGCTACGGAATGACATTTATGTGTATTTATCAGGGCCAAAAAAGTATAATTGTTATTAACGTATAAATTAAACTCAAGTTGAAACAATGGCATATTTTGTAAAAGCATGAGAAATGAGAAAACTAAGGACCTACAAACCAAATTAAATTTTCTTTGCACGTAGTAAAACGTGGAGGAAAATATTTACGTAATAAAAGGAAATACTTAGTAAGCAATCAAATTTTCTAAACGCATTGCATGCTTTTATGAAATTTGAAAATTTCGTGAGCAGTTTGAGAATCAGGGGGTGGTTTAACAAATACAGCGGAGCGCCGTTTGTACTCAATTGTCGGGAGTAAAAGAAAAAAAAAGTATGCAAATCGAAACTTATGTTACACTACCGTAAAATCACTTCGGATCGAGTTTAATGTGCGTTGTATGTAAAAAAAATGTGGAAAAAATAGTAACATAATGAAAAGAAAAATATCTCGGAAGTAATAAAATCTTCCCCTCCCAGTGCGTGGCATAACATAATTTTCAAGTGAGTTTCGTGAGCGGTTTCAGAAACAGATGCAGTTTTCTACAAATACTGCAAAGTGTCATTTATACGTGTGTGTGTGTATGTCACTTATTCCACCCGCTCTAGCCGTAGGCTAGACCAGGTCCAAGAGGCCAAAAGTTACAATGATATCAGAAACAAGCAAAGGGTCTCTATAAATATCCTCCTTGGCAAGCCCCAGGCAGTTTAAAATATGGTCAGGAGAGGCTTCAGCAATTGCATTTGGAGCAAAAAGGGTAAGATTTTTGCACCTGATGGTAAGCAAGATACTTAAGGTGTCCACTAGCAAATCTGCTAATGGTGGTCTGCATATTTCTGTCGCCCTTGACAGTAAGGGCTCCCACCGCCTGGAGATTTTCGGTCATACTAGTCGTTTGTCGGAGGTGGTGTTCCATGAATGCTGGTTTATAAGTTTTCTTCTTGAGTAAATTCAAGATAGGTCAAAGTATCTCGCGAAGAAATAGGAAGAGAGGCTCCATCCTTAACAAGAACATCAGCAGCCTCATTTCCAAAAAGTCCTATATGAGACAGCACCTATTGTAAATAAACCTCTTGTTGTCGAAAAATATTTTTGAGGATCTCCAGTATTGAAAGTGAAGCTCTATCTCCTACTCTTGTCCACCTGCTCAAGTGCTGAATGGCACTGCGGCTGTCATTTATACGTAATTGTTGTAGCGAGAAATAAAGTATATTTATCAATTTTGTGAAAAGAAACTGAAGTTTGACCAACGACAGTACGTATTGAAATGAATTCTACGTAAAAACACACGAAAATGAACTAGTAAAAGAGCTAGTGGCGATGTCTCACAAAGATTGTTAAGTATTGATTTACCGTTTTTCAAATTTAACTCTGTCTAGACTACACTGCATTAATAAATTTCTATTTAAAAATATTTCTAAAAATCTATTCTTATTTTTATTTAAGTCTAATGCGAAGGCACTTTATCGTGAAACATTCGCCTTTGGTTATTCACCGCGATTTATTGGCTACTTTATTATGAGAGCACCATATAGGCGAGCCAGCATTGCTCCCTATGAAGAGAACGACACGGAAACGACGAAGCGTTAGCCGGTATATAAACCCAAGCCCACTGCGTGATAGCTCAGACGCTAACCACTACACCATGCGTACGGCCTCATTGTGATTATGATACATCTAAAATAACATTCCTTAAAATTGAAAATTTTCTGTTCTATACGCTTATTAAACTAAGAGAAACAAATGACGCAATATACTAAAAAGGATGGCTACATGTTTCAAACTAATTAGTGGTTTATCGTCAGGCCGAGTAGCATTAGGTGATACTGTCTCAATGAACGATGGACAAATGCTTCAGAGTGATAATCACACCTTATGCTGCTTGGCCTGACAATAAACGAGTAATTAGTTAGAAATTCTAGTCATCCTTTTTATTGTATTGTGGTTATTAAGCAGTCATTTGTTCCTCTTTGGGTTTCCACAACTTTCCAATAAGTGCTAAATTAAACTAATTCGTTATGTTGGTTTTTTGGATTTTGAAGAAAATAGGATGGAAATTTCACTGTTCCCAGTTATAAGTGCCATTTTTACGTCCTAATGCTTTTTTTAAAGTCCAAATTATCCTTCATAAAGGACGATTTAATAGCGTTGATAGCGGCAAATCCATATCAAACCTCAGTTGCTACAGATCTACTTCACTTATATCTGCCCATTTACAACTGCTCTTTTACCTCATCTATCATTTCATCTACATTGACAAGAAATGCTGTTAAAATATTTAATCACACACCATACTCTACGAATATATGTAAGATTATGCTTTACTACTTGTTACTTTAATAGCAAGTAATATTTCCATAGCCCTTAGGGAGTATTAGACCGAGCCCCTAGGTGTGCTTGGCCTGAATTGACGTGGCATCACGGGATAATGTGTTCCCATAACAAGCAAACAATAATTTATCTGCGTAGAATGGCGGAAGTAGAAAGGTAGGGAAAAAATATATAAGGCCCCGGGTTTGCCTCCAGTAAAATGGCTTATCTGTGGGAATTATTATTCTCTTCCTAGCAAGTAAGAATATCTATGAATGAAATTTAAACTAGGCTCTGCAATAAATAACTGAAGTTATTTAGCATTATATTCTACTGATGCGTTCTGAGTGAAAGGAAATTAGCATGTAACTATGTCAAACGTCTAACCAAGAAACGTATATTGTCTTTAGATAGGTAATGAAAGCTCAAATTTCGTTAAAAATCACCAGGACTGAATTGGCACTTAAGACATGACTGAATGACAGGCAAAAGATACCACTGGTGAAAATAATAAACACAATTGATAAACTAAAATGATTAAATAATTAAACATTTAAAAACAATTCGTTAATAAATGATAATAAATTTAATATATATATATTTTTTACAAATGTACCATTGGTGTTTCTGATGTCAGTTACCGTCGACATTTGCTTTTAGCGTACAAGTTTGCCTTTCTGTTTACTTACTTGTCCATTCCCTGACTAAAAATTTATTTATGCATGACAAGGCAAATCGAAAGCAATATGCCTAAGAGAGGGTCATCATCTATGGAAGTAATTCGGAGGGGAGTGCACATCCCATACATGGTATTTAGGAACTGCATTTTACATACAGACCTAAAAAAATAAGTTTATTCACCCCATCACGGCTTCCACAGATGAAAAATCGAAGTTATGAATTAAGGCGGCGCCTATGTTGACCTCACATGTCTTCATCCCCCGCCACCGTTAATCCATAAGAAAATGTTCCATTCGTATATTATTAATAACACGTTAACAAATACAATTAAAAATATATTTCTCTATTTATTTATTTATTTTGCAGTCTTAAAATACATTGCATGAGTTTGGTAAATCTCAATTTATTTTTTTTACAGTAATCATTAAAAAAAAAAAAGGATTTTAATATTATAGCGACTGATGCGAATAATTTAATGCCCTAAATCTCTGCAATAAAATTAACATGTTTATTAAATCAGAAAAGTTAATAAACAAACTATACACTTTAAATAATAAACGTCCGTGCTTTCATAATCTAAAAACAGTTCACAGGAATTATGCATTTCTTTGTGCGCCGTAAGAAAAATTCAAAGATTGAAATTTCTCATAATATAACATGAGGAAAATTAAATATCTACGTAATCAACTGATAAAAGTATCGTATAATATACAGTAATAGCATCAGCAAGGTCTTATTAGACAAAGGTTGATAATCTATTAGAAACCTAATTTGAAAAAAAGTAATTAACTGGAACTTACAGATCGATAAAGTGCCACTTACTCATTCGTTACCAGCTACCCACATCCCAGAGTGGTTAGCGACTCGGGTTCCCACGGTACGGGCTCGGCTTCGAATCCCGGGTAAGGCATGGACTTCCGTACTGTCCTCTAATAGGGAGAAACAAGTGTTTGCTCCCATAATAACATAGACAACGAATTCACGGTGTGAATGGGTCAATGCCCCTAGGACAAAGTACCTGCCGCGTAAGAGAGAAAAACAAAACAAAACAACCACGTTCGTTACCGGTTATAGAAAGAGGGTCATGAAATTTATGCTTTAAATATTAACATCTCCCAATAATACAATAAGTCACTGCCAATGTTCTCGAAACAAAAAAACTGTCTGAGCAATTCCATATTCACAATCGTCCGTGAAATAAATTACATTAAAACTTTTCGAAATATTGAAAAAAATGGATCTAAATTACTTTTCTCGTTACTTAAGTGGTTATAGACTGCTTTCAGGAATCATTATCTGAACAGGATGCTAAATGTCTGCTTCAGGCAATCTAAGAGTTATTTTTTTTCCACTAGTGATTGGCATAGCTTCTTTCCATATCTAATTAGGTCAGCATTTGGCATATCCTAAAAATGGCTTGATTACTTCGCACTTAAAAAACAAGTCATTTACCGTCTGGTATACCGTTGGCACGTGTCATGCAGCAGACATAAACATCAATAAAAATTGAGGAGGCAAAAATTAAAAAAAAAATCATTTCGTTCCTCTCATAAGAGAAATGATAAGTGTTTCGAGGTAAATTAAACACTTTTTTTTATTAATAATGAAGACAATAATTAAAGCGAGAAAATTTAACTATAACAGCGTCCCAAAATAATATAAGAAACTTAGCATGACGTAGTTTTCATAGGTAGTAAAAAAGCAACGATTAACTAATAAAAATTCAGTTATTGAGAAACAAGTAAACCCTAACCTCTTTATTTTATGTACATTATCTACTTTTTTTTTCAATAAATACATCTCTGGAAGATTGCAAAAGAAGACAAAAATTAAAGTACTTGTTCTTAACATCTCAACTTTCATGCCGCAAAATTCAACCTAAGGTTTTTTTTAAAAATTAATAAAGGGGTTTCATGTCCACAAAGCTTTGCGAACTATCTAAACACCATAAATTCGAAGGACTCTATTGACACCACTCAATGCTACAGCGACATACGGCAAACTACAATAAACCCTGGTATTACTTTTTTATTCCAATTTTTTTCAGGTCCTAAGGGAATTTAGTAATACTTAGGGATACGAAATTTTTCTATTTACGAAATAGATGCGAATAAATGCGAAATTTGCCTATATGAGCGAATAAATGCTAAAATTATTTTTTACTACTTTTCGGCGAAACTCTGTGATAAACGGCTTTTAAAGCGATATTAAGTAATAATAGTAATAATTTATTAACATAATTCCTGATCTAAGACCATCCACGGTCTTTAACTGAGAGATCTCATTCTCGAAATTTGCTTATTACTTGCTTAAGACTTAAGGAAGAGAATGTGGAGACTTCTACAATGTTAGCTTTTAACTAAGAATTTTGATACTTACCTGACCAAGTAAGTAAAATTCTAATGTTGTTTAATAAATGCGAAATTTTTTAATTTATATATATATATATATATATATATATATATATGTGGGAGCGAGTTACTTTCAGCCGCTAGAAGGCCCTCCCAACACTTCCTGTTTGAAGACGAAATACGCCAGTTGAAAATACGCTCTCGCGGAGGAGAGATCGCTTTGCTCGAGTAGGAGCCAAAAAACCTCATTTCATTATATGTTTAAGTGTCTTGTGTCGTGATAAAATAAATCCTGTGAGTGTAAACGAAGGCTTCGTTCCTCAGTTCAAACACCCCCCCCCCCCACACACACACACATATATATATATATATATATATATATATATATATATATATATATATATATATATATATATATATATATACAAGGTGCGCCCATAAAGTAACCGGACAATTTTTTTATAAATAAGAAAAATATTACTCACCTTCAACTAAATTTATCCCATTAAAAATTATCGCGAAAGGAGTCTATACAATTTTTCCAACGTTTACATCGAAACACTGTCTATAGGCGTTGAAACTAACCGTTCTCAAAATACGCGTAACATTTGATTTAATATCCGAGACGTTTTCAAATCTCTGTTCTTTCATCTTAAGCTTCGGAAAAAGGAAAAAAATCAGCTGGCGATAAGTCGGGAGAATAGGGTGGGTGATTTATCACTGTAATTGAATGCTTAGCAAGATATTGTTGTATAGATATTGGTGTATGGGGCATAGCATTATCGTGCAAAAGAAACCATTGCCCAGAATTAAACAGTTCCTTCCTAACTTGCCTTATCCCATTTCTTAATCGAAAAAGCACCTCCTTGTAAAAATACTGATTAATTGTTTGATTTTCAGGAACAAATTGGTGGTAAATAAGTCCTTTGTAATAAAAAAATGCAAAATTCATGAAAGACAGATATTTGAAAACGTCTCGTCTGTTAAATCAAATGTTACGCGTATTTTGAGAACGGTTAGTTCCAACGCCTATAAACAGTGTTTCCATGACTTGAAGAAACGTTGGAAAAATTGTATAGACTCCTTTGGCGATTATTTTGAAGGAGATAAATTTATTAGAGGGTGAGTAATATTTTCTTATTTATAAAAAATTGTCCGGTTACTTATGGGCGCACCTTGTATATATATATATATATATATATGTATACCGGAGGTAAAGGATACCAAGTCCATTTCTTAAAAGTAGACTGTTTAACTTTATTCCTTCATTTTTTAGCACTATTTTCAGTATAAAAGAGCTGTTACACGAATGTTTCTACAGAAGAGACCTTGCCCACTGAAAATGGCACCATGCCCTATCATTGTGTCGAGGTAAAAAGCAGTAAGTGGATTTCTTTAAGCTCTCCTGTGAAATTCAAACATTGTGGCATAGTGTTCTATACCTCCGAGGTACCCCTAGTAATACTCCATTGGCGCGAGAGTAGTGAGCGACACATCAGGTTTTCCGAGCTGCTATACGATTGTGAAATTAATGAATTAAAGTTTGTAAACCTATCGCACAATGATTTCCCAATGAAAGCGCAAAGCGAAAAATAACAGAGCAATTCAGTAGTCGCCGAGTTTATACCGTCTCGTGTAGTTGAATCCACCGTAACGTGTCCTCAAATGGGATTTAATGCTATAATTGGCACGTGGCAATCTGTACTTGCATTAGAATGTCTTGCATTATCTACCAATCTTCCGAGCATTAAAGTTATCAATGACTTACACATGTCTGTGTTGCTTGATAACCCGACAAACCAACAAATACTTTTTTTTTTTTTGAACGTGGCAGGCACTTGTCTTTTCGACCTTCACCCACTCCACACCGCAAATTTGTTGGCCTCAGGACATGAATAAAAAACGAAATTTTGTTTTTTCAGAAAAGTGTCATTAATCTACCAATCATCGTCTCAAATAGTGCGATTTAAGCAAACAAAAACGGTACTCATATTTATATCAATCAGTCACCAGAGATAATAGCCAAAGATACGACTGCTTTCGAGCAGGAGTCGAACCCCGTTATAGCGAACCCGGTATATAACGAGCTCACGGATATAACGAACGAAAATTTTGGTCCCGCCTTTTTCCTATTGTATTTAATGCTAATTTATCCTTTTATAGCGAACCTCCGAAATCTTAAGAATCGGATATAACGAACCTTTTTTTCAGTCGACAACTGAATTTTTTTAAATTTTTAAACTTTTTAAGAATGTTGAAGATACAACGAATGTTGAAGAAGCAAAAAATGTTCAAGAAGATGAAGATTTACTTATCGCGATGTGGATAGAAAACGACAAAATTTCATCATTCTCAGATTGTATTCGAAACATATGATGATGAAGTCATTACATGTGAAAATCCGACTGATGAAGATAATGTGGAAGAAATTGAAACGAATTATTCTGAAATCGAAGATTCTGCTTCTGATGATGATGAAGAGGAGCACATAAATGACGAAATACCCACCATTTCAGATGCTACAGCAGCGATGCGTGTAATTAATAAGTTTTGTCAACACAAACAGTGGAAGAAAGAGTGTTGGAGTCATTTGATGTATTGGACAAAGAAATTCATAAAATGTTTTTGAAATCAGCACCATGTCAGCAGAAGATTACCGATTATTTCTGTATCAAAACAGTGAGCAACAATTAACGGTAAAATTAATTTATTTCCATTTGTCTTCATTTTTAGTAAATTTAATTAGTATTGTGTTAGTTTAAACGTAATCGACTTTAGTCAATTTAATTCATTAATGATCATTTTTAATAGATTTTATCATTCTTTTAATACATCATTATTGAATATATATAGCAACTAATGAGTTATACATCTTGTGAACTCTAACATTTTTCTTAAAGGTTCGGATATAACGAACGAAACCTTTGGTCATTGAAGTTCGTTATAACGAGGTTCGACTGTACATATAAATACCTCTTTAGGGATACGGGTTACCCGTACTATCAAACTGAAAAATTCAAAGTTTCTTCCAGGCTTCAGAAAAATTTGTGCCAATAGAAGTATATTTTTGTGTATGCTATTAAATGACTAGCATGATATAGAATATCCTGTCCTTGCAAACATTATGTAACATCCACATACAAAAATAACATAAAAACGAAAATTCCAAGCTGAAAACGGAGGAAGCAATTTTTTTTTCTGCTCTGTTCACTCGTAATTATCGCTGTTGCACCTCACTTTTAATTAGGCCATTCCGTTCAGCTTTAGCTCCGACGTCGTCGCTTTTTCAACAACTGCAAGCTTCATCAACGAGCGCGTTATATGAACGCGGGCTGCGAATCGGATGGTCGGCCATGACAGCCGAACAGACAAGCCGAAGCAAGTGGTTCCAATAATTCAAGCGTAACCCCGGGTCAGGCAGCTAAAGTTCTCCACTCGTAGGATATTGGGCGAATGACAGATGGGCCGCAGTGAACTCAGCTTCACTGAGTGACAGGCGGCAATTGGATGCTAAAAGGAGGATCTTAACTACCGGCAAAGTGATTTTATGAGGAAGTTTCAGATATCAAGAAGCGGCGTGGGTAGATAGAGCGATTTCTCTCTTATTTATTTTCGCGCATTTTATAGGGAAATTCCATTGTTTTCAGGGTCTGTCTAGCATTTTGATGCGACGAAACTGTTAGAATGACAATACAAATCGACCCAGCAAACGCATTAACGGACAGAACCAAAATAAGAGGTGCCTAATGTTATGTGTCATGAAAATCCCACCACTATATACGCAAAATATTCAACCCACCACTATATACGCAACTAACGGGGGCTCTGAGTCTCAACTTCTGCAATCTAATGCAAATTCTAGTACTAATGGCAGTATAGGAAATGTTGAACAGTGATATGATGAAAATTTCTTTTTTTATTGTAACAGATGTATCTCAGATTCAAATGCATTTTTTGAGGAACATCCGAACTGAAAAACGTCATGAACCTAGGAAAAAAAAACCATTGAAAAAAATTTAATACTTTCCTTCTTGCTAATTGTTATACCAGGTGGGCAAGAAGTCCGTATAAACTTCAAAAATTCATAAAAACCGGAAAAATAACCCAAAATTAAAAAAAAAGGTTTGCAGGATTAGCATCGCTAGGTCAAGGAATTTTTTTTAAGACAGGAAAAGAAAATAACTCAAAAAACAGCCGACAGGTGGCGCTGGTACGAGCGAATTGTGTGAAAATATACAAATGAGACGGTTATAAGAACGTGCGCTCCTAATCCACAACCAGTTCACCGTTGTTCCGCGATCCGCCGAGAGGTGTCATGTATACATCCGGACCTGCTGCACTCTGCCGTTGCTGGATTTGTGACTAGCCTGCAATGCCTTATCCTCTGTGGTGGGGGTCATGTTGAACACTTACTGCTGTAATAAACGATTTAGATGTATTCTTTCCGTTATTTGCGTATCATTTCTTTGACTTGTGTGCGTCAGCGCCACCTGTCGGCTTTTTTTTCCTGTCTGAAAAAAAAAAAAAATCCCGTGACCTAGCGAAGCTAACCCTGTAAACTTTTTTTATTTTGGTTATTTTTCCGGTTTTTATGAATTTTTAAATTTATACGGACTTTTTGCCTACCTGGTACAAAAATACGATGAAGTTCCTTTTCTGGAGTTGTCTCATTTGCTTTTGTTTATCCCTTTTGCTTTGCAAAATGAAAACCAAGTTATTATTATTTCATAGATTAACACCATTGTTTAATCCTACTCTAGACAGTAGAAAAAAATACTCACATAGTCGGTTGCTCCGTTTTTACATTTGCAATCACAAAGTGTATTATAAATACGTAGTGATTATCAATAAGATTTTTCTTGTATTCAACTATTTTCTTGAATTGGTATTTTAACAGTGGAACAATCGGAAAGAAATAGTCTGAGATTTTTACACTCCGCTTCCCTCATCCGTGCTATAAAATGCGCAGAAAATAGTAATTCTAGAGTTACAGTACTAACTGCAATTCATGCTCTCCATTAACACTCCTCAAAAACGAGTTACGGTTGCGTTATTGATTTTATGAGGGTATTTTTCATACGGTTTGACGTGACTAATGAGAAAGCTTCTGGCTCAGAACCCTCGGTATATTTATTATCAGTCGCTTGACTTTTTAGAATTATGTGCCTAATGGGACAGCTGGTGGTAAAAAACTCTAAATATCCCCCCCCCCCCCCCAAGTTGTCAAGGGTTAATAAGTCTCGCCAAAAGAAGTTTTGTCGCGAAAAATAGTATTGCGGATAACTTTTCATCCAAATTTTGTTTGACATTATTTTCACCAGTTGTTTGTGATAAGCATAATACTGTTTGTAATAGTGCTCCTGATTTAAAAACTCGGGAACATTTTTCATCGGTCGTCATACATATAGTTTAACGAAAAACTTTTGGTTCGAACCCTCGTTAATTCACTGACAGAGTTCCTAATTAAAAACTCAAAAATATTATATTTCATAAGAATTAAGGATCTTGTTAAGGGGGCAGGCACACCACCTTTAAAACATCAAAAAAATTTTGGTTTTTGCTATATTCTGATTTTTGAGACATTTCTGAACAATATGCAAAATACCGTATAAAAAAATTAGCATTATTTCTCGAGTTATGAGAGTTTATGTAAAGCTCACTCTGTTGCCATGGCCATGTACGTATATTCCAACTTCAGTTTTCTCAAATATGTAAATTTTTGGATTACGCGCCCTGTTACTCCCAAACTATGTGTGCTAGACACACAAAATTTTTATCAGATTTGTACTTTAAGCTTCTTTACATACTAAAACCAAAAAAATAAAAATAAATTTGTAAAACAATTTTTTACCTTTGAAAATATTTTTGAAAAATTGCTAAATTTTAATTTTTTAAAAATTTTATGTAAATTTTTCAATTTAAACTATATTTTTCGTATATTTTTTGGTTTTACATTAAACTTGAGTATATTATTAATTTAATTTGACCAAAAAATAGTTTCTGTATGCATATATCTTAATTTTATGATGCGCGAAACATCCAATGATATTTTCCCCTTTTTAGTAATATGTACATTTAAAACTAAACTCTAAAAAATATTTATGGATATACAAGTTCTATTTTTGTATAAAATATAATTGAAGAATTGTAATTTTGATATAAAACAATATATATATATATATATATATATATATATATATATATATATATATATATATATATATATATATTAATATTATTGGAGTTTCAGTAGCTCGAATTTGATCATGTTTACGGACATTTCAGTGTAGTCAAATGTAGTATGCCCCCTTAAAAAAAATAATATTTGCTGACATTTTAAGGCTACTGTGTAATAACCCTATTGGATTCGCGCACCTCAAAGTTAACCTATGGAGAAAATGTGCCCAAGGATTGCCGACTTGGATTTAAAGATTTTTTATATAAAATTGTACTCAGTAATAGAGAAAGAAATTTTACATCTTGAGGCATTTTTCGTGTAAAAAAAATACAAATAACATTATAAAATTTAAATTATTCGGGGGAAAAATCTGCTATAGTGTGATTTAAACGCTCATAAATTCCTTTGGTGGACGAAATTTATAAAACGAATCATGTGGCAAGATGCAGAAAAGTTCAGGCTATCTGAAAATACCATTTTTATTGGATTATCCCCATTTATGTAGTTGTAAATAGTAGACAAATTTTCACCATAGGTCAACATACAATTGAGCGAATCCAACAGGGTTAGTATACAGCAGCCAAGGTTTACTTTCTACATAACATTAATCAGATGTTTGCGATTAGTATTACCTGTCTTGTGATCAAGTTTTAGATCTTAAAAAACCTCTACAATATTTTTTTATAGGTCGACATGAACTTACGATCTCTATGCGAGAGCGTTCTTAGCTCAAAACTCTCTGCAAGGATCCTTTTAATGAACCATTTGGTTTTAGTATTGTGCCTCTAATGAAAAAGTTTTAATTTAAAAACCCAGAAATGTCCTTTCTAAGTAATTAGAGATTAGTATTACGTAGTATATTATATGGGTAGGTAAAAGTCAAAATGGTGTATGTAAAAAAAAGAGGTCCAAAAAAAAGAGATAATTGGACTTCTGTGAAATCTTAAATTATGGATTCAACATGGGCCTCGAAACTTTTTTTTCCACTTAACTGTATTAAGGGACAGCATATTTTGATAACTCGATACTGTTTTAAGCAGTTAAACGAAACACCTAAGAAGAAAAAACAAATTATTTCAACATACACATTATCAACATATATTATATTATATTTGATATCTCCTATCGGCCCTACAGATGATCTAAGACTAATCTCTCTTTGCCATAAGCTGAAGTATACATTTGAGATAACAAAACACGACGTAACCCGATTTTTGCCTTAATTTGACTTACACCACTTTGCGTTTGAGCCACCCATATAGAAACCAAAACTATAGAGATTATTTACGAGAGATTACTTGATCCAGAACTCTCTGTAATCTTAATTATTTATTATCAGTAGTTTAAGATTAGTATTTCGAGTCTCCGAACAAATTCCGGGTTTTTTTAACCCTACCTTTAATTTCACCAGCCTCCAGATATTGAACATCTTTTGTAAGAAAGTTTTTGGTTGAAAAAAAAACTGTTCCATCATACTTTGCGATATGCGATAAGCACATAGTTATCAGTGCTACTCATAATCCATTAATGTCAGGGAACGATATAAAATCGTTAAAGAATAATGCAAACAAAATTGATGTCAAACGTTATTTTCGTAAGATCATGTCAGTTGAGGGTTATTTTTCTTATGGTATTTCAGAGAAAAATTATGGCTTAGAAACGTGGTTTATTCCGCTGATTTTCCGTTTTAAATAAATAAGTATGAAACTCTACGAAATCCACAAAACTGTATCTTTACATCTTCGCGTCTTTCGAGATTTATATTAACTTGACAATTAAATTTACAACTGCTAAGTAATTTCACTCCCTTCATAAAATTGTACAATTTTCTCTGTATGGACTCCTGCAAGCTTAGAAATATTAACTTTAATGTATATAATTTTAGAATCATGCAAATTGGTCAACGTTGCGTGCATAAGTTTTACATGAGCTCTAAATATATCAGTTTTTTTTGTATAAGTACATACATACGTAATTTAAAATACATTGTATTTAGAAGACATAAAGTATTCTTCGTCATCAATGCTTATTATGTTAGTGCAATCCATTGGTTCATAATTTGCGAAAGAAGATATGTTGAAAGTTATTTTAACAAAGTTATCTAAGGCAGTTTGTACAGTCTGCGTCTTCTTTTCCATGTATATTGATTGTCTGGTAGCAAGCCAGATTTTCCTGAGTACGACGATTTACGCGTGTGAATTTTTCCTCATTTGGATCCATTAGGTCTAGTTGTTGTAGTTCTTTATTAATATAATGAAAAGCTGAAGCCATTTCTGAAGCCAATGAAGGTTTATTTGATTTATCGTGTAGATATTGAAACTATTGCATGATAACATTTTTATTATTGCGTCATAAATTTTTTCAGTATTGCAGAATATTGCATCATATTTTTTAATAATTATGTAATACATATAGGTATGTACTGTACATTCAAGGAACAGTATTTTTGAGAAAAAAATTTTTTTAAGGTGACAGCCTACGTTCGGAAACAATTTTAAAATTTAGCTATAACGCCTATCACGCTGCACAAAATTCTAATGGTACTATTTTAATTTCCTTCTCACACATGATACATATGACAATTATCTTCAAAATGACCTACAATCTAAGAGAAATCTTATAATGCAAAAATAATAAATGCAATTTTATGTTCCAATATGAAAATTTTCCCCGATTCGTCATTCCTTTCCTTATAAAAACAACCCCAAATAAAAAACTATTTATTATACATCATTTATTGTACGTCATTTCATTAACTATAGCATCTAAAAAATTTTCTGAAAATTTTATCAAATTATATTCATTATTATGTGAGATATCATGATAACGGTAGAGATTTGTGCTAAAAAACATAATTCTCAGAAAAACGCATTTAAAGTCGTTTGTCATTTCAATTTTGTAGCAGATGATGTTTTCTAAAATAGCTATAACTCTGCTTCTAATTGATGTAGAATGAAAATCAAAACGGTTTTGAAAAGAGAAAAGATTGAATTACACGATTCTTGCATAAAATAAAATTGACCAAAATAGTCAAAAATTGACACTTTCAACGTAGGTAGTCACCATAATTTAAAAATTTCGGTCGTAAGTACGAGCGGTCGTAAGTCGAGAAATACCTGCAACTCAAAAATATTTTGAGGTAAATTTTCTTATCTTTATATAAATACAGTCGAACCTCCATATATCGAACTTCAACATATCGAAATTTTCTATATATCGAACTCTTAGCAAATCTCCATGTTCATTACATAGAAAAATTGTTTCTATATATCGAAAAAATCTATATATCGAAATTTTTTTCAAGACAAATTGGAAGATTTTATTCCACTTTAGAATAAAATCTCCCAATTTTTGGCGTTTGAAACAATATGTCGGGGACTTCAATTCGTGGAAAATGTCCCCGATTAAGTTTTTAGTGGACTGAATAAATACGAACATTTCTTTGAACTTTCCGCAAAACTGGCTGTTCTGCAAAATATTCGTAGTTTTTTTTTTTAAAGAATGTAACTGTGATCATTGTAACCACTGTCTGGATTATTGTTTTTTTAAAGGTATGTAGTACTCAATAAATCTTTCATATTAATTCGTTTTTTAGTTATTAACTTTCATTTAATGGGATTCGCATATAAATTAGAAATGGAGTTTCGTATACGAAAATTAGCTTTATTTTTATTTTTTTGGAATTATGATAAAACTAAGCTCAATTCTATATATCGAAATTTCTATATATCGAATTTTTTTCCGGGAATTTGCTACTTCGATATATGGAGGTTCGACTGCAGTTTTACCACTCGAAATACACTATGCGTACGACATGAAATTTCCACGAGACAGTTCAACAAGTGTATGGCGTTAAAATAAATTCATCAGATTAATGATTTGATATTCTTGAATCTATTTTTAACTGCAAGATCATTAGAAGTTGTTAAGGTTCAGGAAAGGTGTCCTTTTTTTATTCCAGAGGCTAATTAGGTCAACTCATAAATCATTACAAGTGCGAAGACTGAAGATCGCTTCTAGTTTGTTATTAACCACTGGACTGATTCCAATATTTACGCGCAAATGAGCGTGCTTGATAATAACATTCATTTTACGTTAGAGTTAAAATATTTAAGAAATGTGCAATGAGATAGAAGTTTTAATATCACTGAATTTACTGTAAATGAAAGCAAAGATTTTCTGCTAAGTTTGTCTAGTTCAGAAGTTCACAAGATCAAAAGTTCAAGTAATTCATTATTCCAGTCACTTGACATAACTCTAAAATTAATAAAAACGTGTTGTAGCATTATTTGAGCTAAAATATCTCCATTTGTTACTTCTGTGAATGATAGGATCAAAGGGTAAGATCGCGGGATAATTTTTATTCCTTTCATCTACAGAATTTGCATGTCTTTAAAATTCTTTTCAGGACATTTCATATCAGATGTATCTCTACTGGAAACGTTCAAGGTGCTCTTTAAATATATATTTAAGAATCATGGAATGATGGCCCGAAGAACAAAAAGATTGCTTCAGCTTTCTGCTGTCACAATAGTTGAAATACAAACGTTTTCGTTCAGTTTTCAGCCCTGTTTGTTGATTCTGCTGTAAAATTTGACTACTTTAGATCACGTTTCGGATTTCAATGGCTCTTTTACTGTAAAATGTTATTAAATTAAAATTACAGATAAAAAGACTGCTACATATTTGGTTGTTTAACCCTTCAGAGGTCAAGCCAATTTTTGGAACTCCAGCAGGCGCGCAAGGCACAAAGTGTAACGTCTCTTTCAACCTTGATTATTCCTTTTGTAATAAATTTTTTTTTTTTAGACTGTAAATAACAATTCTGCGTTTTATGACGAGATATAAAATGTTTATAATATTGAGATATGTTTTTAATTAAAGGCCAAAGAATGCAGATACAATCGCCTTATTTCAAAACTGTCCGGTTTATTGGATCTAAGGACAACTTACCAATGGATTCCTATTATGTCCAAAAACCTAAAAAACAATGAGATTGTCCATCTTCGTGATATGCGGGATACCGTGTAATAGCTGCACACTTGAACGACTACATCAACTCCTGCTTTTGTCGTATTGTAATCCAGTTTAATCGCAAGTTTACCATGGTTAAATCACGACTACCAATGAATGGAAAGGAATACAAGAGTCAGAAAATCAGATCTGCATCAGAAAGGGTGTAGCTATAAATAGAAATTGCTTAGAACATTCAAACCTTACATATAAAATCAAACCATTTGAAATTACGAAAATGTGCACTCTGTACACGGGCGCAACCGCTGAAGGGTTAAATATATTTTTATACATTTCAATGAAATAATTATATCCAATACTTTTTACAAAAAGGTAAACTAAATAAATAAAATTCTTTTAATGGTAAATTATGAAATTATAGGAGTATCAACTCCCAATGTAACAGAATGCTGACTAGGAAACGATTATATGAAAGAGCAGGACTTCGAAAAGGTAAAGTTTGGGGTTTTAAAATTAACAATAACAGAAAATGCAATCTTTATAGGATAAATAACATTAGATTCAGGTAGCAGATAATAATTTGCGTAAAAACTACCAAACGCAACACGCTGAAAAGTTTTAATACGCCAATTTACCGTGATCTAATTTATAGAACGTCATTAGCATCTAAATAAATTATAAATGTCAAAATAAAGCCATCAAGTAAAAAAAACAGCTTCAACATAAATAAATTTTTAAGTGATTTGTAAAAAACAGAATGATTCCGTAGTATCACTGAATATATTTCCTCCTCTCATTTTAAAGTATTGAGCACTCTTTTTAAAGAACCGTCTAACAGATAAACATGAAAGGCCCCGAAAGGTCGTTTATAACCCTGGAACATAACGAAAAAAGCTCACATTGAGGCTACAGTGATATGACGCATTGCTTCAGATTAAACGCGGTTTTGTGAATGACAAGAGGTGGACAGCAGCTTGGAGGAGACATGTACTAATAGCGTGTGGGTTGAGGGACTTAAGCCGGCAACTTCGATTGGTAAGGAAGAAAATGTGGACCAATGCACCATTTTTCCTCCATCATAAAGCGATAGAGGAAAAGTTTCAAAAATAACACATCATAAAAATGCATGAATATGTTGAAGTCCTATGTAATATGTTTAACCCTTCAGCAGGCGCGCGTGTATAAAGTGCAACATTTTCGTAATTTTGAATGATTTGTTTTTACATGTAAGGTTTGAATATTCTAAGCAGTTTCTATTTATAGTTACACCCTTTCTAATGCAGGTCTGATTTTCTGACACATGTATTCCTCTCCATTCATTTGTTAGTCGCCATTTAACCGCGGTAAACCAGCGATTATACTGGAGTACGATACGACAAAAGCAGGAGTTGATGTAGTCGATCTAATGCGCAACTACTACACGGGATCCCGCATATCACAAAGATGGACAATCTCATTGTTTTTTAGGTTTTTTGACATAATAGGAATCCATTCGCAAGTTGTCCTTAGGTCCAACAAACCAGACAGTTTTGAAATAAGTCGATTCTATCTGCATTCTTTGGCCTTTAATTATAAATATATCTCAATATTATCAACATTTTATATCTTGTCATAAAACGCAGAATCCTTATTTTCAATTTCAAAAGTAAAAGTTTATTACAAAAGGAATAATCAAGGTTGAAAGAGACGTTGCACTATGTGCCAAGTGCGCCTGCTGGTGTTCCAAAAATTGGTGCGCCCGCTGAAGGGATAAAGAGGAAAAAGTTAACACCTTAGCGTTTTGAGAACTCCACACATTTTAATCTTTCGCAAAATATTGGTAGAAAAAAAAATTCCTCCCAAAAGACAGATGTCACAATAAACTTGAGATGTCAAAGTTTCCATGAAATATTTTATGTCAGAAAAAAATAAGTTTAAAAACTCGAGATTTTATGACAGTGTGCCATTTTATGCGTCACACAGTAATTGGGGGAAAGTTTCAAAAATAACACAATTCATAAAAAGCTCATGAAGATACGCGTTGCTGCATAATATTATTAGGATGATAAAAATCTTTTTTAGAATTTAAGATCACTGAGACTTATTATTTTATCCACTGGCAGAACGCCAGTCGAGCTATATTAAAAAAATTACAGATATCATAAACAGTTGCAACGGTGCCTATGATATACTTTAAAAAAATTAAGTTTAAAATATGCAATATCCAACCATTATTATTTTTTAAATTGTTTAATACGGAATGGAAAAAGTAAATAAAAAAAAGGCTAAAATGATATATTTTGTGTAAAAATTAACATAGTTGAAATAAATATTTTAAAGAAAAAATTGTAAATTTAATAGTACTTCCGAAAGTTAAACCTTTCGAAATTTAAACTTTTATCTATCACAGAGTCATTAAAATTTTAAAAGTAATTGTCATAACGCGCTTTCAAAGTATCAGGGCCTGTTCACATAAAATCCGTCAGCGTCAGTGTACATTTTTTTATCCAATCATATGCCAATCATTGGCTCATTTAACCAATCAGCACCAACGGAATTTTAAACGCTGCCGCTGACGGATGGGAACAGGCTCGTAGAGTCACCAAGAAATAATTCAGTGAGAAAAACTGCGCTTGATAATTAATCCGATTTTCTGGTTTCACACTTTCTTTAAATTTTTGCTTAAAAACTTCAATGGGGTGTGGCGCTGTAGTCTTGCTACAGTGGCGTAACTCTAAGGCCGTCTGCACACGGGGCAACTCAAAAGAAACTGATAACTGACTACAGTCACAAACCAGTCCGTGATGAGTCGTAACCTATGTAATTGAATGGAGCCACGCACACGGCGCAACTGGTTACAAACTCGTCGGACGAGTTTGTTCTTTTAATATCCCCAACTTCCGGATCCGCTGTTTCCACGATCGGTGCTTTCATCGGCGAAGACGTCCGTAATTAGGGCCTACGGCAACACCTGGTCAGCCTCGGCTCCAATTGTCACACGTCTTCCAAAGACCATGGGGATCCAATTAGCGAAGATTGGACTGCCGGTCTTTATTTTCTCCCTGCCGAGAGCGCTTCTGAAACAGTTCACAGGCAAGACCACACACAAACACACTATATGAAATATATGATTCTTTCAAGACATCATACTGCTAATGGATTGTTTTAATTAAGTCAAACTACTTTTAAACTCAGAGATTAATCAAAGCGATATTTAAAATGTTATTAAATGTTTCTGTTATGAAAAACAAACTCAAAAGGAAAGTTTATCTAGCCGCGACCTATTTAAAGGAAAAGTGAATATATACTGTTTCGCATATCAATCGCCGTTTAGTTTTCTAACAAATGAACCAATATTAGTAAAACTAAAAAATATAGCTATATTTTTAAGTCTACAAAGCAAAACTAAAGCTTTAAGTCTAAAGCAAATCTAAAACTTCAAAACAAAGGCTTTAATGCTTTTAATAGCATGCAATTTCAACAATTTCAAGGCCCTAAGCACCTTGCATAAAAAATATTAGAAAAAAAATTCAAAACAGTTTTATTTGCTTGAAAACATATTTAATTAAAATGCATATTTTGTGCATAAAGTCAGTTGCTTTATTTGGTAGCAAAGTTTTTCTTTGGGGGTCTAATTAAAACCAGGGCAAAATGATTTTTTACATGAACAACTATAATCTTCAAACCAAAATTTTCATTCAATATAAAAAAAATATAATCGAAAATAATTCCAATAAAAACAAGTGTTTCCTGTCATTATTTCATTTTCTAATACCGTTATCCGAGGGGAAAAAAACTTACTTGTTATAAGAGATATACTCTCTCACGTACTTAATTCTGATATGTCTGGAATTTTTCTTAAGAAGGCAATAACCCCCAATACTGAAGTTCAGATTTCAAGTAAATACTGACATCATATCAGAAACAGCTGACATCACAAACGTCCAGTCTGAGCTTAATATTTAATCAGCGTTGGCAGGGTAAACACAACACGAATATTGAAGATAACCTCTTCATTTGATGTGAAGAAAGCGGCTAACTTAGCACGTCTGATTCATGGGGCTTTTTTCATCTATGAGTAATGGAGAAAGAAAAAAGGTGAGGGGATATAGCCTGCATGAAGGATTAAGACTGTTGTGCAAACCGTATTTACACAGAACTCATTAAATTTTCATACGTATGAAATTAAAAGAAAAAAATTTCCAAGAAAGGATTAACTATCCACCTAGGTCACCAAACTTATCAAGTGATGGATATAGTTTCCTCATGGAAAATCGTATATATTTAGCTCCTAATTCCACTAATCATTCTTGACATTCCTAATACTTGGGGTCCAATTAAAAGACGGGTAAAATCTGTCATATTTAATAATATGTTTTGCGAAATTTTGTAGAAGAAACACAACGAGGGAAAAAAATGAACGAGGAAATAGAAAGGGGAAAATGTTTAATGAACTAGAACATTCACAAATTTAATTAAATTTAATTCAGATCCCAAGGTTATAAATTAGTCTTTTCTTTTCGATGATTAAAAAAATACAAAACATACAAAAAAAAAACACGTATTAAACTGATAAATAATAACTCCAGAATATCTGCTTGTAGATTATCCGTGCATCGTTAAGGAAAAAAAAAAGTCAGGGTAGCCCGTAATCAAAGAACTATAACAGACTTTTTACAGAAGAAATAATTAAAGTTTATGGATATTTTAATTAAATCGCTGTAGGGGAGTCATTTAAAACCGAAGAATGGTTCCTTTTTTTACTGTGTTAAGGAAAGGAATGATATATGTTTTTAAGTTTTATTACTACGGATAATCGAGAATTCAGTGTGCTGCAAACTATTATTGCTTATTGATTTGAATAGCAAATGTGTTAGAGTAAGTGCTGTAGATTGCTTCATAATAATATTTAAAACATGTCCCTAGCAAGTGACAAGATTATGTTGGCACACAAACACACAATATATATATATATATATATGTATATATATATATATATATATATATATATATATATATATATATATATATATATATATATATATATATATATATATATATATATATATATACTAAAAACGGGTTACAAACATTTAATTTGACTAAAGTAGCTTTTATTATCAGCAAAAAAATCCATTTCTCTCATTATAATTCAGTTAATCTTGTGTATCTTGCACCGAACAGAGGTTTCTTTGAAAGTACCATGCTATAGCTATAAATTACGAATTTTGAATTTCGTAACCGTTAGTACCATACAACAACATTCTGGGGTGAGAAGCATTTTGTAATTTAGAAAAATCACAATTATAATAAAATTTTTACAAAGCATTATTATTTTGTAAAATAATATTTTGTCCTTAAAACGCAAGGTGCAGTAAAGTTTGTCTACTTTTAAGCTACAGAGAATTTTTTTCTCTCTCAGTTTTTGCAGAAAATTAGTTAATAAAGCAAGCATTTATTATGACTGTAAAAATAAAAATACAATAATTTTAATTTTCTGTTAAGTTACGTTTACAAATTGTGATTTCAGTTAATTTAATTTGGTTAGTATAAGAGGGGATATTTAAATCACTTCAGAATTTATTTTCTCTTTACATAGGTAATAGAGCTACATTTTATAAATAAAGATATAAACCGCACTAAAATTAGACTTATTTTAATTACACTTATCACTTTGATTTTATACACACTTAAACCAGTCTATATAAAACAGTTCATATTAACCAATAATGAGAAGAATGATGAAGTGAGATTAAAACTAGGGCATTTTAACATGCCCAATATTTATACAAATTAAAGCCCCTCGAACTTTACACTTTTACAGTGCAGCTAATTGAATAGCTACAGAGTTTCCCATAAAAAGACTTCCAGGGAGATTTCAAAACACAATATTACAGGGAAAACCTTTGCAATTTCAATCAATAAACATTGCAGATTCCTTCTTATGGAGTAAATCAGCCCAAAAATGAGCACTGAAACAGAGTACATTTTCTATTTCTGAAAAATTTCAAAGAGATAATTTCATAACATGAAGCTTAAGCCTCAACTCTAGCTCTGTTTTAATATAACATGAATTATAACTGTTCTATATACCTGATGGAGTGTAATAGGTGTATGGTGTGAGCAAATTATCCGAATAACAACATCCATTAAATCCTGGTCCCAGATTAAATACTACCGTAAAGAAGCTATAACACAGTCAAAAATAGTATATTAACCATCGAAGTTAAAAGCGTGTCGTATAAGAAAGATTATGTAAAGACCTTTGATTTCTTATCATCAATGTTTAACAACAGATGGCCGTGGTGGCCTTGTGGTACAGCGCGCTGGTTTTCGGTGCTGAGGGTGCTCGGATCGAATCCTGGTGAAGCGCCACTAAAATGCCTCCGTTTGTGTCGTCCCTTCATAGGGGGCAATGCTGGTCCGCCTATATGGTGCCCCCATAATGAAATGGCCAGCAAAACTGCGGTAAATTATAGGCGAATGTCCTCGCGACAAGTGCCTCCGCATTTAAAAAAAAAATTAACAACAGGGATCCTGTAATTATTTAAAACGTCAATGTTTATTATCATAACAATCAGTATTTTTAACTTCAATATTTACCATTGTTTCTAGAAATTGTTTTCCAACGGAGTATTAACTCCTTCGTTCTTTTGCCTTTTTCTCTGAAATAAATTATCCTTTTTCTTTGATTTTCTTATCATTTACTTATATCAAAATAGTCATTACGTATGTAAAATTTCGTTTCATTTTGACTACTCCTTCTTGGTGCGCTAATTTTTTTGTCCATGAGTGTATAACAAATCACACAAAAAAAAATTATAAATTACGTACACTTAAAACAATTACTATTGGGGTATTTATCAAACAATATAATCTAAATACATAGATTTTTCGAGATTTTAACATATTATCGGTAAAAAAATATTTTGCTTTATTTGATTTAATTTTTAACTGGTCGGACGGACTTCTTTCACATTCTTTGCGAACAGGAGGGTGAAAACACCTACAAGCAGTCCAACTTTTTGCTGCACTTTAAAAAAGGATCTATGAATCAACGTCAAGGAGCGACTCTGACATCGTCAGACTTATGGGTGAACGCCCTCCCGTTACTTTACTGACGCAAGAGGTTGTTTCATCAGCATTTTGTAAAATTGATCGGGAGAAATATACAAGTTTCTCCGATTAAGAACACATGTTTCTGAAGCCAGCAATCCAACAACGAAACTACCACATCACATGCAACTTTGTATTTGATTGTACCTGATACGAATTATACCTTTACACCCGAAAAGAAATGTTCCGTTGCGCAGTTGTTTCCCAGCAAAATGATATATTTTATTTCATTGTCGTGCCATAATTTAGTTTTGAATTTACCGTAGAATCGATAGCATACACGTACTGATATAATCGAAACTTAGAGAAACACTTTTGTACAAGAAAAACTTTAAAAATAGATTAAGAATTTTCTGCTATGAAATACAGGTACAATTTTATAACAAATTATTTTTATTTGAATTACGACATATCAGTCATTTTTTTTCATTTTAACACTGTAATGGCAATTAACAATTAAGCGTTCCAAAAACACTATTTATTTTGCAGAAAAGAAATATAAATGATAGTAAACTTCAAAGATTCCGAAATTTTTAGTCCATGGATGGTTTATGGATAATTCCTAACTCAAATACAGGATGGAAAAATACTGTTACAAGATGAGGGATTCTGGAAAAATTCTCAACAATAAACTAATACTTCCGAAGATTATGATGCACCACACATACTTCGTACGTTGAAATTTGTAATACTTACCTCGAATGAAAGCAATTCAAGGGTCGAGGCAAAATTTAACATATTCTTCATCTATTCGCTGATTAAACGATTAAAAATTTGGACGTTAGATTATCTTTTAAGGTCCAGTTTGTACTAAAATGAATGTCTAAATTAAAGAAATCAATTTTGTTTTTAGAGAAATTTTATGAATGAAATATTAAAAAGAGAGAACTTTAAATCATAGACTTAAAAGTACAAATTTAAAATATTAAGTCAGTATATGCCAAAATACCGTAGCGTAAAGTCACTATTTGATGCGGCGTACAAAAATTTAAGTTAAAAAAATAGCGATCTTAAAGCTTTACAGCTACTTTATTCAAGTTAAAAAAAATTATCCTTCCGCGAAACTCATTACGACGATCAGATAATGGGCAATTTAGCCCACAAATGGTTAATTTGTAAGAGGTGGTAATTATATTCTAACCTTAAAGACCTATTTTTTTTTTAAGGCTTGGTAAAGTTTTCCCAACGTATCTATATATGGCAGTCAAGAGAGCGGAGTAAAGAGTGTCTGGGACACATTTAAAAAAAAATTTTATTTATTGGCTTAAAATTTTGAATTTTTTTTTGTGATGGTTGACCATATCATTTCTAAACAAAATCACATCATAAAACTTCTCATAAAGTTTTAAAAAAATTTAAAAAAATTTAAATTAAGAAAAAAGTGGGGTAATTTAAAATCGTTATAACTCGAAATACTATTTGTCGAATATTCAAAAAATTTTCATTTAATTAAACAGAAATTAATAAGTTTTAATTTTGACTCAGCATTTTTTTTAGATATTAATTTTAAAAAAATTAAAAATACATAGAGTAAAAATTTCCCCAAAAAAATTTTGTTTTAACTTATCTTTAAAAGATCATATTTTCAAAAGTAAATATTTTTTTTTCAAATTTGCTGAATCAGAATTAAAGTAAAATAATTGAAACATACATTTTCCAAGTTTGAACCATTTATCTTAAACGATTCTTGACTTATAACAATTTAAAGACGAGAAATGGTGAAAAAACACATCATGCAGAAAAATGCATTTAACGGTTTAAACAAAGATTGGCTGCTATTAGAATGTTGAAAAACAAAAAAATAATATCTCCTGTTCTATTTAAGATAGAAACATGATTTAAACGTCATTTTAAGCGGAAAGCATAAAATATTTTATTGCAATAAATTTTTTTTCGATAATTAGAAAAATGTTGTGTCCTGGTCCCCCTAAAATGAGGAGGTGTATTCGCAGATCCAATTGTTATATAAACTGCCGCATTAAGGGGACAGCATTGCACCTTTAAAATGGTCAAAACACATTTTTTTGTTTTTTACATTAATTGAAACCCGGTATTATTGTGAACAGTTTGGCACCACACATTGACAAATACATCATGAGATATAAAAATAATTGTGAACATCCAAACGGTGATTTTTACACAAAATTTTAACTTTAAATGCATTTATCTCGAAATATGATACTTTTGGCTTTGTGCGCATAATATCTAAAAATCTATTCAAGATAAATGCTTGAAATTTTCTACTCACGTTAATGGTAATTTTCTACATAAAATGGACTAAAAGCATAGAACTATCGTTACGTAATAAAAATTTTACAAAGGTTTTATGAGAAAATTTTGTAAAAAAAAAATTCTTTTTAACTAATTATTAATTATTAATATTAAATATGAAGGTAATTAAAATATTTTAGTTCCATATGTTAAGCTAAATGTTTTCTTTTGTTAAAGAGCGTTTCATGTTAATAAATTAAAATTAACATCAGTTATCAAGCACGCAGTGACAAATTGTAATTACGAAAATAAGAAAAAAAGTGTTATTTATTTATTTTTCCTAATTAATTTAAATAATTTACATCAATCTGATATTTTTGCTGCAACAAGTTATGTTTCATCTAACAATCCAGAAATTTTCATCCAGTTTACTTCATTGGTTAATTTGTTAAAAATTATGAATACTCAGTCAATTTTCTAAATATTTCGCAAGTCGAAGGTGTACTGTCCCTTTAACTCGATTTCCAGATTTAGCCCCTTTGGACTATTACTTGTTCCAAAATATGAAAAAAATCTTTTGCAGGGCAGAAATTTGCATCAAATTTCAAAGTGATAAGCGAAAAAAAAAAAAAGCTCTGGATAACTCTTACTTTATGGAGGGAATAAAAACGCTTGAAAACCGTCGAACCAAATACAGAAGGTAGTTCGCGCATTATGGAAACGGTTTTTGTAATTTATTTTTGTCGTTTGCATATTGAGATAAAAATTTGGCAACTTCAGAATATTCGTCTGCTACTGTTTTGATTTGATTGGAACGTAAAATAAAAGATATTTTTTGAAAATGGTCCTAAAATTGATAGATGGCTCGAAGGTCACGTAACTGCGCTCTCTGAGGAGAAATATTCGTATCAACAAATTATAAAGCGGTGTAAAAAACGCAGTTATGCCATTTCAAAAAAAATTAATTATAATATATTAAATTGAGAGGAAAAAAAAGTCTAACTGAAAGTAAATATGAAAACATGACCGCGAAACCTCATCCTAAGACCAATCGAATGCAGGTATATATCAAGAAAGTGAAGTCTCTGATCCTAAAAGAAAATCCGCCAACTCAAAGATCCATTGCATCGAAACTAAGAATGTCTTCTAGCACTGTAAGTAAAATCATTCATAAAGATTTGAAGTTAAAAAAGATGTGTAAACCTAAAGTTCATCTGCTTTTCCCAAAGCATATTGCTGAAAGAAAAACAAATTGTAGAAAATTATATGAAAAACACCTAGCTGCTGAAAACTGGAAATTTGTTGTAACACTCGATGAGACATGGGTGTATTTAAGTGACTGTAATAAAAAGGACCAATTTCCTATTTCTCAACTGACGGGAATGACCGCACGAAATGGCTTCGTCAGTGCACAGAAATGTTCCCAAAGGGATTCATGATAGTTACAGGATTTTGTTACAACGGCGAATTAAAAATCGAAACAGGTCTAAAGTAAAGCCAAAATCAATTCCCTCTACTATCAGCAGAATATTTTAGAACCAATTTTTGAAGAAATTCCAGCCTTATATGGAAAGGACATCGATAAAGTTGAGCTTCATATGGACAAAATCTCTAGTCACACGTCTAGATCAACTGCCGCTTATTTAACAAAGAAAGAATCATAAACAAGAATGCTACGTATCCCATTCAATGAAATACCTGTAAAATCACCTGACGCTTCTCCAATGGACTTTTGAGCTTTCGGTTTATTAAAACAAACCATATTAAAACGGTATGCAAGAACACTGAACGGACTTTGGAAAACGGTCCAAGAGGAATGGAGTAAAACTGACATGACAGTACTAAGAAAAAGTTTACTTTCATGGAAAATTCGCGCTAGAGCTATTGGCAAGAACCATGGCTATCAGACAGAAGCAAATCGCCGCAAAAATATACATAAAAATTAATTATCAAAATCGTTTCCATAAAGTGCGAATGACCTTAACAATTTTAATGGCGATTATATAGAGAAATAAATGAAAACTCTTCAATTAAAAAAAAAGGGACCGTTTTCATTATTTTTGCTTGGATTTATCAAATGAACCTCGTATATCACTTATTTTATTGGAAATTTTGGTGTACTTGAGGAAGGGAGGAACGCAGATCTGACAAAGTGATAAGAATAGTAACTTAGTTCTAAATAATCCATTAAAAAAAATTCGGTTCGAGATTTTAAATATGCACAAAGGTGATATTGATTAAATTCATTATTTTTTTTTTTCGTTCTCTGTTAAACGTTGCCAAGGCACAACTATATTGCTTGCTTTATTGGAAAAAGTTGGCAAACTTGAAAAAGGCAGAAACACAGATCTGTCAAAGTGATAACAATAGCACCTTAGCGCTAAAAAAAAATAGCCAGAACTAAGAGTGGACCATCCTTTTTCGAGGAAACGCCCTTCTATGTTCGGAGAAAAACGCAACCGCCAGATGACGAAATTCCATCCTCCTTTGCAAAACATCACGGGGAGAACAATTCTTGAATCTGTTTACAATCGTATCCACAAGATACAACGGAAAGCGAGCGTTACCTCTGGAACATCCTGGTCGTAAATACATAAAAAAAAGAGCGAGGAATGAATTGCGGTAAGGAGAGGTCACATTTCTCGAAGCTAGTCGCGCAATAGATCGACTCTTGTCAACTAGAAACTGGATTTTCATCATAACAGATGCGCTGAAATATGTGATTGTGTCTCTGGAGCGAATTATATTGTGGTGTAGTGGGTAATGGAAACTGGAGTATCGTGATCATTTCTCTCTCTTTTGCAATGTAGTTTTTGCGAAGTTTTACCGAATAACTCAACTTTACCGAATAAGTTGTGTAACTAATAAGACATTCACTGTCACGAGAGTTACAAGCGAGAGAAAGGATGTGACCGCGAAAATGAGATTTGTTTTCCTTTACACGAGACAATAATTCTCAGAGCGGCATTGTTTTCTAGACATTCTTTATAGCATATTTTTATATTTGTATTTATACGCATTTTGTAATAATTTCCCCCCTCTAATTGGATTTTATATTGGGATTATTATACAGATAAAAATTACTTAAACAATTAGGAATTTTGTTTAAAAAAAATTTTGCATTTAAAGTTATAGAGTGTTTAGTTTTTTTTTTATTCATCTGCTAAACCAATATCTCTGAATAATTTTTTTTTTAACTTTTAAGGGGGAAATCACTTTTGAACTCGCAAAAATACACTGATTTTACTACCAAGCTTAATGTGCTGTCAAACAGTTAATTTGTAATTAATTTAAACCAATTTTTTAGGGTGAATTGTACAAAGCGTTATCTATTAGAAAACATAAACAGAATTGTTCGGAGATTATTAGAAATTATTTTATGTAAAAAAAATGTTTTATGAAAAATGAATCTTAGGTCATTGCGCGCAGAATTTTTTTAAAACTATAAGAGATATATATTAAATTATTTGTATATATTCTATCCATAGGTCATACTTTAATCTACACCTAAAATAATTACCACATTTCACATAAAATATTTTTTTCAGGCAAATGTATTGCAATGTACAAGAAATATCGTAAATTTTTTTTACAAAAAATTGCTGTAAAAAAATTAGTAATATGTACTTACCAAAAATTAGTTGGAAATTGCATAAACATACAAGATATACATGTATACAAAATTTCAGTAATTTGTGACCATTAGTTTTGAAGAAATAGTGCCCACAAGTTTGAAAATAACAATTTTTAGAAAAAGCCATTTGAAATTTAAGGTTTCTATAAATAACTGTACTATTAGCTTTGTGCATTAGGCCATAAAATCATTTCTAATTGTAGTATCGACTTAATTTTGTTTTAAAGATTCCTTACATTCCATTCTTCAAAATTAAATCATAATAAAAAGTTGAGTTTTTTTTTGGAAGTATTAAGGTGATCTCCCCTCTTAAACGTTGGAAAGGTGTCAAAAAAATTTGTCTCTTCAGGTTCTTTAAATCTTTATAAAATTTCTAATCACTTTTCAAGGCAAAAAGTCATTTTATGAGTACCTTTGGCTTTTGGGCAGATACTTTCGAAATTTTTAATTTAAATAAAAAATTCTGATGGTTCTTTGATAAAAACAGATCAAATGAACGCTGTACAAAATTTCACCGACGCAAGAATTTCACTGACTGCAAGAAGTTTCAGATATATCCTTGTAAAGATGGCAAAGTATGGAAAATTTGTTTCCCATATAGATAGGCTTCAAGTAAAAACATACGACAGGGGATGCACAGAAAGTACACCACAAAAATACTGAAAATGCAAACGTAAAGCATGATACGCACAGATAAGTGCGGCACAAAAATATTGAAAGTACAAACGCCCAGCAGGGTACACACAGATAATACAGCGTAAAAATGTGGAAAGTACAAACGTAACAGCATGATACGCTGAGATAGTACAGCATAAAAATTGAAAGTGTAAACGCAACAGTATGATAAGCTGAGATAGTACAGCATAAAAATATTGAAAGTGCAAACGCACAACAGTTTACGCACAGATAGTACAGCACACACATATAGAAAGTGCAAACACACAGAAGGTATGCACAGATAGTGTAGCAAATAAATACTGAAAGTACAAACGTAAAGACAGTACACCACACACAAACGTACTGCAGGGTACACACAGATACTAAAGAATAAAACTATTGAAAGTACAGACACACTACAGGGTGCGCATAGAAAGTATAACATAAAAATATTGCATTTGGTAATGCAACCATCGTAGAAACATGCGATTTCCTTAGTTTGATTTTGACAGTATTTTTTATGCCAATAAAATAAAAATGAGGTCTGTAAGAAATTTATTTGTGAGATCCAGTCTTAAAAAAGCAGCGATAACGCTTCACTTCGTTTAGTTTATACAATATTTAAAATAGTCAAACATAGTGTTTAAAAGCTGCCAACGTAGTATCATATATTCTAAAGTATTTTGAAATTTTAAGGGTACAACAAAATTCTTTCAATTCAGTAGGTACTCGAATTTGTTCCGTAATTTGTTTCAAACTTTTGACTTTGTAGTTAAATAAAATGAGAATTTTAGGATTATAATTAGAATTTTCATTTCAATCTGAACAGTTACATTCGCATGAAACACACCCTCCTAGATGATAGCAAAAATTAAAATAGGTCTTCAGCGCATCAAAATGCCATGGGCTAGTTTTCGCCTACAGTATGGACGCCTAAGCATGTAAGTGACCTGTAAAAATGCAGAGAAAATCCGCATTTAAAATTCTATTACCTTCAGAGCAATCGTTGTGCGTCGTGCAGAGGAGCCATAGTGAAGTCTATAGTACACTGGAAATAACATATATACGAGTATGTTACACTTCATTTGTGATTGACAATTTTTTTAGATATCTCGTTGTAAATTGGACTACGTCAGTTGAAGTCGTATTATACCAATATTTTGAAAGGCATAAAACATAAATTATTAATATTAGTATAATATCTACGATATACGGGAAATTTGAAGATCCTTTAAATTTGGGAGGAAAAAAATTCAATTCCTGACCTACTGAAATAAAGCGTAGTAATAATATATGCAACTAAACTCTGAAAGAATAAATTATTCATAACTTAAAAATATAATTCTTAAAAAACTCTCCGAATATTTGTGGATATGAAGAGAAATCTGAGGTACCTACAATTAAGTCATTCAAATAGGAAATATTTCATTAAGACGATTATGAGATGCTTAATCAGAGATAACCAAAAACTCATTGATTCAATAATAAATAAAGATAAAAACGAAATCTCTTGTAAAATCTTACATCAATAAAATAGAAGCCCAGAGGAATATGTACCTGGTACTAGTAAATAGATTCAAATACATCATGGTAAATCGTCATATGTAGAATTTTTCATTTTTACCACCTTCATGTTTCTACCATTCGTCGCCGGACGATTACCGAATGGCTAGGGCGCTGGCATGCCGTACCGGAGTCTGTGAGTTCGAATCCCACCCTTGGCATGGACTTTTGTAGCCGGTCGGAATTGGCTTTAAGCTATAGGTCCCGGTCTAATGATCCCTCGAGTAGCAAAAAGTTGACCGTGGCGCTCCAAACCAAAATTCTGAAATTCGTTTAAATCTCCCTTTTTTTCCAACTGAAACCTTACTACCTAATCAAGGAATCTCGATATTTTGGGTGCAAATGATCTAAAGTTTAGAGCATTCTCAACATTTGTATATCTAGGCCCCTCGTTTGGGTGAACTTCAGACTCTATGACCCCACTGAAGACTAAAAAACGCGTTACGTTAGTAAAACAAGTTATGACTGTATTTTTCACTAACCAACCGCCCTCCCCCTGAATATCAATCATGCGCCCTCCAGTTTGAAAACTGCTGGTCTAGAGCAGCGGTGCGCAAAATTTTTCCCGATCGCGACCCACTTTCTTTCAATAAAAAAATTACCCAACCCCAAAGAAAATGTTTTGGTAGTAACAATTTTGTTTTTCAAAAAATTAGGAAAACGTGAACCAAAAAAAATGAAAAAGAAGTTAGCAGATGTTGAGAAACAATTTTATTGACTTTGCTGACTATTGTAAGAACGTTTGACACCTTATTCAACAGTATCATATCCTATATACGAGGGATGGAGCTTCAATAGTGGCAACACTATTGTAGACCCCATGTTGTTCTTGCAGCAGAACCCATGAAAGCTGCTTACGCAACCCATACACCACGTACCTACCTTATCTCAGAGCGAATTTGCTCTCCCCACAAAAATCACACGCCTGCACAGAGACAGGATAACCACTGGCGTGTTTTAGTTACAGGTCTATTGTACGAAATAATTTGTTGCATCGTACTGATGGCAGGAAAATTCTTGTGCGCACACTGTGGCTGATGTGTTTGCTCTCTGGGGCTAAGAAGTGCTTTACATTCCCCCATATTCCCCGTACTCTGTGACTTTTCTCATCCCCAAGATGAAGGAACCGCTCCGTGGATTCCACCAGAGATTCTCCTGGCTGTAGACCGTTCCATTCGATGGATCAACATATCAGGTGAAGCCAACGACATTTTGCAGCTTCCTGGATGTTAGCAACGGGTGCTAAAAATTGCTGGTTACTACTTTGAAGGGCTATAAAAGTTCCGCCCCTGTATCTCTTCTGTATAATTTGTACATACCGAGTTGCCACTATTACAGTTCCAATCTAAGTATCTTTAAACATACAAAATATATCTATGCAAAAAAACTTAAAATAAGTAATTATAGATAATTTAAAGTACATTTTAAATTAAATAATTCAATATGGTATAAATTTTCTTCAAACTATCCGCCGATTCCGTTTGCTGAAAAGAGTTTCTTATATACGCAGTTTCATAAAAACCACAATTCTGGATCGAGGATCGTCAATCAAGTAGAATATCATGTTTTCGAAAAGGAATACAGAGTAAGTACAAAAACGATGCCTTAAATTAAAGAACTGCATGAAAACTAGAAAGCAACTGGCTTGAAAAATACACACAATGACAAAACATTCCTGTGGGTTAGAAAGAAAAATTACTTAAAAGGTTGTTGTCAAGGCCAGGAACGTCGGCGAGTTTACCCACCAACAGCGTCAATAAATTTTGCGTTTCAGGTTGTTGCGTCACACCTGGAACACGATGCGTCATTGCGGAACTTACTCAAGTGTTAACGTCTCGCATACCTATATGTTACGCAACAGAGAACGTAACAAACACGGACTGGACTGTAAGTAATTAAAAATGTTTGAATAACAAATGTAGTCAAAAGCGATAATGATGTATAAAAAAATTTCAGAGCCCATGTCTTGTCAGTATATGCTTGTTCTACTGTATAGGATACCACGTTTGACGATAACGATTGAATTGCGTAATTTTACTTTCACGCCGAAAAATAAAACATGAAAGTAAAACATTTCCTTTTAAGCAAATGACAATGAACATCGTAATCAAATGGCAATGAATATTCGGCGCACTTACGGTCTAATTACCTAACTCGGTAACTAATTGTATCAGCACAAACATGAAAGCAAATCGTAATTCAAGCAAAATGAAGAGTTTTCCTTTCATGTGGCTCACATATTGTTAAATTACTATTTACAAAGAGTTACAAGAACCCTTCTTTGATAAGAGGATAGTCTTAAAAGAAAATTTAAACAATTTCTCTATAAAGCACTGACTCCGCAAATAAATTCCGGAAAATTAAATTTTCAAAAAGAAGAATACGGGTTACCCCCGTAAGACAACTGTAACTAAAAGCAAATAACGCTTACTATAACTTAAAAGGAAATAAGATTTAATCAAACTACATTACCTCACCGTCTAATGCTCAACGCAAGTAGCCTGAAGTGAAAGCAGTAGGAGAATATGATACCAACTCTAAGACATATCGGCTCGAAATTTTAAATAAGCACAAAGGTGTTATTTTAATTAATAACATTAATGTAACATAGCGTTATTTCTTCACTGATTATTTTTTCATCTTCTGTTAAACGTCGCCAAAGTAATGCGCTATTACTTGGTTTATTTTTTGGAAATTATAGCTAACCTGAAGAAGGCAGAAATGCTAATCAGTCAAAGTGTTAACAATAACCCCTAAGTGCTAATAATTTACACGCAGACGACATGAACAAATTTGTAACTGAAAGAAATAATACCGACAATTCGACTGCTATCTATGCAGCAATTAAATCTGTATATTATATTTATATTTAATTTCATCTCTTGAGAAATTTTGGATGTTTTAAATAAGCGCCCGATTACAAAATTTCAGAGAGTTATTTTCAAAATGACGCACGTACGAACAATATCAAAAAAGATTAAAAAATATCCTTAAAGAGCATTTATCCAGAAAAAAAAAGAAGAAAAAAAAAAGCTGTCTCAATTTTTTTTAATATAAAGGAAAAGCCTAATCCTAACGCATCTGTGTTGGAATTTCATGTTCAATATAAAACTTACTCAAATACATTTGCACTTTTCAGTACATTTTTATTACTAATTCTTGATTTTAAAATTCTCCCCCTCAACTAGATGTCCATGGGTGAAAGCTTTATTTTAGAAACTCTGAGCTCAGAGAAAAGAAATAAAGAGGAGACGGCCGAAATTATATAAAAGGAACTGAAATTTAAAAAAAAAAAAAAATATATGACAACATGTTCAGAGAAATTCTAAGCAACAATTTTTGAAATGTAGGAACTGTTTCTAAAGAATACTACATTTTTACAAGAAAAATTAATAAAAAATATTTTATGCAAAATATGAGAGAACACCAATGATTAACGGAATTTAATTTCCTTCGGTTTACGGAACGGGTTTAATTTCCTTCACAAAAATTAAGAAAAAAAAGACTCTTTTTCTATAAATTTCCCTAAAATTTCCAAAGAGGCTTATCATTCATATCTCTACAAGGAATATAACGGAGAGATAGTTATAAATAGAAGCAGCAAAAATTTTTTTTTTCCAAATATAAAAATTTTATCTATTTAAAGTGTCAAACTGCTTAACTAATGCATGGATATCTGACCCATTTGTTTCTACGTAAATTATAAAAGACAGAATTATATTTAAAAAAGATACAGTCAAACCTGTTTCTGTGCGGTCTTTTTTTTTGTGCGATTTATGCAGGGATGTAGCTTTGCAGCAAATTGGAAAAACATGTTCTTAAAATAGATAACAATTCCGAAAGAAGTTTGAAATTCCAAAAAGATCTTCGACCGTGTATATCTAACTATCGCGACGTTTACAAGCAGCTGATCAAACGACAATCGTCGCAAAAACTTATCATCGATTACATGGTAACAAAAAATAAATCAACTCTAAAATCTTCAAGTGACGAAAGCGATTACCAACCAGTTCATCACAAGAAGATGTGCGTTTTGGACTACGACGAGTAGTATCGAATTATGTACATTTTGAAAATTTCTCCATGTTTAAAATGAGAAATTATTAAAATTTTTTTAAATGTTTCCCTGTGCAATTTAATTATTTATTGTGTTTGAAAATCCCTTTCTCGCTATTTCGTAAAGCTTTGACATATTTTCTAAGTGAGATATTTTTATGCGGTCCCTCTCCACCGCATAATTTTTTTTTCTTTAATGTGTTGTGAAAAATTATTTTTATAGCTATTTATGAAGTTACTGAATATTTTTTTTTGTGTGCGGTCCCTATGTACCACACAAAAACAGTTTTGACTGTATGACGTTTAAGTAAATTTAAAACAAAACACTCAGTTCGAGATTTTTAATAAGCACAAAGGCGTTATTATTAAACTGATTATTTTTCCTTCCTCTGTAAAACTTCGGCAAGACATTGCTAAGATAAATGCATCTTTAGAAATGTCGAGAAATTGAGGGTCTATTGTTACCTAAGGCAGTAGAAGGGGTGAGGGCCATTGGCTACTTAGTAGCCAATGACCCTCACCCCTTCTACTGGGCTGTCCATTATAGGGACATGACTCATTATAGGTGCATTTACCTTATATTACTTGTTTAATTGGAAAGTCTGGCGTTAATCAAAAAGGCAGAAACGCAAATCTGCCGAAGCGATAACAATCGCACCTCAACGCTGATAAAAATGAAAAGTCGATGAGTAACTTGTTTCGACACTCATGAATCAGGGTAGGGAAAGAAAAAAAAAACTTGCTTTCAATTTTCTCTCAAAATTAAAAGTTTGGACAAATACGGAACTAACAGTGATCTCGTAACCGGTCACGTGTAGAAATAACATGCATTTTCGATGTCGTTTCTCACGCTAAATCACGTAGCAGGAGATTTTAATCCACCTGCAATTGGACTCGAAGTCAGACGGAAGGTTTTAGTATTCTCGGGAAGTAAATAAATCGTTGAGCACCGACATACAGATGTCAGGTAGCTAAGTGAAATGAAATCAGTAGAGTTAGCTAAGATTTAGATTGCAAACATGCCTATTTCTTAAGACACTTGCAAGTCACCCAGTTATTATACCCTCCAGTTTCGGAGATAATGGAGTTCCTTAATGATACTATTTCATACTGGAGTTCACGAAAATGATGCCGTTCTGTACGTCTAGAGTGGAAATAAGAAATTAATGTTTCTCTCTGTCTTACCTAAGTAGGTTGGATTATAAGAGGTATTTTAATACTTTCTCGTGTCTTTCAACAATTTTCATTCGGAACATGTTTTTCTAACAAGTCGTTCATTCATTTTTTTTCTAATATTAAACGATATCAACGGAAACTAAATGATTAATTTAATGATCACCTTTGGATTATCTAAAGTGGTGGTTTTAGCTAAAATGTTAATAATATCAATTTGATTATGAACCATAATTTGAGGTTTAAAATATTATTTATGTGACCTTTAAATGGTTAATATATACACTGAAGAGCCAGAAAAACTGGTACACCTGCCAAATATCGCGTAGACCCCCACGAGCACGCAGAAGTGCTGCAAACACGACGTGGCATGGACTCGACTAATGTCTGAAGGTATCCTGGAGGCAATTCACACCTTGAATCCTGCAGGGCAGTCCACAAATCCATAAGAGTGCGAGGGGGTGAAGATCTGTTCGATCAGCGCGTTGCAAGGCATCCCAGATATGCCCAATAATGTTCATGTCTGGGTATTTAGGTGGCCAATGGGAGTCTCAAGTCAAAAGGGTGATCCTGGAGGCACTCGGTAGCAACTCTCGACGTGTGGGGTGTCACATTGTCCTGCTGGAATTGTCCAAGTCCGTCGGATTTTACAATGGACATGAATGGGTGTAAATGATCGGACAGGATGTTTATGTTCCCGTCACCTGTCAGAATCATCACTAGACGTATCAGGGATCCCATATCAAGCCAACTGCACATGCCCCATAACATCACAGAGGCTCCACCAGCTTGAACAGTCCCCCTGTTAACATGTACGGTCCAACGGTCCATGAATCCATGAGGTTGTCTCCATACTCGTACACGTCCATCCACCCGATACAACTGGAAAGGAGACTCGTCAGACCAGACAACGTGTTTCAAGTCGTCAACAGTCTAATGGAGGTGTTGGTGGGCACAGGCGAGGTGTAAAGCTTTGTGCCGTGCAGTCAACAACGGTACAAGAGTAAGCCTGCGGCTCCGAAAGCCCATATCAATGACGGTCCGTTGAACAGTTCGCACGCTGGCACTTGTTGATGACCCAGCATTGAAATCCGCAGCAATTTGATGAAGTTTTGCACGTCTATCTCATTTAAGGATTCTCGTCAGTCGTCGATGGTCTCGTTCATTCAAGGTAATTTTCCGCTTTCGGAGATATGATGTTTTACCGGATACCTGATACTCACGGTACACTCATGAAATAATCGTGCGCGGAAATCCAAATTGCATCCCTACCTCGGAGATGCTATGTACCATCTCTCGTGCTCTGACTATAACGCCACGTTCAAAGACACATAAATTGTGATAACCTGCTATTGTAGCTGCAGGAACCGATCTAACAGCTTCTCCAGACACCTGTTGTCTTATATAGGCACGGCCGACCGCATCGCATTAAAGAGATTGGTTGCATATCTCCGTTATTTGCATATGCACGCGTGTACCGGGTTTATTTTGGCTCTTCAGTGTATATATATATAGAGAGAGCGATTGATTGATTGAAATATGTATCACAAAATCACAAACAATGGGAAATGTTTTATATGATACACTAAAGTCTTTTATGTAGTTCTGAAACATCTGATCATCTTACAGTCAAACGTTTGTACTCAGGTAGTACAACAAATTTTACTAAATTTGGTTCACATTTCTCACTTGTTCCTGATATTATCTTTCTATCTACAAAAAATCCGAAATTAAACTGCTCATGAATAGATTTTAAAATATTAATATCATAATAATAAAAATAATACATCCCTTTTGCCCATTTGGCTTCACTTATCAGAAACTGAGAGCAACTTCAAAGAAAAATACATTTGACCCTCTACATTCACGGGGTTCCTACGCTCCCCTCCCCTCCCCCCATGAAAGTATGTGTGAGCCCTCCCCGCAACCTCAACTTTAAACACGTTTAACGTATTCAGCAGAGACACAAAATAGTAAAACAATATACTAAACTGCTTCAGTATGTGTTATAAACTTAAAATTTTAGAATCAATTATATAGGCTGACACATACTCCGAGAGGGTGAATATAGCACAATTATAGAATATGACGCAATACACGTGTACAGTTTTAAATTGCAGTAATACTATTTAAATTAACAAAACATGGCTACTTATAATACAATACAAAAATAGCCTACGGTGCTGTATAAGATTTAATAATTTAAATGTATCAGTATGTTGCCAAACTTCCAATTTAATTACTGATGATGAAACCACAGAGTAATCAATTCTAAAGGCAGCAAATGTTGATCGTCGATAGCATTTAAAAGTGCTTCAGATAGAGAAAAGAAATTTCCTCCATAATTATTTGCCTTTATCATCGCTTTCCCAGAATTAATCCATCTATGTACAAGCTATGTTAATTGATGACCAGTTTCAGTCTAGGATACGGAATATTGCAAAACACCGCTGTCAATCGTGTAACAAAATGTTCGCTAAGTAGGTGAAAGCAGACATTTACTGCTATAAGAATGATGAAACAGGGAAATCCTTTAACTGATCATTCCTCCGGGCACAAATAATTAACCACAGAGTGCATTCGTTAACAATTAAGAGTAGTGCGGTAATTATAATTATATTTAACTGTCCCATTTCTTTTTACTTCGGACGACATTTAATCATTTTCGCATTACAGGTTCGAAAAGGCGGCGGGGTAAAAAAGTATATGTGTATGAATGTTCTTTCTTCACTTCCTGTTGCACCAGCGAATTCAATTCTTGTCCCTGGAGTGATTGCTCCAGTGAAAGGAAAAAAAATCAGCTGCAAGTGGAAAAAGCCGACAAATTGACACTAATAGATCAGAATCTTCACATTCATCACTTTAAAAAAACACGTAATTAAAGTGTTTAGCCAAGCATGGAATTGTATTGAACTCACTTTATATAATAAAATAGCAATACCGAATAACAAAAAAAAAAGTCTGATTAGAAACTTACCCATTTTACGATTTGAAAATGGAATCAATGATATAAATTGAACAGTTCTCACCTGAAATAGAAGTATAATCGTCAAATTTAAAAAAAATACTTTTTCCTGTATAACTGTATGATTATTGAAAGCGTAGCAAAAATAAAGATACATATACATAAAAATATACACACAAAAAAAACCTTCTCATTCAAACATAGTGGGGGGTGGTGTAAACAATGTAATTATGTTACTATAATGCAATAAGCGAGGAATACTCCATTCAATAAACGAATATGATCAATGTGCACTAAAAATCAATTAGGGCATTGCAATGAATCAAATTTTCAGTTAGAATTATCGAATTAAACAATAAACTAAATTATTCTAATAAATAAATAAATAGTGGGTTCTAATAAATAAACAGAATTTTTGAGCTTTGATCTCTATTTAAACGCAGAAAAGATTAAAAAAAACATTCATGGGATGTCGCAAACAAGATATATATTAAAAAACATTGCTTGTTTGCGAAACCAGATATTAATGTTTCTTAGTAACACTAATGTGTGAAATAACTTAATTACTTTATCATTCAACAACATCAAAAGAACTACATTTTGATACGACATTAATTACTCTCTAGTCATTAATAAAACATTTCATTATCCCATAAGTCAACGAATTTAACTTACAAATCTAATTTGCCTCCAAAATTTTGCAAAAAAACATGATCAAGTGTTTTGATCCGGCGACGCAGTCTAGCGAGGACCGCTCGACGGGATCTGAGAGACAGAAGTAAATTAATTAACGAATTAAAGTTTTAATAAAAGATGAACGACTTGCTAGTATTCGGCCTTTCATAATTGAAAACAAGTTTTCTAATGCATATGATTCAAATAACCGCATTCCTTAGGGGCAGACAGCTAGCTGTACTTTTCAAAGGAAATCGGTATTGTAAGAACCTTCTTAATTAAAAATGTAAATCAGTTGCGGTTATTTAATTATCGTTTCAAATGAAAGCTACCAACATAGAGCTCGCCTGAAACATCAAAAGAAATTTTGCCCATTTCGCAAAATAAATAAGTATATTTGGAATATTTTTTCAACATTTTTAGAAAAAAAAAATCTTAAGCAATTAAGAAATTTATAATTTTAATTTAGTTAACGACTTTATAAATAAGTTTTATTATATACCTACTTCTATATACTATGGATTTATATTAAATAACAAAATACAGGGTAATAAAAAAATAGTAAGAGATTTTACTTTACTTTTAATTAATTACTTTACTTTTAATACCCTACTTTTAATTACTTTACTTTTTTTTATTGGAAGTTTTGGCGAACGTGAAAAAGGACAGAAACGCATATCAATTAAAGTGATAAAAATAAGCACCTTAATGCTAGTAAGAATATAAAAATTAAAAATGGTTACAGTTCATTCTCAAACTTTTAAATCTCAATTCTTTTTTCGTTCCTCAATTCTCTCGAAGTCCTTTCGAAATTGGCAAGAAAGAGAAGTGACATTTCGTCGCAATTGAACTGGCTCTATTCAAATAAACTAACGGTCAATCCAGCAGAAGCAGAAACGGGCCGTGTTTATGAAGAATTGGTTTTAATTTATTCAGAAGAATTTAGTTCGTAGAGTGTCGCGGTGTTGAAATAGTTAGGTATGTTTAGGCTTGCTGAAGTATGTAGAAATGCTGTGGTATGTTGAAATGTTAAGTGGAAATTCAATGGTTTTCATAGAGTTTACTATTGGCAAGATATTGGTTATTAAAATGAAAAAAGAAAATTCCAAAAAGCGTATACATTGAAGGTTATTTATCATTTTAACAATCTGTTATCAACTGAGTTACGGCACTGTGCTGTGTATAATTCAGTAAGTCTTCTTTCCACGTTACTCAGTTTTAGTATCTTAATTGAGATGCAACAATTTTTTTGCAGCGTTGCAACTTTATAACCATTTCTTAGAGTTCAGCATTTTTAGAGAATAATCAGTTGTTATCGTTACTCATACCGTGCTGTTGATTGAAACTCAACATGCAAGAAGCGGATTTCCAGAGACAACGTTTTGAAGAAAGTAAATACTTAGACTGCAATTCTTTAAATTTTAGCTACTGAATTTACAGTGCACACTTTTTAAGTAAACAAACAAACAAAAAAAAACTTTTGTTGAAAATTGACGCTAGAATACAAACACAGACACTCGTAAGCACTAATTTAGTTAATCATTACAGATAACAAAAAATTCACTCTTGGTATTCACAATAGTTAACTATATTAGTGCTTACGAGTGAAAAAATATTGACCGTTTCTGTGTCTTGGAAGTTATTTTCCGTTAAATTATACGTTGCAAGCAAAAGCGTAACATAATCCTAACTAATTGGAAACAAAAGGCTAAAATAGAAAGGGAAAAAGTATTAAACTATTATTTAGAAAGAAAAAAAAAAGAAATCCCTTATCTACTGTTGTAAAAGAACCATGATAGGGGGAAAAAACTTCAAAAATATACAATTACCCAGAGATACTTTACAGATATCTATTTATAAAAAATGAAAGCTAAATTACAAACACACACACATACGTGTAGATTGAATTCACCGACTGGTATCTGTAATAATCAACTAAATTAGCGCTTACAAGTAAATAAATAATAGAGAGATATGGAAGTCTATCCAATCCTCAAATAATTTTTATTTCAATTACGAGTTAAAAGCAAAAACACGAAGTAATCCTCACGCAATAGAAATGAAAGATTACAGAAGAGAAAAAATGTATTAAAGTATTATTTAGAAACAAAAAAAAAATTCATTTATATAGTGTTGTAAAGAAACCATGATCGAAAAAAACTAAAAAAAAAATTATATATATAATCTTTGTCCAGCGATTACAACTATAATGCCATACACTTATACCACTTCACAAGGCACTGCATCTGAAAGTTATTTTTTTTTCTAATACGAAAAAGCATTAAGAACGCGGCAGTAGATCATAAAAATCTAATCTACTCTCCAAAGATTGAGGAAAAAAGTGCTTGTCTACAAAGGGTATCATTAGCGCAGTATGAAACAAGATTAGCCATTTTCTGAGCTATAAGGAATCTAGAAGAGACAATAACGCAACGTGTCTGTGTCGCATACTGAAGTGTTGTTAATAAAAAAAAATTAAAAAAACATGGAAGGACGCCCGCGAAAGTGTCTGTTATTATTGTATGTGCGGACAATTTATTCAACATAAGTATCAGAATAACGTTATTGTCTACAGGAAGAAATGACCATTTTCCTAAAAAATGAATGTTACTGAACTGGTTAATTTGCCCTTGATATATAAAATGCTTCTGATATATTTATAGGTAGTTGAATTTTTAATAATATTTTTTCCCTGTCAAAACATAAAAAAATAAATTATTGTTAGTTAATACAAAATTTATAGCTATTTTAAAGGTACTGGTGTGATAAAAGATCTATGGGTCTAAAAATTCGCGAACAGAGCATTTTATAAATATGGGCGCATTAAATCTGTAGGCCTGAAAGTCCCCTGTGTGGTTAGTGGGGGTGGTAGGAGGGTACGAGCCCACCAGATGTCTCTCCTGGGAATGCTCAGTCAAAATTCTAGTGACACCGGGCAAAAAGTCGTGAGCTAAAACAGGAGTCGCATCTCTTTCCCCTACAGTTATCAATGGACCTGGCTAGGTAGGATTCATAGGATTTTTTTAATTTTTGTTTTCATTCCTACCCTTAACAGTGTTCATATACAGTGATTTCCGCTTATAAGAATCATGTTTGTTATTACTGTTTTTGATTCTTATAAGCGGTTGATTCTTATAACCGAAATTTAGGTTTTTGGACTGGAACACACACACCTATATATACATATATTAGATAATTTACCATAAAATACTCTTTAATTTACATTAACTATCTTTTATTAAAATTTTTTTTATAGTTTTAAAAATAAAACTTAATTTTTAGACCTATAAGTAGATACACATGATTATAGTAAGAGAAGAAAAAAATACAATATTTGTTACAAGTTACAACATACCTGCTTAACAGTTTTAACATTTCAACTACAGGAAGGGAGCAAGAAAAAGTTTTCTACTGTAGTTTGACGTAATGAAGTTTTCAGAAGGCTGTTTATACCTCTTTCAATACTTATAGTCTCAGACGAAGATTTACTCGGACGGGTAAAGTTGCCCCCGGGTCAAGCTAATAGGACAGTGTTGTGGTAAAGCGTTTAAGGGGAAACGATTATGTTATGTCTAATAAAGAAAGGGGTGAATTTTACGACTATATTCCATCCCATCTTATCAATCTTTCTTTAAAAAAAAGAACGAACTTCGTGCCTTTTGAGGGTTTAAGTAGGTTTTTTGGAAAAATGGAAGTAAAGCGAAGAGTGTAAACTGATTCTTAAAACCGGTGGATTGATTCTTTAAAGCGAAAATTTTAACATGGAAATAATTCATTTGTTTTTGTTTTCGCGATATTGATTCTTATAAACGGTTGATTCTTATAACCAGTGATCACTATAAGCGGTGGTTACTGTATTAGAACAACATGCATGGTTTTCAACATTTTGTGTTATAAAGAAAATGTTATGCTTTTTGTTTGTCCTTTGAGTTAGCATAACTTTGCCATTTCGTTGTTTACCACATCTTTCGATGTTACAAAGATAAAACAAAGTATTGCATAACTGAAAGTACATATCTATCAAAAATATAAAACATCTAACATATCTATATAACTCGATTTAATCAGTTATACAAGGTATTAGTGAGGTGATACTAAGTAAGTTCGACATTGATGGGCTCGGCATTATGAATTGTAGTGGGCAAGCTTACGATAATGCTGCTACAATGGACGGAAGACAGGCAGGTGTGCAGCAACGAATAAAATATATCAATCCTAATGCCGAATTTGTGCCCTGCTCAAACCACTCATGAAACCTAGTTTGCTTGCATGCGGCTTCGGTGGAGGTGAATTCAGTGACTTTCTTTGGCACATTGGAACGTTGTTATGCTTTCTTTTCTATGTCCACACACCAATGGGAGGTTCTGATTGCTGCTACAGGCAAGAGTTTGAAGAGGGTTCAGGGCATACATTGGAGCGCAAGGGGCGATGCAGTAAACATGACAAAAAATTATAACAAAGCAATTTTGACAACGCTAAAGAAGCTAAGAGAAATAAACGAAAGTTTGAACAAAGACGAAACTTTGAAAGACGAAACTTTGTTAGTCTCGATGCAATCATTTTCGTTTCTATGTTTCTTGGGTCTCTGGAAAGTGGTGCTGCATGAAGTGAAAGATGCCGAAAAATATTTTCAAACGGAGGGACTTAACGTACATCAGTATGCTGAAAAAATAAGCTCCTTACAGACAGCATTGGAAGCGAAACGAGAGGAATCCTTAGACGAGGCTTTAAGTTACGCTAAAAGATTGTGTGAAGAACTTGACATTTCTATTGAACCTCCAAGACGATTAAGGAGGAGGCACATTTTTGGCGACGGAAGTAGCGATGCCGGTTTATAGCACGAAGACGATTTAACACGAAAAATGTTTTCTTCATTAGACAGAGTAACTGCTGAAATTCGAGGAAGGTTCTAGCAGCTGCCGAATTTGGCCGAAAAATATGCCTGCCTAAGGCCTGCAACAATATTAGGCGTTGATGATGAGGAATGCAATCTCGACCAAGCTCCTCAATATATTTACAGAGAAGAGTTTAAGCTTGAGTGCGTGCGTCTACGAGCTTTCGTAGCTACAACAGACTGTAAGAAAGAACTTATTGATTCCGGCCCATTGGGTTTATCTTATTCTCCTTCTTATCTCCTTCAAGTTTATTTTTGAATCCAAACTTGAAGGAGGGTTACCTAATATAGTAATAATGCTGAGAATATTCCTCACAGATGCCATAAGTAATGCCAGTTGTGAGAGAAGCTTCTCTAAATTGAAACTGATTAAAAATTATTTAAGATCTACAATGTCCACGTTGAGATTAACAAATCTACATAGTCTGGCAATCGAAGAAGAGGTACAAATTAACATTGACGAATGTATTATAGAATGTGCGTTGCAAAAAACACGTAGAATAAAATTTTAATTTAAGAAAGGCGTTTTAGTTTGAATCCATTTGAAATATTGACAGAATATCACACATTTTTTACAGATTTTTTTTTTTGATTAATTGCGAAAATAGGAGGCTCCAAATTTAGGGTTCGCACCTGGTGGCAGAAATCCACGCTACGCCACTATCCCCTGGTAACAGCAGCTTAGATATCTGAAATGTTTGCAAATCTGTGTCATTTCAGTGCTGATTTAGAAACAGGAAAAAGGTAAGGTCTGGTGGCGAAAGATCAGAGGAGTAGGGAGGGTGGGCCAACTCAATAATCGGATGCTGGGCGATTGGTACCACTTGCACGATCCTGCAGAAGCAAATTGCGGCCGCACACGACGAATACGATCCAAAAGATGCTTGAGAAGAACATGACAGTAAAAATCAGCATTAACTGTTTGTCCTTCCGGTATGAATTCTTCATGGATTAATCCCTGTGCGTCGAAAAAGGTAATCAACATTGTCTTGACCTTTTGATTTTTCGAAACTGAATTTTTTTTTATTTTGGTGATGAACTGCTCGTCATCAGTTTTCCCCAACGATGCTCATACTCCAAGCTTTCACAACCTTCCCGAAAGCATTTGAATCACTAAAATTCTGTCTTCCGAGAAGCAGCTTCATCTTCGTACACATTTCGCAGTATTTCTTCGGTTTCCGTTACACTTTTACCTAATTTGAAACAAAAGTTCACTTTGACTCTCTGCTCCACGACGCAATTAACTAACAAGTGTTACATTACAGCTACCGAATGAAAAAACACCTACCGATAAATTTTGAAAACAAAGTGCAAAATTTACATAAGACTGAGGGGAACGCAATGCGTATTTGTCAGCGCGTCGGGGTGTTTTTAATTTTCGAAAAGTGGGCGGGGGGAGGATTCACCTTACTTATCGGTCTCACCTTGTATATACATGCCAGTCATCGATCAAAAAATTCTCTAAAAGTGCGAGTGAGGGCGTAACCAAACTCGTGAGTTCTAAAACAACTTTCATAACATATTTATTTTTCACTTTCATTGGAATTAAAATAGAAAGATTTTTCCCCGTATGGCCATGTACGCCTCTGTGCACACAATAACAGCTAAATTAACTTTTACATAATCACCGAAATCCTCGCAGAAGTTCATTTAATTCTCATCATTTATCAATGACTATAATGAACTGCCATGCCTCTGAAATGGATTCCAGATCTGACTATTTAACCGTAACCGAATTAAATAAATGTTTCTCTCTTTCACAGAAACCAGATACTAGTTAGCCGTAGATGGCTCGCCGCGGCTGCAATAGATGAACCAATGCATCGATGATGGATTGTCTCATTACGATGTAGTGCTTCATCATTGTGTGCGGTTATTTCCTAATGCAAGGGAGGCCACCGCATTGGTGCAATACAAACATTCGCTTCAGAAAACTCATTGGACGTCAGAACTGTCCAAACTGTGTAATTACTAACGTGGTTTTCATAATGCAGTAATACAGAGCATTCTTGCATCGCACTCTCCTAAATCAGACCTGGATGTACATTTCAATAAAGGTGATTAATTCATAAGCCTCGTAAATAACTGATAGTCTGTTGTAACAGATAAGAAGTCACACAAAAGTTATTTCACGCCATTAAGGTTGATGTGTACTAACTCTATTGGATTCGCTCACCTCAATGTTTACCTATGGAGAAAAATGTGTTCAAGGATCGCCGACTTGGATTTGAAGATATTTTTTTTTTAAATGTACTCCATAATAGAGAAAGAAATTTTCCCTCTTGGGGCATTTTTCGTTTAAAAAAATACAAATACTATTTTAAAATTTAAATTATTCGGGGGGGGGGGGGGGAATCTGGTGTAGTGTTTTTTAAACGCTCCTAAATTCCTTTGGTGGACGAAATTTATAAAATGAATCCTGTTGCAAGATGCAGAAAAGATCAGGTTATCTGAAAATATGATTTTTATTTGATTATCATCATTTATGTAGCTGTTAATAGCAAATAAATTTTCTCCATAGGTTAACATTGGGGTGAGCGAATCTAATAGGGTTATTACACAGCAGCCTTCAGTTTCATACTCAGGTGTTATATATTTTATCTATGCATAATCCTGAAAATCTTGTCTATTAATCGATGCAATAAAATTGGTATCATATTTTTAACAGTCCTTGTAACATGAAAAGTTATAAAATAAAATAAGTACTTTCGAATTTATAAATTTTACACTCGATTTTTTTTAAAATTCGGAAGGCACTTATTCTAAGGACATTCACCCGTGTACACCGCGATCATGGTGACTACTTTATTATGGGATATCCCAACAGGTCGTTGCCTCCAAAACGGTGATCCGAGAGAACCCAAGAAGTAGTCAGCGAGGCCAGATATTGATTTAAATAATTTAAAAACAAAATCAAACTAACAAAAATTCATCGTTTCAAAACGACTGTGAATTTAAACAATTTTTGAAAACTTGGAGCAAAAAAAATTTTTAGTTCCCAATTTTTTATTAAAATTTTAAAAATTGCTGTATTTCTCCCGCTTTCTGACGTATTGAGCAAGAAAAAAAATCCTAGTAAAGCTTAAAAATTTCTAATATATTTCCTGCGGACTCACAGTGTCACAGCCATTTGACGGCTAATAAAACAAATGCAAGTTGAAAAATCTCGTTCACTTTTAAGTTTTCGTAGGCTTTTATGTTTGTTATTTTACGTTACAACTGTTACGTTACGTGTTATTAAGTTTATTTGGCACTTTTTATTATAGTTGTTTACCACAAATAGTTTGTTTATTCAGAAAATAACGCAAGTGGTCCCTGACCAAGGAAAGCTTAGGAACCACTGTAATAGGCGAACCAACATTGCTCCCTCTTAGGGGACAGCACACAACATCCATGCCTTGGGCGGGTTCAAACCCAAGCCCGTGTGGTGGCAGCTATAGGTGGTAGGCACTAGACAACGTGGATTTCTGAAAATTTCACATGGTGTTTTATTGATCACTCCAAGTAATGCAGGACACCTCCATGACTTCCATGTTCTCTGCCAAACAGCGAAAAATCTAAAACAAATTTCATTACAATCTGGCCGCTGGTAAACTAGGTTATGTGAATTTTTTAAAGATATTTCTCAGTGCTATTCATAATCAAGCAGAAAAGATGGCCGATTTATTCCAAACTTTATGGCTGTTATGTGGCGGCGGAAAGCGAAATTTTTGTTTTGTTTACGGTAAAATTACGCTGAAACCCCTCATATAAGGATATTCAAAGAACAGAAAAATTTGCCCTTTAAAAAGAGTTGTGAACGTATAATAGGATAAATGATGAAACGTATCTAATGTTAGTTTTTTTTATCATTAAACTTAAGAGTTACTTTTCAGAATGGACTGAAGGCACAAAATGTTTTATTAAAATTTAAAACTACTTTAATCTTTCAAAATAAATATTTTTGTGAATTGTGAAAATGGTGCCTCAAGTTTTACACAAGCTGGACACGTTGATGCTAATATGTTTCTTTCAAGAAATTTTTAGCATGTTGTCAAAAGAGTGCAGTCCGTATCAGCGAAGTGTCTGTTAAGAGAGGTTTTAACTATTTTTTTTTAAATGACCCATAGGGTTCTTTTAAAACAGAGAAAATATCCGTTTAAAAAAAAAAGCAAAACCAATTATGTTGTCTTTAAAATTATTAAAAAATATGCTTTTATGAACTTTGTAACATCACTTCGTAAAAAATAAAGAGAAATAATTTAAGAGTTATAAGTAACTGAAATGGATTTAAATATTTAATTAAACAAGTTTTTTTAACAGCGGCTTACGGTTATAGAATTTTATGGATATTTCATTTTATGTCGTAGAGTAATAATCATTTGGTTTCAACGAAAGAGAATGGCTTCATTTCAAATTTAAATGCAGCCATCTATCGGCAGGAAACGGTATCTTTCATTTACGGCTGAGCGCTATCATTTTTAGAAATACCACGCTAACTAGAAAGGTAAACGTTTATGTAATATGAAGGAGGAAAATTAATCAAAAATGTCTCCACAAAAACTAATTTTGATGAACACGGAGAAGTTACTTCGATAAGCAATGCGTAATAACAACTCTTCAGGTATGAACAGAACGAATGTTTTTAAAATACTCGATTAAATTACCTATTAAAAAATTCCATTTAGATGCAATATTGAAATTTCTTACAATATCTCATAACGAACGAATAGTTCTGGCCCAATTGATTTAGCAATCATCACAATTATAGTTCATTACATCTTCATCTTCAAAACAGGAAGTTTATTCTTACAACTCACATAGATAGCTTTAATTACATCGAGGAAGACAACATGCGATAAACAAGCCTAGTGGATGACCGAAAACCCTTCCTCGTTGGAGAAGCAGACAAAATGCAAAAATAATGTGCATCATGCATCGTCATTGTATTTGATGATAATCTAAGGCCTATGTAAGTTTTAATATTATTATGAGCTTCTAAACAGCACACAGCCAATAAAGACACTGAACCTGCAACAATTCTATAATGCGATTTCCGCAACATGTTTTCGTCATTAAACCAGCCCAGATAATGCAAGAAACTTAATTAAGTACATTGTAAAGATCCAAACAGAATATGTTTTCATTGCAAACAACACATTTGTAACAAACAAACAAACCACTGAATTAAGCATCTAGTTTAGTTCAATCATATCAAGCTGTTTCTAAGCGACACATGAGCCAGCATCTTTAAAAATATGACAATCTAATCGTTGCAGTTCTAACATTCCAATGACCAAAAAAGAAAACAAGCCACTTAATTGAAATTCACGACCACGCATAAAAGCACGTGCCTTCAGGTAAATACAGACCATTTTACTGCCGATCTTGTGCGCCTAATTGAATATGAAAGATGTTTTCCGAAACGACAACTTTTATTTCACTATTTTTCACATCTGTTCCACTCTGGTAAATAACAAAAATGTTTCAGACTTCATTGTTCTGGTGGCTCTGACGTTAGACTTTTAATATGCATCGAAGTAGGTAAAATAAGCTGATAAAAAAAATATGAGTCAGTCAGATAGGCGCGCTATGAAATGTCCTTAAATATAATGAAAAAAATGTTGGCGATTTAGGTGTAAATATTCAACAGTTATATTTAAGGAAAAATCATAGTAATGAGGGTTTGAAACTTTTGTAAAACGTAGAACCGCAATAAATGGTTAAAATATTGAATATTGGTCTGAGGCGTTTGTCAGCTTAAAGTCTGACGGAACGACCAATCAGACGTCTCAGAGGAATTAGGAAGACCTCCAAAATAAATTCAACCGAAACAAATACTTTTCAAGGGTGAATTTTAAATACAAATTAAAAGTTCTGCCGCTTTTAATTAAGTCAAGAAATAGGTACTAGTAGCATCGTAAGTGCAATGTATATTTTATTAATGGCTGAAATCAGTAAAAATAAACGTATTTCAGTAAAAAAATCCAGTTTTTTACATTAATAAATTTCCACAACTGAAAAAGAAACTGATTCCTTCCATGTTGTATAGATACGCCTCACTCTAATATCATGCTTTGCGATTCATTATTCAAAAGTTATTAAAGAAGCCTTTCAGGGAACTAAACACGATTCAGTGCTTATTGTTGACAACACATAATCGAATTTAATAGAGGATACTTCTCAATTAAAACTCATGAATTATTACAAACAACTTTAATCCAATTTAACCAAGATCATCAAAACCTTCCTCAATCAAATCAAAACAATATTTAGATTATGAGATCTTAACTAGTTAAGACCATACCCATTGAATTAAATTTCGTTTCTATTTCTAAATCAAATGCGACTTTGCCTAGGGCATGATTATAGTATGTCAGACAAAAAGTGTAGTTTGTATTTAATGTTACAACTGTGTCTGTATGCATTCTCCTTTGGAGGGTAATATGTACAAAATAAACTAAGATAATCTTTACGCATTATCTTTACACTTCTTGGTTGCAGTTTAAACTCACGGAAGAAAAGAAAAAATATGGTAGCCGACCGCAAATCCTTGCACAGCAAATTATCTGTATTCGAGTCATTAAAACAGGATTTTGGTAGACAGTTTGTTCCTTTATCTTAAATCAACGTTAAGCTCCGAGTAGTAAAAAAAACCACTAACATACATATATATATATATATATATATATATATATATAATACAGGCGGAGCAAAATTCGTGTGTTAAATATATGCGTATATTAGAATTAAACTGATGCTGGATCTGAGGTTTTAATATTTCTGGGTAATCTTTATATTGAAACATTATGCACATTAAACATTTAAAAAAATATAATTTAAAATAAATTTGGATTTTAAATACTAGATCTATTTTTTATTAAATCTTAGAGGGCAATACACGTAGTTTAGGGGTTCATGTCACTCTTTTTGGATAGCATTACTTTGAAAAACTATATAAAAAAAGATATATCGTTGAATTTCGTCTTCTTACGTATTTTCCACACTTTCTCACTAATGTGTATGTATCATAATAGGGAAAAATAAGGATATCGATTTTAAAACCCTTTCATCTCCCGTTCGATTCATTAGAACAATTTCTCAAAGTGTGTTCCGTGGAACCCTGGGGGTTCCACCAAAAGATTTAGGCGTTCCACGAGACAGTCTGACGGCCAAGCCATAATTATCAACAACGAAATATAGAAACAGAATTGACGCCGCACAATATATAGAATTTAATTATCGAACATAACGCCAAATTTTACGAGGATCGTGGTATCGAAGAAGCAACATTTCTGCTTATCAGTCTTTTTACTTATTTTTTATTACCCTCATAATAAGAAAGAAATTACTAGCCGACTTTTATTCCAACAGTCGATTATTTCGTCAGGGTGCTTTGTTTTGTTTTGTACCAGATACATCATACGTTTAAATTTTTCTGTACATGTCGACGGATATCCAGTGCATCAAATTACAAACATTTACGAGAAAAGAGAGATTCCTACATAGAGACGTGCCTTAAAAGCAATCTGTAATATGGAAAAGGGTGCCATTTTGTGGAAAGAGCTAAAGTAATAAACCTGATTGTATGTGTACTAATACACAAGCATAATTCATAGCTATCTATGTACATGCAAAAGCGCGAAACAGGCATTAAAAGTGAGATTCTTTTCTATAAGGAAATTCTACCTGATCCTAAATTAAACGCATTCAAAATAAATGTCTTCAAACAGAACTGAGGAAAACTTATCAATAAATAAAACTGGCTTGAATATACTAATAAATTAAATTTTAAGAAGTTCACGCAGTTTCTAATTATGCATTATTAAACATAGTTTCTGGAAAATAATCTACGAATAATTAATTACCAATATTAATCTAAAACTGACACTAACAAACAGACCTATACTTATTCAAATTACGAAACTGACATTCACGTCCCTGCATCTTCCATCAAAGATATGTAGAAATGGAATACTTGATCAGGCCAGGACAATCATTATCTCAATAATTCATCATTCACGAACGGAACCGCAGTTGCAAACTTCAGTATAACTTATGCAAGAACAGATGAAATAATAAGCCTCGGGAAAGAGAGAGAAAGGCACGTGGGCAGGTAGACATCTTGCCCGGTAATCGCAGTAATAACCCACGATACGAGATGTAAACGATAGCGTTCTTTGTTTCCACGTGCTTTAAATTGTACTTCTTGAGGTCTAATGATTTCACTTTCCACACACAAGGCGCATTAAGTCCCAAGAATCCTCTCTCACGAGCTTACGAACAAGTCATCTAAAGAACAACGAAGTATACCCGATTTATGCTAAGAGTATTTCCTTTTGAAAGCAATATCATGCAAGTTTCTTTTCACCCGATAGACAAAGTTGGCGCTAAATTCATCCATTAGATATCCCCTGATGAAACTGTTACTGCCATATGCCTTTCGAAACCACTACTCGGATCTAAGGTATTAATTTAGCTGTTTAAGGATTAAAGTATGTTTATTTTGAAAAAGATTTTTACGTGAGATAAGATTCAGCTGACGCCAACTTAGAATCAGCGGTGGCTTTATAGCCACCGATGATTTTGAGAAATAATACTTAACGGTAAAAAAAATACTAGGTATAGATAATATCTTGTTTTTTCCTCGAAATAAACTAAAACCACAATTAAAAAAAATGTCTAGCTTTTTCTAAGATACAATATAAATGTTATTGGTGCACCACGCATTTCATATCATTTTGATTATAAAATATGGAATATATATATATATATATATATATATATATATATATATATATATATATATATATATATATATATATATATATACTAGCTGAAAACCCGCACTTCGCTACGGAGTACATTCAAATTAAATACAACGGTCATTGTATGCAATTACAGTAACCACCGCTTATAGTGATCAGTGGTTATAAGAATCAACCGTTTATAAGAATCAATATCGCAAAAACAAAAACAAATGTATTATTTCCATGTTAAAATTTCCGCTTTAAAGAATCAATCCACCGGTTATAAGAATCAGTTTGCAATCTTCGCCTTCCTTTCATTTTTCCAAAAAATGCCACTTGAACTCTCAAAAGGTACGAAATTCTTTCTTAAGTTTTTGAAAAGAAAGATTTATAAAACTTTGGGGTGACAAACAGTCGTAAAATACATTCCTTTAGACATAACATAAGAGTTTCTCCTTATACGTTTTTGCTAAACACTGTCTTATTAGCTTTACCCAGGGGCATCTAACCCGCCCGGGTCCGATTTCGCTTTTCTCCAGACAGGCACTCCTTTTTTCCCACCACTTACTTCCTGGTTGCGGATTTCTGGACCCTGAAACACATAAATCTTCCGCGAAGTGTCCACCATCACTTACGCAAACGGGACAGTGGATTCAGCACTTCAAACCGTGAAACGTAAACGGATCCATTTTGCTGAATCAGATGGACCAGATGCTGAATCAAACGTTTCACGGTTTGATTCAGAATCAAACCGTGAAACGTAAGCTATAAAGTGAATCTTCGTCTGAGACTGTAATAAGCATACGTCGCTAGTATTCACTTTAGTTTTCTAACAAAATTGCCAGTTAGTGTTAGAACTTTTTGATAGTCGATTTCAAATATGATAAAAACAAGGAAAACTCTTAGTTTTTCTGAAAAACAGAACTTGTTAATTAGATATGATGCTCTTCCAAAGTGTAGTCAAAGAGAAGCTGCCTCTTGTTGATTTTATAATCATGTGTTGTTACTTATAGGTCTAGAAATTGAGTTATAGTATTTGTTTAAAAATTGAGTATTTTTAAAATTATAAAAAATAATTTTAATAAATGATAAATAACGTAAATTAAAGAGTATTTAATGGTAAATTATGTATATATGTACCTGTGTGTTTATATATATGTACAAGTATATATTTGTGTATGTGTGCCTGTCCAAAGGGAAGTTTCGGTTATAAGAATCAACCGCTTATAAGAATCAAAAACAGTAATAACAAACGTGATTCTTATAAGCGGAAATCACTGTAATGCCAAAATAAATAAATAAATAAACATGTTAAAAAAAAAAATTACAAAAAAATTGTAAGGGATATTTTTATAGACAAAATAATGTAGAAGAAAATATTCGAATTAGATGTAATAGGACATACTAAAGAATATAGTACAGTTAATACAGTACAGTTTGAGGAACATATCTTTTACAGTATTTTAATATTTTTTTGGATAATGTCCAATCGCCTGCCACATTAGCAAGAAAAAAAAACTTTTTTGTCTATTTCGTCGTTATGAACGTGACGATAAATTTATTTAAAGTACCAGAAAAAGAAATTACGTGATCAGCATTTAATAAATTAAATTCTAAAAATTAATCTTTCAAAATTCCCCAAAAATCAGAAAATGAAGGTAAAGATTCGAAAAAGATTTCATTTTAAAGGGATTTTTATGATCTTTCTCGTGATATAAATTTTATAACCCTCAAATTTTAAATGCAAAATTTAAAAAGTTACTAAAAGAACTTAAAAATTTAATTTAAAAAAATCTGAGAAGAATTTTTCAAAAATCTTTCTCAGTGCACCCCTACAGTATAAGAAGAATCGCCAATGCAAAATTTCAGCCCTTTAGGTCCAGCGGTTTGGTCTGTGCGTTGTATGTCAGTCAGTGAATGAGTCAGTTACGGAACTGTTTTATATATATAGATAAACAAAAATTTTAGATGCTTAATTTTGTAGTAATCTAAGGACTGATTTTTTCATTTTGATTCTAAATGCAATGATTTTGTGATTATTTTTTATAATTTTCTGTGAATTTTCTCAAAGAATTATTTACTTATCTATCCTAATAATAGCCCAGATCTGTCCCTCTATCTGGAACGCTTCCGCAGCGACCGCTTCATAAATATATTGCCGCATTTTGCATTTCTTGAGAGTGAACCGGTATCTGTGAGGTAGCGATGTTGCCTTCGGAGAGCTCGGTCCTTAGTTCGAATCCCGCCGGTCGCGGGATGCGTTTTATTTATTTAATTTAAGTCTCCTTTCTGGAAATTTCCAGAATATTCCAGTATATGTAAATTGAATTAATTTGAATGTTCTGTTAGGATATATAAGTTGCTGCACTCCGATAGCACTTCATTACTTCCAATAAAATTTCTATACTCCACGTCTGTGTATTTAACCGTCTTGTCAGTTTTCACGTGACAATATCCAGCCTATGGCATCCATTTATGAGTTAGGGCCTGTTCACATAGGAGTCCGCTAGCGGAGCGTTAAAGGAAAGGTGACGTTGAGACGAAAATAAATCAATCATAGGCGTTAAAAATTTCGTTGCTAATCGTTTGGAGGTTTGTCATTGGTTAAATATATTTCAATACTTTAACGTACCGCTACCGGACTCCTATGTGAACAGGCCCTTAGGCTTAATAAGTTAAAAGTAAAGTTAAAAAAGATTATTTGCTATCTAAACCCAAATAATTTATTAGAAACAACGTAATATAGACAAAAAGCAACTTTATTTCGATTTTTAGACGGCTGTAATAAACGGTTATGACAATTTCAAAACAGCTCGCCAACGTTTAAAACTGTTCTCAGCATAAAATATCCTTTCATTGTAACGCATTTTCGATGTGATATTTATATTCATTAGAAAATTATCTCTTTTCCGCCACCTTTCGAGTTATCATAGTGTTTCATTTAAATTAATAAGAAGCATTCATTTTATATACTCAGAACTTGAAAATGTAAACACGAGAGAGTCATTCATTCAACGCGATTCGTTCATCGTCGTTAATTTAACCAGAGAATCTTTTTCACAGTAAAAGAGTTTTCCATTATGTTATTTTTTTAATACCTTTATTTATATTTTAACCATATAATATATATTTTTAACCAGATATTACAATAATATCAAATTTAGTATTTTCGGAAAGTTGCAACCGCGACGCATGCGACGCATATATGTAAAAACCCGTACTTCACTACGGAGTACATTCAAATTAAATACAATGGTCAATGTATGCAATTAATGCAATATATATATATATATATATATATATATATATATATATATATATATATATAATCGTAACAGATATTTTTATATACAAAATAATGTAGAAGAATTGGATAATGTCCAATCATCTGCCGCATTAGAAAGAAAAAAAATATATTTATTTTGTCAATTTATAACGTTGCTATGTATGTGACGATAAATTAATTTAAAGTATCAAAAAGAAAGAAACCACGTGATCAGCATTTTATAAATTAAAATCTAAAAATTAATCTTTAAAAATTCCCCCAAAAATCGGAAAATAGAGGTAAAGATTAGAAAAAGATTTCGTTTTAAAGGAATTTTTATGATCTTTCTCGTGATATAAATTTTATCACCCTCCGATTATTATTTTAAATTTTAAATAATTAAAATGTGTATAATTTAAATAAAAGAAATTAGAGAAGCTCTTAAGTATACAAATAATATCGACTTTGCAGATGTAAATTGATAAAAATTAAAATTAACGTCATATTTGACGGGCTAACCACTAGTTTATAATAATTACAATAAATACTTATCTTCACATTTGAATATTATTCGAAGTAAATGATAATAAAAAATGTTACAATTGATTTATGTAGTAGTTCTTTAATACTTAGTTAAGTTTTCTTGTTAAAAAACCCCACCGGTCAGCGAAATTTTTTCACAAATTTTACCGATCCGAAGGCAAAAAAAAAAAAAAAAGGTTGAGAAACGCTGCATTAGAGGGTAAGATTAATTTTGAAGTAATATATAAAGGTCCTGCATAAGACGATAACAATATATCCATTAGAGCATTTTCTTTAATGTAAAATCAGTAATAACCAGTAACTTTTCCAACAAAAAATTCAGCAGATATTTTTGTTTAAAGTTAACAAAAACAAAATTTTGCAAACTGAGATTGAGACAAAAACTATCACAGACCAGTTTTCTGGTTCAGGTATTCGATGTACGTCTTTTAAATATCTATTACAAATAAAAAGTTAATTATGAATAGCAAAGAGATAATTAACGCAAAACATAAAATGAAAGGCATGTTAGTACGAAAATAAAGGGCAAACTGTTTTTGATTGCATCTACTTAGGTATATTATCATTAAAAATCAATTCATAATTACTTGTCTAATGTTACAACCAATTAAATACAACCAACATAAAAGTAAAATTCTTAATTGCTTGCAATTTTCTTTTTAAGTTAATCGCGTAAGTTTATTTAATCATAAGTTTAATGAGATATTTATTTAATTACAATTAATTCAAATATTAACGAGGAAGGGGATTTCTTCTCTAACAATGACTTAAAAATGCAAATTATAAGGAAAGAATTGTTTTTAGCCTTATAATATTTTTCTGAGATTAGAAATGCGTTTTTTATAATTTGTTATGAGAATATTACAGTTTAAATTTAAAAATAAAGTATGGTAAAAATTTATTAAATACATATTTTTAAAATTAAATCCCTTTAACAAAAAATCGCATGCCTACGATATAATTTCAACTATAATAGTGTTGAAGTAAATCTTAAACATCATATATCTAAAGTTTTATTCATTTTATTCAAGAAGTTAGTTGTTTGCAAGAAATAACAAGCGAAATTTTTTTTCAAATGTATTACTCTTCCCGATTGCGTTTGTGTGGACTGAATTTTAAAATTTGCTTAATGTTGCATAATTCTGCAAAACCGCCGTTTGAAGCCGTTTATCGGCGTGATTTATCTGCGCAAAATATGTATGAAGGTATATAAATTCTATGCACGTAAAAAAAAAGAAACAGGGTTCTTATAAATGAAAAAGCTTTAGAATTTTATATCATACATATTCATCTTCTTATTGCGAGAATTATCACTAATTCTATGATTTTTCTTGCATTGAAATTTAATTAATCCCTTCCTTTTTCCGGTTCCATAACCATTTCCAGAAGATTTTAAACAAGCTGAATAACTTTATCAAAAATGAATAAAAGAATGAATTTGATCCTCAAAAGAGTTAAAAAGGTTATTCAAAAAGTGTAGATTGACGCCTCTTTAAAGAAACACTTGTAGTTTAGACAGTTGGGTGTTACAGAGTGAAACGCTTTGTTTTTCCATAAACAACGTTTTTTAGAACATCAAAACGAATAGAAATGTTTGGAACAGTCTTTAACATAGCTATAGGTAAAGATTAAATTACTGTCTCAATTTTCAATGCTTATCGCAGTGAAAATTTTTAATTTTTTTGACTCTGAGCTGATATAACTAGAGTTGCCCTCTTAAAAATGTCGAAATTAGTTCGTTAATCGGGATCGTCGTGACCCGATGTATAAGTGACTCGTAGTATTAATGTAGAAACGGATAAACGGCTCGTATTTACACCTAGTTTAATACACTCTTTATACAGTAATCATAGTATACAGTAAGTTGTTCCGTAGAACTCCCGTAACATCTATTAGGGAGAGCGGGGTTCATAAATACAGTTCAATAGAGACCTCAAGCCTCCTAGATTTCCCGCGCTCTCTCAGTACGTCTATACCTCATCAAAGTCCAGTCTATAATGCTCCCTGCATCATGCTGTGGCCTTGATTTTTTTCTTCTTCGAAAATTCTCGTACGTTCTACCGCATTACGTCTAGTATTATTCGCTAGTATTCTTCACGCCTCCCGAGAGTCACCTCTTTCATCTTTTGTCGGCAGAGCCTTTTTCTGCTGTTAAGTATTCACAGTCTTTTGTCGTTCGCGTCAGCTAGGCTCTCCAATTCTTACCTCGTCTCCCTTCCTGCGCTAATGGTCTTTCGCTTAACTATTCTAAATGATGTGTCACTTAGCAATGGTCATTTTAAAAAGTTCCATTGAGGTATTAATGATCCTGACGATCACACTTAAGCTCGCCACATCTATACTGGATTTTAAAAAATTAAGATTGTGTCTGTTTCACACTATGTGAGAGTCTCACATTAGTATTACTAGCTTTCACTGAATCAGCAGTCTTATATATTGTAAATAGTAAGCAGTCTATTACAGTGAACCAATTAAAATAATTTCTAATGCACCGGTAACAAGCAAAGAGAAAATTCAAGTACTGTTATTATATACCGGTAGAAAATTAAAATAAAATTGAAGTATCGAAATTATACACCCTGCTTTAGATGAAAGCCGACCAGCAATATTTTTGAAAACGATTTTAGCGAAAAATTGGATATTAAGTAACAATCATAACCTCCAGATACTTGCTTATACTACGGGTCACCTCATGTAAATAGTGGTCTACCTCAACGAAACAACTGTAGCCATTGAGCCTCCCCCCCCCCCCCCCAAAAAAAAAAAAAAAAAAAAAAAAAAAAAAAAAAAAAAAAAGAATGCCTCAACGATATCGTAGACAAAATTGTAGAATGGTAGAAGGACTTCAGAATAGGCCGAGTCATCGAGTTGAGTATGGAGGGTCCTCTGATACAATCGGTCGCTATCTAGATCAAAATGATGTGCTGTCACACACTGTTAGAGCTAGTGGGCTGCGGAAGGAAATCTTACCCGCTGCGAAGATTCGGAAGGTGTAGGGATAAAATACCACACATACTCGTGACATGTACCGTATTTACTCGTGTATAGGCCGCGTGCGTGTATAAGCCGCACCTGAATTTTGAGACAACATTTGGGGAATTTTTTATTTCTGAATTCTGTTGTAGACTCAAAGTAGCATCGTTCTGCGAGATGTAACAATATCGTTCATTCCTTAGAGTTCAATGCTCGCCTAACAATATCAGGTACAGCCTCAGCTGACGGTGGTGAAACTAAAATGTAAAAAAGATGATTATATATATACTAGTACACTTAGGAATTATTTCGCACGAAGACAAACTCTTGGGAACTCAAAAGAGTTTTATTAAATAGTCCTGAGGTATAATATATACATACAACAATATGTACTATAGATTGAATAGCCGTGGGCATGATACGGTGTAATAGGTTGTAAGGTATATAGTTACTAATGTTTTATGGTAGTAAAGTGTTCTAAAATAAAGGGTGTTTACTGTATTTAATTTTAAAATTCCGTGTATAAGCCGCACCCCATTTTTACCGACCTATTTTATGGAATAAAAGGGCGGCCTATACACGCGTAAATACGGTATATGTGACGTGCGTAATTCTATATTCGATGAGCGATCTGTGTCTTTCGATGTCAGTCATATTGTTGATATCCCAATTTTAAAGGTTTCCACACATCCTGGTTTTGTTTATACTAGCATGTATGTATTTGGCCAAAAGACTTCTGCTCAGTGAAAAATTTTTCGCTAAGCGTTATTCCACGACATATTATATCCTCTACACCAGTTCTCCCCAACCTTTCTATCGCCGCGGACCATTCAATGTTTGACAATTTTACCACGGCCCGCTGAGGGAGGACGTTCATTGTTTATCTTTTTGATTGTTTTGATTTAATAATTGATGTTATTATAAATTTGATGTATAAATGACGTTACGTTTATTTATTGTTCAATAAAAACTCGTTTTATTTATTTATTTATTTGTTTCTTTTTTTCTTTCTTTCAGGAAAGCGCATTTATTTTCAATTTTATGACTGCAATTTTAATTCATAATCTTGAAATGCTGAATAAACAATAAACTAATTTAAAATAGTTAGAAGATTTCTTCTGTTACAAAGGTATAAATTAGCACAAACCCGATAAAGTCGCACAAGCCTGAGAGAAATACACCAGTAAATAAAATGGAAATAACTTAATGTTCCTTGGGCAGCCCGGTACCATTTGATCCACGGACCGGTACCGGTTCGCGGCCCGGGGGTTGGGGACCACTGCTCTACACCACGCGCCATTTTAAGACGACGCACTTGTAGGTGACTAGCTTTTAGATAGGGACCCTAAATAGACGTCCACTGAGACGTCTATTATTCACATCCAATTTTTGCAAATCATAGAGATGTATAGACAAACAATCCCGGCAGGCGTCGTTAAAGATTATGCGATACCAGAACATCACATGATCTTTCACGATGAATCCTGTTTCTTATTCAGATGCAGAAGATAACATCATTCATGTTTTTACGAGGTCTGGCAGACGGGGTAGCCCATATTTTGTCATACACAACGTATTCAGTTGGAATAATGATATGAGGAGCTACCGCCTATTCGATACTTTATCCTCTCTTGATATCTCTAAATGTCAGTCTGAGGTACGCAACAATATGAGCTATTGATGCAAATACAGAAGAAGAGATATTGCGATTTATCGAATTCTTAGTTTAGAATTATTAGTATTGCTGTCACAACTATCAGGTGTCAATTTTATCAGGATAAAGAAACATTTCCTTTGTCAACTGTGTCTCAGGACACTTTTCGAGGAGTTGACAATTGTATCTGTTTTCCTACATGCGGATAGTTTGAAGTACGTTTTTATCATTAAATCATTTAACTTAAAAAATATGTTTTAAATTTTCTATTTATAACACCGTCATTTATATTTTTTATATGGTACGACATTGTTAGATAAAAAAAAAAGATTGTTATATTAAGAGTCAAACAGTCTTGCAATACATATATTGCTTCCATTCGCTTCTACCTATCTGTGAAGGTATTTTAAAAATTAGTTGTTATAAAAACATACAACGATCAAGACTTAACCCGGAAGATGATGCGAAAGTAGTACTTTAATATATTTTAACAAATACTGAACAAACATTATTCGAGGTCCAGTCTTACCCTTATCATTAATTTTTTTCAATTTTAGATTTATATAAATGAATGCAGTTTATAATGTTCAATGTTTTAATATGAAGCTTATAATTTGAAATCATGCTCTTTATCCTTAATGAAACACAAAAACATTAATATTTTGATATGGAGTTTTGATCACATGAGATTTGTCAACTGGATAGTAAATAAATGTACTTATACACAAATTATACTCAACACATCATTGCCAAATGTTGAAAGTCATAATATAAAGAATAGAGAAATACACTTTAAAAAATTACTATTAGCACCAATAAAAAGAAATATGGTTACTCAACAGCGCGAAATAAAAAATTTCAGGTTTAATTCTATATCTCACAAACATAATTAAAAATAAAAATGGCAGAGAGAGAAAGCTGAGAGATTCCTCGGAATAAACAAATTAACGTGTTTATGCGGCCTCGTGCTTAGTAAGTATCTAAATCCCAGATTTAAACATGTCACAGAACATGCGCAGAAAGCAATTTTTAATATAAAAATTATCGCTAATTAATAGAAATTACGGTTACAAAAAACCAAATTTGACACATCTATAGATTAAAATCTTTCGTTTGAGACCAAAATAAAGTAATGGATGCAGCAATTTTCTCTCACGGACTGCCCAAAGAATCGGCTTAGCAACTGAAATGTATAGATATGTATACTGAAATGTATAGCAACTGAAATGTATAGATATGTATCGAACCCCGTTATAACGAACTGCAAGGGATCAACGGTTTTGTTCGCTTTATCCGATGGTTCGCTACATCCGAACCGTTAAGAAAAATGCTAGAGTTCACAAAATGTATAACTCATTAGTTTCAGTGTGTATTCATTAATGATATATTAAAAAAATGAAAATCTATTAAAAATGATCATTAAATGAATTAAATCGACTAAAATCGATTACATTAAACTGACTCAATACCAATTAAATTACGTACAATAGGAAAACGGTGGGACCAAAATTTTCGTTCGTTATACCCATGAGTTCGTTATATACCGGGTTCACTATAACGGGGTTCGACTGTACACAATCTATAGTTCAAGACTTTTAAAACAGTTTATCAAAATTTCCTTATTTTTTATGCTACTTTTTTTTTTACTTTTACTAATTTATTTTTAAAAAATTGATACTACTAAAAAATGTTAATTTGGGGGGTAGTGGTTTTAAAATAGTTTGCTTACCACTGAACTTGTGGATAAAATGAAGAGTTTTTTTTAAACCAAATGAATATATATCTACTTTAGATACGATTTAAGCTTAGCAAATTTTGCTCCGAATTAACCATCGTAGCAAAACATTTTAGTGAAAGTTGTGAAATAGAAGCAAAATTTGTAGCTTTAACACGGGGTCTAAAGAATTGTTAATTCTATCGTATACATAATGCATTTGAATTTGCACATTTGGATTTTGATGGGGGAAATCGGGAAAAATGCAATTGCTTCTAGAAAACAGGTACATATACATAATACATTTGAATTTTATAACTTTGAATTTTGATGGAGAAAATTGAGAATACTGCGAGTGCTTCCAGAAGACAGGTACCTGTACATAATACATTTAGATTTTACACATCTGAATTTTATAAATTCGAACTTTGATGGAGGAAATCGGGAATAATATAAGTTCTTTCAGAGTGCAGATACATTAATACATTTGAATATTGGTGGAGTGCTTCCGGAAAACAAGTAACTTTGAATTTTGATGGAGAAAATTGGGAATACTGCGATTGCTTCCGCAAATCGGGTAACTTCGAATTTTGATGGAGAAAATTGAGAATACTGCGAGTGCTTCCAGACAACAGGTGCCTATTCATAATATATTTAGATTTTACATATCTGAATTTTATAAATTTGAATTTTGATGGTGGAAATCGGGAATAATGTTAGTTATTTCAGATAGCAGATACATTAATACATATGAATGTTATACATTTGAATATTGGCGGAGTGCTTTCGAAAATCAGGTAAGACATAACGAGCAGTGTTTAGCGAATGTTCAGCTCAAAGTCCAAGAAACTTCCTTTCACCTTAGAGTTGAAAGCATTAAGTTTCTTAATGTTGTTAAAGCAGTTGTTAAAAACTTACCTCCAAATTTAAATTTATGGCTCTTTTATCCTGTATTATCTTACCAACAACTAAAATTAGGGAGGATATCCGGTTTTAGGAGAAAATGGACAAAGTTATGAAAATAGTAGGGGAGAAAGCTACGTGACTCCAAACCAAAAATCGTACATGAAGCAGGATTAAATTTCCCACCAGGATACCATTCACCCTTATGAATAAACGCTGACGTTCTTGATAATGTTCTATATTCCTTTTTTGTGAGGCGGAGAAATTCCCAACACAAATAATAAGCGATATTTATTGAGTCTATTCCGTACTTGCAAATGAACCAGGATTTACGAAACACCTTAGACAAATAAAACTGATCACGCTGCTCAAAATACATTGTTTAAAACTGCAAGCTTTGTATTTAAACATATTTGAATTTTTATACAGTGAGTACTTTTAAATCTCTCATGATACAAGTCAGCATGAAATATTTATACGCCCTTTCCCCGTGAGTTATTATTCTCTGCGCTAACGTTAAAAATAAAGATCGAATTTGAATTTTAAATTTCCGAGCAAATATTTGCCCAGCGCTACCAAACTAATTTAAATATCTCGTGTGTCATATGGACGCTATAAAACATGTTAAGGGATTTATTAAAATTTCCCGAAATGCAAAATGTATAAAGAAAACCTTCTAACACTTTTGCTAAGGTCTCTTATTACATATAGATTAATTGAGCCTCGCCAAAAATTTCAAATCTATGAGGGACACTTATTTAAATAAGGTCTCATTTTGTTATTTCAATGTCTAAGCAGAATGGCTCCAAATTTACACAAGTCCCGACATTTTAGGTAATAATATCATGACCCCGATTTTGGCCATATTTTCCGGGAATTTTAAATTGAAAGCACAGATTAGCAGGGGAACATTAATACATTACGCTGGGCACCTGTAAATGTGGAAACAAAGGTGACAAAATACATAGCAGAGAAACTAAAATAAAGTTTAAAGCGGATAAGAAATAATATAAAACAAAAAGGCAAAAGCTTCACCAGAGAGCCACTAAGGACCTTATAAATAATAAATTTTACTTTCCGAGGAAACTTTATGAAAAAATATTCTGTTGTTGTTGTTCTTAAAGGTATTGTTTGATTAAATGCGTAGACGAAGCTAGTAGAAGGAAGAAAAGCTTCTAATAAATAAATATAAATATATTAATTATATCTATGCTCACTACATCTCTCTGTGATAATCTTTCATTACACAAGTATTGCCTTATACAAGTATTAATTTTTCATGACAAACTGAAAGTATAACATGGAGAGAGAGTAACATAACTCCATCTTTTCTTTATTGGCGTCATTTTACCGTGTAAAAAAGGAACTGGATATAATCGAGCCTAGACGTTGCAAGTATTGAAAATAAATCATTTTATTTATTTTTTTAAAAGTTTTCAAGATACAGTAAAACCTCGTTTATCCGGCTCTCGTTGATCCGGATATCCGGATAATCCGGATCAGATTTGTAGAACATTATTTTTATTTAATGTTCACATTAGATGATAATTTTTAACTATGATAGCAAAAACGTAACTACAAGTACGCCAAATATTCGCTTTTTAGTTTGATTCAATGTACAGTCCCTGTATAGATTGTACAATAAATTATGGTAATAAAATGCTTTTAGTTGAGTTTAGGAAAGCTTTGCTAGACTTACCAATTCTTTGTTAAGAAATGATGTGAAAAGTTATTTTTATATTTTTTAATGTCTTGTGAGCAATACTATGTGATTTTGTTACAAAATATAGTTTTTATCGTAATAAACGGTAAGTCTGCTTAGTTAAGGATTTTGTTTTGCTTATTTACCCATATTACCCGGATTATCCGGATTTTAGATTATCCGTATTGCCTATAGTCCCAGTTAGTCCGGATAAACGAGGATTTACTGTAACTGTTATTTTATGATACGATGCCCCCCAAAACCTTCAAAATTTTAAACTACCAAAAAGAAGTTTGTTGCTTTTACTGCTAATGCACAGTAAACGAGCGTTATTATAAATCTAAATCTAACTCATGGCACAATAGTCCGAATTGCTTTTCAGCATTGTGGACCAAGGCCAGCGGTGCCCATCTCCGCTTTCATGGCCATGGATTTGGGGTGCCATGCAGCATATGTCTTGGTCAGGTGGTCAGTCTGACACGAGACCCCCCAGAATTTAGTTCAAAACCATACTTGGTACTCATTTTATCGACCCACTCAAGGGATGAAAGGCATGAGTCAACCTTGCCCAGTCGCAGGGTCAAACCCTGGACCTGTGGTGTGGCAGTTAAACACTTTTAATCACTACGTCACCGGGTGTCATTATAACTCAAAGAACTGAATTTTTCGTACTTCCGACCAAATGGGATTGTAATATTAGATGATGGTATGACGCATTTTCTACTCCATCGTCCATCACTTTTTTTTTTTCTTGCTTGAAACTGTAACAGACCTGGTGCTACACTTGGTGCTCGGGGTGATAAACGACTTTTCTAACCAAAACAACAGGAATTCCTTATCAAAATTCATAAGACCAAAGTGACAGGAATCAGTTGTAGATTCGCTCACCGTTGTTTGAGTTATACTCTAGGAACTGCGAAAATAAACAGAGTTATTGTGTCCTCCTAGAAAACGCTTTTCTTTGCTCGAAAGGTGGAAATGGCCAAAATTTCTACACGAAATATCCATCCTCTACAGCGGTATTCCGCTGATCACGAGTCTTTGCATATGCTTTGAATGAGATGGCTCGTGGTTATTTAGATCATTTTTGGTAGAGGATTGATGATAAAAAAAAAGTAACTTTTTTTAAATCAATCGAACTAGATGTAATTGAATTTGATGCGTGAGAAGAAGACCAACATAAAGAAGTTATGCGGTGTAGATTTCATATACAAATAAAGATGATTTGATATTTTATTTTTTAAATAATAATAAATCCCAACTTGGTTCGAGATTTTATATATGCACCAAAATGTTATTGATTAAATTTATTATTTTTCATCCTAGATGTTAAGTCACGCAAACATTGTTTGTTATATTAACTTGCTTTATTGGAAATTTTTGACGAACTTGAAAAAGGTAGAAACGATTATCTATCAAGCTGTCTCTCCCCTCCCCTCTTTCTCTCTCTCTCTCTCTCTCTCTCTCTCTATATATATATATATATATATATATATATATATATATATATATATAAACAAAAAAACGCACGCACACATATATACATACACACAAACACACACACATACATACATACATATATATATATATATATATATATATATATATATATATATATACATACAGGGGAATCTCGATCTATTGTTTTTGAAGGGACGACAGAATTGAACAATAAATGTGGGAAAAACGATAGATGAGGGAACATAACAAAGCAATATGACCGTCGGGACTGGGTGAAATAAACGACACATACGAAAAAACGATGATTCGGAGAACGATCGATTGGAATTCCACTGTATATATATATATAAAACAACTCACGCACGCACACACACACACACACATATATATATAACAACGCACGCACGCACACACACATATATACATACATACGCACACATATATATACATACATATATACACACACATACACATACACATATATACATACACACACACACACATACATATAACAACGCACGCACGCACGCACACACATATATATACATACATATACACACACACATATATACATACACACACATATTCTCTCTCTCTCTCTCTCTAGAGAAAAGAAAATACTGCATGCAAATATTTTCTTACGTAACTTAAAAAAAAAAAAACGTTAACTCAGTTTTTTACGTTATTTATCGTTTTCCCTCTTAAAAATACAATTTCCATTCCAGAGTGGCTTAAAAGTAATATAATATGTTTTCCTCAACACGATTTTTTACAAACTCAATAACCATACTGCCGACTTAAGAAGCACGTGTGAGTATAAACTTACTTCTTTAACTAAAAGAAAGAGGGAGAGAGAGAAAGGGACGCCTGAAAGAAAGGAGTCTCTCAGCGTTTCCTATCAGCAAAATGCACGAATGAATGCATAATTCCCGCACATCCACCCATTTTCTTTTAACAACCGAAAAAGGAATAAATTCAAACGTTCCAGAGCACGTTTTCCAGACGTTTCCTGATTTATAACTGCCCTCCTCTTTGCGCGTCGGAACGCAGTTAATAATACCGGCTTGGGGTTTTTCTTTGCACTTCTCGGACGAGGAAAAACGTTTTACTTTTAAAAGTAATGACTTTTTCCACTTCCTCCTCTCATTTCTCTCTCGTAAATTAATTGGCTGATAGGTAAATTTTAATATCGCGTGGTTTCCTAATTTAAATAAAGCAGACCGAACGGGGACTCCGATTACTGGATGTGTACATACAGAATGGCACCATGGAAATTGAGGTTGGAAGTGGGGAAGCTCATTGGTGAAGATCAAGGCAGGACTTAAAAATGGCACATATTATGTCGGGACAGTAATCTAGAGATACGTAATTTTCGTATTTACGAAATAGATGTGAATAAATGCGAAACTTGCTGATATGAGCGAATAAATGCTAAAATTATTTTTTTACTACTTTTCGGCGAAAACTCGGTGATAAAAGGCTTTTTAATCGAAATTAGGTAATAATAGTAATAATTTATTACCATAATTGCTTATCTAAGACTATCCGCGGTCTTTAACTGAGAGATCTCACTCTCCAAATTTGCTTATTGCTAAAGAGGAGAATGTGGAGACTACTACAATGTTATCTTTTAACTAAGAATTTAGATACTTACCTGACCAAGTAAGTAAAATTGTGATTCTTTTAAATAAATGTGGAATTTTTGACTTTATATAAATAAATAAATGAATAAATAAAGAAATATATATATATATATATATATATATATACACAGTGGAATCTCGATCGATCGTTTCCCGTATCATCGTTTTACCGTATGTGTCATATATATATATACACACACACACACACACACACACACATATATATATATATATATATATATATATATATATATATATATATATATATATATATATATATATATATATATATATATATATATATATATATATATATATATAAATATATATATATATACAGTGGAATCTCGATCGATCGTTCCCCGTATCATCGTTTTCCCGTATGTGTCATATATATATATATATATATATATATATATGCGAATGAATGCGAAATTTTATAAATTGTAATTTTTTTTGTTGTTGCGAAATTTCGATATTTTTATGCGAAATTTACGTACCCCTAGAAATCACGTTTCAATAGGGGGGTATCCCATAGAAAATGAGCGACGAAAAATTGGAAAAAGTGTAACGTCCTGATACTTCGATTGTTAATTCTACAAAAAATGTGCGCATTTATAAATCCATTTTGAAAAATAAGTAAGGAAAATCTTAAAATTCGTAAGAATAATTTCCTTAATTCGAAAGACTCAAATCCGGGGACGAAGATAACAATTTTAAAATTTCAAAATTAGAGTCGATAAACTCATTTATAAATTTTCGAATATTATTTATAACGTTCTCTTTTAATTATTTCACTTCCCTTTGCACGAGTTTTTAACCTTTTTTGTTCAAGTGGAGGAAATCTATCTATAATTTGTAAAATCTATAATTTGAGTATTCTAAAATTTTCAATTAATTATGAAAGTTGCAAATCATCTTTTGGATTTTTATTCATAATGAGGGTTGACGTCACGTGAAAACAACAAATATGCACTCTTTAAGAAGTTTAAATGATTCATTTCCTCTTTGCTCATTCTTTCCTTTTTCTTGTGAAGAATGAACGAACCTAGGCTCATAAAATTAAACCGGTAGTATATTTATAATTTCTAGATTTCTCGTAACTTAATGGCACAGAGACTGCGAAACCCGTCCTATGTCACTGTATTTGAAAATGCAGAACTAGCATTGTGCATTGCTTGTATTGCATGTGATAGTTCCGGAAGGAAGGTTGTGTCTTACACATTTTAAGGGGACTCACGACACTTAAGTCGAGGAAATAAGGCATATTTTCATACTTTTTGACTCTTTGTAACTATTTCAATTTACTCCCAATTTTTCCAAATTTTATGTATATTATAAATTGATATAATTTATTTTAATAAAAAAATTTTCAACTCTCAAAATAATTTTAAATAATTTTTTTTTAAATGTATTAGATATACCTTGTTTTTCAAGTATTTTTTATTGTATAATGGCTTGCGCGCAGAACTATGAAATTAATTTTACACTTGAATGTGTAATACCTGTTTTATATTTAAAACAAATAATTCAAAATACAATTGAGCATAAAATATTCAACATTAAAATATTTTTTCAATTTTTTAAAACTGCTCAAAATATACTTAAAATTTCCTTAAATTTGTGTATTATTTTATACCTGAAAAAATAACAAAATGTGCAGTGATTGCAATAATTCTAGTTCAGACGCAATAAAATAATATGATCATGCAGTGATAAATATTTCATGGAATTATGTTTTATAGTTTTTAAGATATCAGTTGCGGAATGATGCAAAATTACATTTTGAGAAAAATGAGTTTAAAATTTTTCTTACCATAAACTTGATCAGTAATTAAATATTTAGAATATCAATATCTCCGGAACTAAGCGGAATATTTTCATGCGGTTTGCTTTATTTTGTTCAGAAATGATCAGGTTTTAACATATACTTTTTTTCAAAAAATTGAATGTTTTAACGATTTAAGGGTAGTGAGTCCCCTTAAACAAAACAATTTTTTTTTCTAATCGTAGGTTATCAAGAGGTATTATACACCAGTGGTGCACAAACTGTGAGTCGCGACAACAATAAGGGTCCGTGGATAGTTTGAAGTAAATTTATATCATATTAAATTATTTAATTAAAAAAATTGCTATAAATTTGCTAATAACTTTGAAATCATGCTCCTTTTTTAAATTTTCTTTTCTTTTGTTATTTTTACTTTAATGAAATACAAATACATAATAATATTTAAATATGAAGGTTTAGTCACATGAAATTTGTCAAAACCAGGAGCAGAAGGTAAAGGAGACATTTTTTTATTCTTAATATGCAAAGTTAATATATATAAAAAAATTAAGGTTAGCCGATTTTTAAAATAGTTTGTCAAAATTTGCTTATTTCTTATTTATATTTTTTCTGTTAACATTTTCCTAACGTTTAAAAAAAAATTTGCTACAACCAAAATATTTTCATCAGGGGTCGAGTGATTTTTTACTTAAAGATTATATTTTTCTGTTAACAATTTCCTAATCTTTTAAACAAAATTGCTACAACCAAAAAATTTTCATCAGGGGTCGAGTGATTTTTTATTTAAAGATTATATTTTTTTCTGTTACCATTTTCCCAATTTTTTTAAAAAAACTTGCTACAACCAAAACATTTTCATCAGAGGTGGAGTGATTTTTTATTTAAAGATTATAAATTTCTGTTAACATTTTCCTAATTTTTTTAAAAGAATTTGCTACAACCAAAACATTTTTATCAGGGGTCGAGTGATTTTTCTAAAGATTATATTTTTCTGTTAACATTTTCCTAATTTTTTAAAAAAGAATTTGCTACAACCAAAACATTTTCATCAGGGGTCGAGTGATATTTTATTTAAAGATTAAATTTTTCTGTTAACATTTCCCTAATTTTTTTTTTAATTTGCCACAGCCAAAAATTTTCGTCGGAGGTCGAGTGATTTTATATAAATTGATTTTTATAAATTGATTTTTTTGACGGGTTAACAGTCGTATGACCCCTTAAAGATAGTAGGTCACGGTCGAATAAAGTTAGCGCACCACTGTTATAGACTACTAAGGGTAATAAAGCAAAGATATATGTAACAATTTTACATGTGTGAAATTATCTACCGAAATTACAAATGTGTCGTACGAAATTACTTTTCCAACTCATTCTTATCACCGAGTTTTCAAGCTATTCTAAGGAATCAGTCAGCTGTTAGAATTCGTTGTCTTGAGTAACGGTTTGTCGATCGAATAAATCAAATGATTTCTATAACAAGCTTTACGTTCAAACTTGGCTCTTTGAGAAATCAAAACGGTAAATTTATTTATTTATTTATTTATTTATTTATTATTATTATTATTATTTGGAAACAGTAACTGTTTTCATTGCGTTTTGAATATACTATTGTGCCTTGCGTAGCGAGTAATCCCACACAATATTTTCCATATAAAAAGTTTCATTTTTCTGTATCAATTCGTTGTGACGAAGCTATTCAATGTATCCAAAAAACCTTGGTGTTGAAAATCGCAATCGAAAGAGTGAAAAAGGAAAGCAGAAACATAAAGAACAAAATACTCACTGACCCGATAGCGGGGATGATAAAGCGGGAAATTATCTCCAATGGAAAAAAATGGAAAAGGACCCCGAAAAAGGAGGTGGCAAAACCATCTTGGCCTACATTGGTACACAATAGAGAAAGATACGTGAGGTAGAGAATTCACTTCCCGTCTTCCTTTCACTGCTGACACTGAACACAATTCGGAAGGGATGAACGGTAATTGACCAACAATGCTTGACCGCAGGAGCATTCGATTGTTTTACGCCAAAAGTGTATCTCTTTTTTGCGGAAAGAGCTATTCACTTAATATGAATAAAACGTGTTGAGAAATTTCAACCGTTCAACAAAAGAATTCATACGCCATTTGAAGAGCTATTTTGTTTTAGGCTTGTTTGTGTTATTGTGTATCAGCTTCATTCATTACTGTGATGCAGATATATATATATATATATATATATATATATATATATATATATATATTATATATATATATATATATATATTATATATATATATATATGCATGAATTTAAATATATATATATATATATATTCATGCATAAAGGCATATATACATAAACACACACACACACATATATATATATGTACACTGCTGGCCACTGTAAATGCAACACCCTGAAGGAAACATGCAAATAACATCAAATTTACAACATGCATTAACGGAGGTGAGATATATAAATGATTAGAATTTCAGCGCAGACGTACATCACGCGCGCCTGTGGCGCCACTTCAAAGCGCTATTTAAGGCTTGGAGATTTCGACGATTTCAAGTTCGGCAATTGTGTTTTTCTTGTGGTTTTTTCAAAAAAACGATCAATTATGCCTCGTCGAAAACAGCGATCATCTTTTGATCAAGTATCCGAGTTCGACAGAGGAAGGATAGTGGCCTACCGAGATTGTGGATTATCTTTCAGGGAAATCGGTAGTCGTGTTGGACGAAACCAAACAACTGTAATGCGGATATGTGATCGTTGGATGCAGGAGGGTACGACGGACCGGCGTGTTCGATCGCATCCACCTCAGCGCACCACTTCACGTGATGACAGGCAAATTGTGCGCATGGCAGTGACGGATCACTCAGTCACATCACGAACCATAGCACAGCACATGCAGTCTGTAACGCATCATCCAGTGTCTGCGCGTACCATTCGACGCCGTTTACAGCAGAGTGGTCTGTCCGCAAGACGTCCATTGCTTTGTCTACCCTTGACGCAGAACCACAGACGTCTCCGACGCCAATGGTGCGATGACAGAAGGATGTGGACGGCAGGATGGAATGAAATTGTCTTTACTGACGAGTCACGCTTCTGTCTGCAACACCACGATGGTCGCATTCGAGTCTGGAGACACCGTGAAGAGAGGATGCTGAACAGCTGCGTTATGCACCGCCACACTGGTCCTGCACCGGGTATTATGGTATGGGGCGGTATTGGATAACACTCTTGCACACCTCTAGTACGCATTGCCGGTACTTTAAACAGGCAGCGCTACATCTCCGAGGTGTTGGAGCCAGTTGTCCTTCCTTACCTTCAGGGCTTGCCCACAGCCATATTTCAACAGGATAATGCGCGACCACACGTGGCACGCATTGTCCAACGGTTCTTCGTCAATCGCCAGATTGAATTGCTTCCCTGGCCGCCTCGCTCTCCGGATCTTTCGCCGATAGAAAACATGTGGTCCATGGTTGCTCTACGATTGACCCAGATTCCATCCCCAGCTGCCACAGCAGATCAACTTTGGCAACGTGTGGAAGCTGCTTGGTCTGCTGTACCCCAAGAACTCATCCAAATTCTCTTTGAATCAATGCCGAGGCGTGTGGCAGCGGTGATCTCCAACAATGGCGGCTACTCTGGCTACTGATTTTGGCAGGTACCACACTTCACAGAAGTCTATAAATTTAATCATTTGATACTTGGTCAACATGTTATCTACAAAATAAATTTTGTTGTGATATCTCTTGTCTTTCTTGGTGTTGCAATTTGGGTGGCCAGCAGTGTATATACATACATATATATATATATATATATATATATATATATATATATATATATATATATATATATGGCAATAAAGAATTCTTAAACTAAAAAAAAATCGAGTAAATATTATATATACATATATATATATATATATATATATATATATATATATATATATTCTAACTTGAATCTTGCCGGAATATTCAACAATGTTTCTAATACAAAAATTGTTAATTTCGAAACTTTTGACAGCATGCATTTTTTTGAATAGCAAATTTTCTCAGTGAAAGCTGTAACATCTTAAGCTCATCAGAAAGAATTTCTTGATTGAACACGACAACTGTATGTACATAATAAATATTAAACAATATTTCCCGAAAATTGTTTTAAATTTATTCACAAAACAACTGCATCTCATTTCAATCAATGATGAAGAAAATTTTTTGAATACAAATTTCATTCCAGTCGTTCTCATTTCTTCCACGGTACTGCAATATCGTCCGCTGCATAATGCATAAGAGGGAAGTGCAAAAGAAAATTATGAAATATGATCATGACAAGTCTGTCACCAGAATTTTAAACATAACGAAATGTCAGGTATTAAGTGTAAACGGTTGCGAAAGGTTTTTAATGTCCTTTCATGACTGGAATTTAAAAAAAAATATTGATATATTTATACAGGTACACCAACCTTACACACCGATATAAGACAGATATCACTATTTCTACTTACTGTTTAAAATAGTTAAAAGAAACCTATTCAAACTTAAAGCTGCTATGTACTAACCCCATTGGATTCGCTCACCTCAATGTTAACGTATGGAGAAAATTTGTCCACTTGCCAACTTGGATTCAAAGTTGGCCAACTTGGATTCAACTTGGATTGCCAACAAAGACTGTCAACTTGGATTCAAAGATTTTTTAAGAAAATTGTACTACGTCATAGAGAAAGAAATTTTACATGGGTGGACATTTTTCTTTTTTTTTAAATGCAATTAATATTTTAAAGTTTAAATTATTCGGGGGAAAATCTAGTATAGTGTGAATCTTCATTTCATTCCCGGTTGGACGTTGGGCCGAATGGTTAGAGCGCAGGCATTCTGTAACCACAGCCGGTGTGGCCGAGCCAAATTGTTGGCATGGGTACCCTTTGTGAGATAAAAGATGATCGTAGCCATTCAATTCAACTCGCTTAGTTCCTTTTTAGAAAAAGAGGGTGAAAAATTTGTCTAAATATTTGTGATACTTGTGCGGCATCTACTAACGTTAGGTCTTGGAGCATAAAATTTCTGCCACAGTTTGAAAGAAATTATCTAAAGTTATCTAAAGGTATTTATTCAAATTGCATTTCTAGGAAAAACAGGCATCTCTGGTCCTCTTCAGTGAATAGTTTTGTTCATTACACGCCGATAAAAAGGTGAAAGTAGATCACAGAAGTTAGTCCAATCAGTCAGCGATGAGATCTCTCCAATGCGGAAATACTGCTACTTTCTTTACACCGTAACACTTCATATTGCAAACTATATTTCTGTACGTCAGAGGTAAACCATCATAAGTGAATTTTTTTTCAGTGAATTTTGCCATTTTTCAGGAGAGCTTTGTGATGATTTAACTCTCATCAGGATTTACATATGCGAAAATCTATATTTCACCCGCCATCTTGTTTTGCATATGGGACAGGTTTCCTCAAAGGAGCTCCATCTAAAAGGCTTACAATAAAAATATCGAAAATGAAGTAAATTCACTTATGATGGTATACCTCTGACGTACAAATTTATCACACAAAAAGTTAAACAACGCAATGTTTGGGTACAAAATTATTCATAAATTTAAAATTATTTTATTACTGAAGAATGCAACTAGCACACACACACGCGCGCGCGCTCAAAATAGAAAGAGTAAAAACAATACACAAATAGTATATCTATTGTGGCGTCACGACAAGGCTGATAAACTCTCTGAGGCGTTGCTAATAATTACTACTATGGGATCCATAACACAGTAAGACAGAGTTCAAATTAAAAAACAAAGGCCTATTTTTTAAAACAAAAACTTAACGAGGAAATTTATTTACAAACAGAAAAATTTAACATTTAAGGTTACAACATATTCAACTAAATCCCGTGTAGATTGACACGTACGCTCCAGGACCCATTCTCGGCCCAAAAAACACAGGAGCCTAGAAACAAACACGTCTACTCAGCTCGGATTCTATACAGCGTCTCTCTCTCAGGCAGGGGGTCGGCAATCGTTGGTGACAGTTCCCTCGTAATTTTATTGCAGAAAAGTTAGGATGACAGCTTTACTGGCTGCATCTGTGGGAAAACGTTTTTTAATCCCTCCCACGTGTTCCGAACTGGTGGAAACGAGCAACACTTTCCTTGAAAAACACGCATCTGTGTTTCAAGCACTTGTGGGGGCTTGGGAAAATAAGACCATATTTCCAGTACGCTACAGTATCATAAGCCATGTGAATTGCCCAAGGTGATAATTCCAATTCGCAAAAGAGAGCTATATGCAGTACTATTCACTACAGTGCTAGTTTAACACAACTTCCCAGTTTTAATAAATCACCAATCTTTTACCACCACCCCCTCCCAAACACGAGCTTTTTCTTTATTGCAGTCAAATCTTGATTGATGGAATCAGCAAGAGTCGAGGGTCGACGGTACTTGCATGTTCTAATGCGAGAAAAAACATTTCAGAAGGGTGCATTAAAATTTCTACTTTGTGAGAGAAAAATCTTTATAACACACTAACACATAAAGCAGAAGCTTTGGTATATTATTCCTTGGGTGGTAATTAGGCTGGGGCGGTGATGGAAGGCCTTAACTGCTAAGAAAAAAGATCCTGCAAAAATTATATATAAACGCAGATGTGGAAATATCAGATTTTGACATTCATTTTGTACCCCTTCACGACTGTCCGAAACTAGACAGATCTTAGGTAACAGAGTCAGTGGGCTCGAATCCAGTGATTAAAATGGATTTCCGGAATCGGCTTTAAATTGTAGTAATTGGGTTTGTTTAGTGTTCTTGCAGCAACAGATCCCGAAACAACCAACCAATCAAAATCTAGGCCATGAGTGACTATCAGATTTATATATTTTTACTATCAACGGCTAGTAGCATAGCACTAAAACTAGTGAAAGAAGGTAAGGATGAGAAAACCTTAAAATATCCAAAATACATGACCAAAAAAAAAAAAAACTCATTTCGCGAATTTCGAAAGCAAATTCAGCTTCTTTTTTAAGGAACAGAGTACAAGAAAACTAACACCATAAACCAAGGCAGGCAAAATGGTCTTTAAATTGAGTGTTAATGGCCTGTGTCAGATAGCCAGTATTAAAGTTTTTCAATACCAAACAACGGAGAGTTTAACTGTTACTAATATAATTCTTACATTGATTTTTCTGGGAGTTATAGCCACTTATTTCATAACTAAGCCTCTATAACGAGAAATATATTCATTATTTTTTTTAAACCGATAAATTATTTAAAGGTTAGCAATTTAGACTTTTCATTATGGTAATCTCTGAGTTATGTAATATTTTTATGTAACACATACTACATGAAATTTCAAGCATCAAACTTATTTCGTGGACAAGAGACCGTTTAATGGCAGATAAAAAGGCCGATGGTTAAGTCGAATAAGTCGCTTCTAAGGACCTGAAACACTTATTTTAATGCAATCACAACTTCTTTTGAATGAAATTTACATCTAATATGATACAGGTTAATTTACATCTAATATGATAAATGTTAATTTACATCTAATATGATACAGGTAATGTTGAAATATTAGGTTCCATCTTATATTTCAACAGGTATATAACATGTGTTTTGAATACCCAAGCATAAAGAAACTGGCAGTGTTGGAGTTGTTGTTTTAAAGTAATAGGTATGGTTTAACTAAAAATTCAATTAGAAAAATCCAATTCATTGTCAGAAAATCAACTGGTTAATGCAATAAAAACATTAATTTTGAAGTAAATAAAGGCAGTAAAGCTTCATTAACCGAAAATATTAAACATTAAGAAAAGGCATGTCTTTTAACCTTTATAAGACTGTCATTTGATGAGTGGTTTACAGTTTATAATATTGCTGAGTTTTAGAATCTTGGTAAAATTAACTCGAGCGTAAACTTCGTGACATTAACTAAATGTTTGGTATTTTGCAGTAAATTCGAAACTATAAAAACATTTAGTTCACATTTGGTAAAATTAACTCGAGCGCAAACTTCGTGATATTAACTAAATGTTTGGTACAGTAAGTGTCTGGTTTGTTGTAGTAAATTCGAAACTATTTGAAATTAACAAAAGTCACAGTTTTTAGATTAAAAGTCAATCATTTCTATTTTCCTTGATATGAATTTGCGACCTATAAGAAATCTGGTATCTTTTTATTTAAAGTTAATAAAAAATTAAAACTTATTTATAAAAAAAATTTCATTGGCATTTCATACTAACACAGTTTTTCTTCCCCGTTTGTTGTGCACGATCAAATAACCAGTTTCAGATTTTAAATTTATGGTGGTGTGGTAAAAAGAGAAAAAAAGATAGGTATTATTTTGTCAAGTATTTAGTTAGAAATATTTAGATTTTTATCTTCCATAAATATTACATTTTCCATAAATATTCTTCATTGTCTGGATCAACTAATTAAAACACAAAACAAATTTTAACATTGTAGTTCGGACAGCTATGTTTAGACCAACAGGGCCTCCCAGAGAGGGGGGAAACTGGGGTACTTTGCCCAAGGCCCTTAACTGCCGGAGGGGCCCCAAAAAATTTAAAAAATTAATTTATTAGATTTCATCCAAAAGAAAATTCTGAAACTAGAACCGTACTTCAAAATTCAAAATAATCTCCTGAAAAAAGCCCCCCTCCCCCCACCAAAAAAAAAAATAAAATATATATATATATATATATATATATATATATATATATATTAAAAAAATTATTCGATTAATTAGATTTCTCTTACTCCAAAATAGTCTTCTGAAAAATACGCGGTTTAGTTTTAATGAAAAATATAATTGTTTAGTCCTAACTGCTATAAAATTGCATTCTCTCTAATAAATTGAAGACAGTACTAACTACTAAAATAGATAGCAAAAAAGCTTTGTGGGTGGAAGATGTCATATTTATTGGAGAATATAACAAGAGAGCAGTGCAATGAAATATAATAATTATGTTAATCATTCATGTAATAAAATTTTAAGTATGAGTAACTTAATTTGTGTGTGTGTTTTCGTCTCTTTCCATTTTTTATTTTTCTTGTGGCCCCCAACAGAAGTTTGCCCCAGGCCCTCTAAAGTCTCTGGGCAGGCCTGTAAACAAATATGAAGTAATATTACGCATGTGTTTATCTCTGCCAACCGAGGGATTACAGTCTACGAGCAAAATCTAAAATCAATAAAAATCTACAATCAATCAATCATTCACGAGTTTTCTTGTTTAAAAAAAAACTGCAAAATAAATACATTTCCACGGAGCATTCTATTTCAGAAATTCTGTTCGGAGTTTCTAAAATCCGAAGAATAGTCGATTTATATACCCACACGGGATCGCAATGACTTATTATTCTGCCAATATCTGAAGTTCTAGGCTTATATCTCTTCCTTTATTCAAAGCACAATCGTAGGAATGTTTTCGTAACATCACAGAGGGTATTTCCCCTTCTTTTCAATACTATCGACATCCAGAATTGGGTCTTCCGTTAACGACATAGTATACCTGAGTGATTACGATGGCCAAGCTAGCAGAAGAAGATGGATACGCAACTGAAATCTGCAGCCTCTTGAAAGAAAGAACAACTGAAAGAGGAGGTTAAAAAAATGGCAGATTCAACAAGCGTAGACGAATTCCATGGGGCTGAGTTCTTTTTGTCTTATTAGTTTTATGTCTTCTTTCCCCATCAGGTGTGAAAGCTAACAAGATTTCCCGAGGATTTTTGCAAGAGATCTAATGTTTGTTCAGCCCTCTTTTTTTCCCTTAACCAATTTTTTTTTTCTTTCCTTCTATTATTTTCATGCCTTAGATGTCGTCTTTTTCTGCAGCTTCAAGTTATGGCCGATTTGGGGACAATGAAAGTTTCAAAATGCCCTGCATTGTATGTTTTTTGACCTTTTTGTGTAAGTTTTTATACTTATTCTTTGACAAATATATATAAAAAAGATATCATCGCTAGCATGAATGATATTGCATTGTAGTTTTTTAAAGATTACGCAATATATCTGCTTGGTTTTTTTAAAGGCCATTTTTTCCTTCATTCAGTTATGTATTATGTAACACACAGACATATTAAGATACTAGCTGAAAACCCGCGCTTCGCTACGGAGTACATTCAAATTAAATACAACGATCAATGTATGCAATTAAGGCAAAAAAAAATAAATTTTTATATTTATAATAAATGCGACGATCAATGTATACAATTGATGTAAAAATATATATATATATATATATATATTTATATACATATATTTAGAAAAAAATCGTAAGGGATATTTTTTTGGATAATATCCAATCGTCTGCTGCATAGGAAAGAAAAAAAAATTTTTTTTGGACTATTTAGTTGTTATGCACGTGACGATAAATTTATTTAAAGTACCAGAAAAAGAAATCACGTGATCAGCATTTAATAAATTAAATTCTAAAAATTAATCTTTAAAAATTCACCAAAAATCAGGAAATGGAGGTAAAAATTCGAAAAAAATTTCATTTTGAAGGAATTTTTATGATCTTTCTCGCGATATAAATTTTATAACCCTCAATGTATTATTTTAAATGCAAACGTAAAAAAAGTTTAAAAAGCAGCTTAAAAATTTAATTTAAAAAAATCTAAGAAGAATTTTTGAAAAATCTTTCTTAGTGCACCCCTATACTGTTAGAAGAATCGCCATGCAAAATTTCAGCCCTTTAGGTCCAGCGGTTTGGTCTGTGCGTTGTATGTCAGTCAGTCAGTGAATGAATGAATGAATGAGTCAGTTACGGAACTGTTTTATATATATAGATTATTCTTACAGCTATATTTGCAAACGTAAATGAGGATAGATATCCCCTGGGGGTGCTCGGTCAAGTTTAAGTTGGATCATATCCGGGAAGGGGGCATTAAATTAATTTTAAATGCAGAGACTTAATACCCTTAAAATCTGTTAACATTTACACCCAAAGAAATAAATTAAGTACAGATAACCCTCCTATAACACGGTAGATAGGTTCCTATAAAATGCTATGTTGTGTGAAATCGTGTTATATGAGACCCAGAACCAGTACAAAAAGGGGGATTACGTTCCGAAAACTTATTAAAAACAAACATTTTTTTTTAAAGAAACATTTTTTTAAAACTATATATAAGCAACTTAATTTTTATTAAAAATATAAATGTATGTATAACTCAAAACGAAAAGAAACAAAAAATATTATTTTCAGTAAATGCGACCTTAATTTAATAAATTTCTGCCTCATCGCTGCTCAGTACAATCAAACGAGAACGTTTTTTCGGTTGAACGATATCACCTTGACGCTTTCCGCTATGCCATCGGAATAGAGTTATAAATGAAAAAATTATAATTTGTTTATAAATTTTTCATCTAAAGCTACTAGAGTTCATTGTTCCTTCCCGTCATTATTTTAAGGTTATTTTATTTTTTAAATGTGTTAAACAAAAATCATGTCATCTAGTGCTGTAGAAGTACAGTTTTGTACAAAGGCTTTCGCAATTTTTTATCGTGTTAAAGCGAAACCGTGTTGTAAGATGCCGTGCTGTAGAAGGACTACCTATAGTTATTTTTTACCACTAAAATAATTACTATCACTATAATTAACGGAAAGAATAACCTCAGTACTCGAGTTTTACCCAGTTCATTTTTCAGTTATTAAAAATATTTTTAAGGGTTAATAAATTTAATAAATTTCACTTAACTCACGCCCGGTGGGTCCAGGGTTCGACTCTGCGACTGGGCAAGGTCGACTCAGCCTTTCCTCCCTTGAGTGGGTCGATAATATGAGGACCAAGCATGCTTGGGAACTAAACTTTGGGGGTTCCATGTCAGATCGACCACCTGACTGAGACATGCTGTATGGCACCCCAAGCCCACGGTCAAGAAAGCGGAGATGGGTACCGCCGGCCTTTGTCCACAGCGGACTGTTGCGCCATGAGTTTAGTTTTAGCACTTAACTCATATCAGTTTCGGAGCTATACTTCCTATAGTTCGTCAGTCTGTTTAACTTCCTAGTGCCGTCCGAATCAGCATTTGCAAATAAGAGATTTTTTAACGCTGCACGAAGGAGTTAATTCAATAAAATGCATGTTATAAGAGTTATCTCCAATTTTCTAAACTTCAGAAGTAACACAATATATGTCTATTCATTAGCATCAGTTTTTGATTTTTTATGATTAAAACAAAAGTTATTAAACGCAAATGGTGTTAAAGGATAATGCTATGGTTTGCAATTTTTTTTCTATTAAAAGAAATTTAACTATTCAAACCTAGTGATGAATTATATTGACATCGCACCAAAATTTACGGGCACGTGTGTTTTAACATGCACTTGATGCTAATGCGTTTTGAAGAAATCACTACTAAGGTTTCATAACCATGGCAACGGAAGAATACAAACCTAGCTACCGTAAATAACTATTTTCTGCTCTCATATATTCGGAGACAGTTTTTAGGGCTATGGTTCTCTCTAGTTTACTTCCGCATTCCCCATTTCTTTATCAAAATAATTTATAATACGAAGTTTGACGTTATTGCATATCCAACATCAGTTTAATGTTATTCATAAAGTAATTTGCATCAAGTCTATCCGTAAAGTTTGGAAGATATAAATTTGAAGTTTTAGTAAGTTTGAATAAAACTCTCATAACAGACTACTTGAAACATACCTTTTTTTTAAGGAAGTAATTTAGGACAAAGGAAAAAAAGCTGTCCATCCCAATATATATATATATATGTATAATTTTTATGATTACAAAATGAGTCCGCGTCCAAAAGACGTAAAAATGAAACAGATGATGGTCAGTGTTACAAAATCAAACTTGGCGAAAGTTCTACTCAAAACACAAAGCGAATAGAAAGGAAATAAATTTAGAACTGTAATAGCCAAAAGATTCATTGCTACTATATACATACATACATACGTACATACATATATATATATATATATATATATATATATATATATATATATATATATATATATATATATATATATATATATATATATTAATTAAACACACAGACATATATGTATATATACATGCATACATACATACAAATGAATTATTAGCCAAACGGCATAGAGATGTAATTATTACTACATCGTTAAGGCTGCACATATTTTATAAATATTAAACGAACGATTAATCATTGAATTTCTTTACGTGGTAAAATGTACTAGAGACTCAGTTGTTTGAAGAACATTATTTTTGTAATAACTTTAATATTCTGTCAACTGTCCTTGTTCTTAAACTTTGTAGAAGAAAACTTCTGTTGAAGACAAAGCTTGCATAATCATTTAAACTTTTTCATAATTTTTTTAAACTTGAAAAATACATGTTGCGAGTGGGTAACGATTTCAAAGTATTTTAAACAATGAATTTTTCAATGAAAATCACTGCTTGAAGAATTATGAAAAAAGTTTAAATGATTATGCAAGTTTTGTCTTCAACAGAAGTTTTCTTCTACAAAGGTTAAGAACAAGGACAGTAGACAGAATATTAAGGTTATTACAAAAATAATGTTCTTCAAACAAATGAGTCTCTAGTACATTTTACCACGTAAAGAAATTCAATTAATATCGAGTTCCAAGAGCTGGGAGCCTGAAATTACGTTTGGAGACACCTAATATCAGAAAATTTCTGAACCCAACACAGATAATCACATATCGCCCTTCCAAAACACCACCGTAAATTAGAACTTGTTTATCCTGCATTTCAGCACGGAAAAAAAAGACACAAAAAAGAGAGAAAACAGCCGAAGAGAATCTTTCGCAAGACTTAATCTGGGTGCTTAATCGCGGTGCGTGTCCAGAATTGCCAGAGAGATAGAAAAAGCCAGTTTTTTTTCTTTTCATTTATTCTTTTCCTTCTTCTGCAGCAGTGTGATAAAGCGACGTGAATCACGGCCCCATCTTCCGTGAAGCGTGAAGTTTTTGTTTTCGCGTGTGTATGCGTGCAGGTTTGAATGGGGAGCTTGCTGGGAATGCAAAGTGGATGAGGAGAGGGCTACTGGATGGTAAGCAGCATGCGTGAAGTTAGGCAGCCACACCTCAGGTGTAGGCAAGCGACTGGCCGTCATCGGTCGTGTGGGTGGACAAACCAACAAGTGGGGAAGACTGTAGTTAATGTTCTTCTGATGTTAATTTGCTAACTTGGTGATAGAGTAATACGAAGCTAGGAAATAGATGATATCGGGCTGTGCATTTCCTTCGATGATGACAGAAGTTTTCGATCATGAGTGCGAATAATTGGAGATGTAAGTTTCCAAATATGTGTTATTAAAGCCAAGAAACAGCTCTACAGACATAATATCATAAAACTAGAAGGTCGATGATCGATACGTGTAGTTGAAATGTGGATCCATGTAGTTCCGAGCATTTAGCCCCTCTTAGGTCGTTTAGAAACGATGGAACTGGGGTAAAATTCTTCCTAGGCTAGTCATTCGCGTGCCGTTCACCGCACTGGACCATCTCGATTGCCCAGCGAAACTTACCCCCCCTCTTTTAATTACTCCCTTACGCTTTGAAACACAACTTGTCAGTGTTAGACTTCAGTACTAAACTCAAACGCTAGTAATTTTAATCAATTGAGTTGTAATGCAAGGTTATAATATTCTACCTCGAGAAAAAAAAAATGTGATATCAATCACTACCACTTTTCTCGCGAATTAAAACTTTTTTTAGAGGAATTATAAATAATATACATAGCATTCTAGTTTAAAATATGCTAAATCGAAGCCAAGTAATTACATTGGAGGAAGAAGTTGCTACTGATCTTCCTTATACTTTTAAACTAATTGAAGGCTACATATTATTCGGACTTCGTTTCAGCATTTCGCATTCTTTTGGAGATGATTGAAAACCGAGATAATACTTTTCTAAGAGAGTTCTTGGCGCTGGTAGAGTAATATTTTAGAATGCCTAAGTAGCCAGAACAGGAAAGTTTTTTTTTCCTGTTCAGAAGGAGAAGAATTATTTACTTTGCAACTTTTAGTACCATAAAGAGTGTTCGAAACCAACTTGCATTTCTATGTGATTAAAATTTAGATATTGCCAAAGTCGGAGCATTGGAACGAAATCCTCAACACAGATATTTTTCTTATATAAGAACTTATTATAATCACGAAATCACACATTTTTCTGTACTTTGTTCTTTTGGAAACATGTTGAACACTGGGTAACTCCAATTTCTAATATTCCTGTCTCGAGGAATTAATGACATTTTCCTCTCTAGCTAGCAGAGATGTAAAAAATTGTTTTAAATATCAACGATTAGCTTATAAGTTTTTAAATATTTATCGCAATTTTAGCCAAAAGTTATAAAAGTAAGTCTTTTATGGAGAGAAAAGGAAGACAAAATGAAACTGTCATCGGGACAAGAAAATGAAATTTGCAATTCTTTCATAGAGAAATATTAATCATCTTAGAGCGGCATTATATAAAGTAGTTTTCTGTCTGCGCAAGAAACGATTAAGGCACATGGATCAACTGTGATGTTTTGCACGAGATAATTCTCGTACATAACACCACAGTTACAGGAAGGAAAATAATAAGTATTTAAAATCTTCACCTAATGGGAGAACACCATCTTATTAAGCTACTAAGAACTGTTTTTGACAGATTAAGGTCAAGATTACGTTTCAACGTCAGGTGCAAAAGAAGTGTGAATTCACGTAAGTTGTGTCAATCTATTAGCGGAGGTAAACTATCCCGATAAATTTGTAAATCTCTAACTTCAACGATTGATAATCATATTAGCTTTTGGCTTTACACGGAAGACTGAGTTTGCACGAATGCCAACAGATTACGTTGTACTCAGCTCCCACAATACCAATATTGGTCACGCTCCGTGCATATCCAACCTAGTTGTTTCTGAAGGGATAAGGAAAAGAATAAGAAATTTTCAGCAGGAAAGTGTTTATTTTTTGCAGTAGTTTCTTATGTACTGATTGATTTTTGAAATCTGATGACTGTGTATAATTTTTAGGGGCTGGTTGATGATCCATTTTTTCTAACAAGGGTAACATGTATTTGAAATACATCAAATACATTCATACTTCGGAGTAGGCTCTCTATTATTTGTTAAACAGCTATTAGATATGATTTACATCCATCAAGTAGCATGGCGCAAATGATTGACAACCAACACTTCGGTTCATCTCAAACATGTTCAGGACGATTGAACGCTGGGCTCTGAGCTAGTTTTTTGTTCACCATGGCTTCGAACTACGAAGCTAAAGAACTTGCTTGGGTAACAGTTTGCACTGTCGTGTATGATTAAGGAAGGACATACCCCAAGCTGTCATCAAGATGCCGGAAGCATGGTATTGTACAAAATGTCATAGAAGACACTCTCGTTAGAAGATCCGAGTGCAAAGACAAACGCTCGATGTCCAAACCGGGAAAATCCCAAAAGTCCTATGCTGCCTCCTCCAAATTTCAACGACGGTACAAACACTGAAGGAATACCTGTTTATCAGATATCGGCTATATTCAGGCATGTTCATCGGATTATGTGATCACACATCTTTCATTACTCAACAATCCTTAAGATCCTCTTCCAGGGATCTACATTCCAATGGCAGACATATTAGCACCATTCTAAATGGCATTGGAAATTATAATCAATGGCTTCGGACCGAAACGCGACCGTGAAAAATGAGTAAAAGCCTTCTCTGGTGGATAGTCCTGTCACTAGATTCAGTTTCCTAACCCACACGGAAGTCATTTGTCATATATCCTTATGCTGATCAACGATTTTTTTTTTGGCAACACGCTTTCGAGTTCAATCAGTTTCTTGCGTTTGACAAGTTGATGAATGATTTCAAATCTTCCATGACGTTTGCATTGCAAGATAACGCAGCTGACGGTAAACCTGGACAAATTCAATTGTGTAAAAATACCTTAGAGTGAAAAAAATGAATTTCGGGTATAACATCAAAGAATATCCGCAATGTCGTTGCACACGCATCTCCATTTATATATCCTGGGTCACACGTATGCTTGTCAAAAGGGCGAAACAACACTATGTAAGAAATGATTAAAGACTTTTGGTAGTTTAGCGTATTGTCTCTGTATTTCTGTACTAACGAGGTAGTACACAATAAATTTTGAATAAATCAACTCTAGAAATCCATTAATGGTATCAGAACTAGTTTCAACTAAGTTCGATCGAAGAAAAAAAAGATGACATGAAATCATTCCTACTTTCACACTTAAAAATCTCGTGCAAAAGATTCTATGTACTTAAACAAGTATTTAAACAGAATTTACGCAGACATATATAAAAAATAACGAACACAATACCAGATAATTTTTAGGTCATATTTTTACCTACATGATTTATAAAAAATTTAACACCATTGCGTTATCTGAATTTTGAAATAATTTGGTTAAATTTACCACAACGATTAACTCCCGGATGAAAAATTTTACAATTCGGTTCTTTGATATTTTCAACAGAGTACTTTAGAAAATTTGGTAAACCAATTTATGTTCATTAAAGTTGAATTCATATAAGTATTTGTCGGTGTGTGATATCTGGCGTACTTAGTAAGGGCATAAATCTTATAGAAAGAGATCAGTTATGAACATTGGCAAGAAAATTAAATTTTGAAAAAAAAAGATTACAGAAATTATAGGGAAATACCTTACAGAATGCTAAATCAAATGAAATATTTTACGTTTTACCAATTCATATACAAATATATAACACCTCTGTTTGTACTTACGTAAGCTACGGGCACAATAAATTTAATTTTTAGGCTAGATTTTCATGAATAATAGCTGTTTCATACAACACATTACTGTAAGTTATTCAGCACTATATACTGTAAGTTATTCAGCACTATATCAGCACTTGAATGATAGTTTTGTAAAGATTCATAGATATATATTCTTTTCATGGTTAAAAACCATGTAGCATTAGAGGCAAATAAAAACAAGCAAATCAATCATCAATCTCCTTTTTTGGTAATCTTGAAGTTATCTTGGATGAACTACTATTTATTCTTTTTGCCCTTACTTCTTCTTTCTCACGTCTTCATAAAGTTCCTGTTCCGTATTTAATTCCGCGAGAAATATGGTTATGCATTATTTATAGACTCCCCCTAAAGGTCCCCGAAAACACTTATTTCTCGACTTTTTATACTTCTAACACGAGTATAGTTCGTGAAGCAAATAGACAGACAATTGAAAATGAGTCACGACCGTCTCACTGAAAGATTACCTTCGTCTCAGTTTCATAACATCCGACTCCTTATCAAATTTTGCAGGATTTTATTTGTTTATTTACTCATTTGTATTTGCAAATTCAATTCGCGTGCTTCGTTATTCTAGCCCGCGATTGAAATCAATTTATCATCGCCGTTTGGAAACGGATTCTTATCTGCGAATTTCACTACTCGAGAATGCTAAGTTGCCGGACTCGACTAACTAGTTGACTACGGTTGCAAAATCGTGTTAAGATATTTATTTTCGTGTGGTCCAAAGGAAACGCATTAATCTTGAAAGGAAGAAATGTTAATTACATTGCATAATTATAGCTTTAAAGGTACAGAAAAAAAGATTTATGAGAAGATACCCTGGTTGTTAATAACCTGGGAAATATTTAAAGAAAATCGGCAACATCTGTGCCATTTTGTAACAGCACAAATTCCGCATTATTTGGACCTCAGATATTGCGACTCAGCTCTGATGGCAGTCAGACCATTTTCAGAATTTTCAGCCGTGACTTCGGTCAAAATCTAACAATCCAACTCTGATCAGGTACAGTCAGTTGTGACTTCTGCGGTATGTCAAGAGTGATGCACGTTTAAGATTGTCCGAGTTAAAAAAACAACGATAAATGGAGTTTTAAAAAAGCGAGTACGCTACTTTTTTAAGCTTAAGGCCGTCTGCACACGGAGCAACTCAAAAGAAACTGATAACTGACTCAAATCACAAACCAGTCCGTGATGAGTCGTAACCTATGTAATTGAATGGAACCACGCACACGGCGCAACTGGTTACAAACCCTTCCGACGGGTTTGTAACCAGTTGCGCCGTGTTGCAACAAAGACACTTGTATTTACTGCAAACGTATAACTGCAAACGTCCCAACACCTGTTGCAAGACTGGCTGGTAGGGCTCCTTGTCAACCCGATCTCTTGCAATGAGAGGAGAGAGTACGGAAGTGAGAAAACACACCCTTGGGTCGGATCCGACCCCCACCGTACCGCAATGTTGTCAACTTGGGGAATTCCCCCCTAAAATTGGGAGTAAGTTAGACGCAAAGGGGTGTTTTTAGGAGCCCCATTTTTTAGGGGCATTTTGTGGGGGAACATTTTTTAATATTTTGTACAATCGAGACGCGTTTTTTTAATAGATTATAAGTTCCATACACATGTAAAATGCAAATAAACCCCCATTTCATTATATAAGTGTGTATTTTCTATTTATTTCAATTTATCTCTCAAACAGGATGCCTATTTAGAACCAGAATTTCTTTTAGGAAGGACTAGGGTGATCTCAAGTTGGTGTTAGAGGGAAACAGGGGGATTTCGAGATGGCGCTAGGGGGAGGCACTTCGTAGAGGTAGGCAACACTGCCGTACCGTTTGAGGTTTAACATTAAACACACCTACATAGTATCGGTGTAAGATATGGGGTATCTGGAGAAAGACTCTTAACATTGCAGTTAAATATCTTGAAAGCCTAAGTTTGATATATGTCATTGGAAGACTCAAAATTGGGTTTTTTTAGGGTTAATTATCTAAATAATAGTTGGTGCGGTCTTCATATCTCAAGACTCAATCGGCGGTCCCTTATTCCAGTGGAAGTTCCCGCATCTCGTTTTCGGTTGATTTGTTAGGTGATTGAAGCCAGCAAAACCTTTTTGGAAATTTGTGTATTCGGTTTAGAAAAGTACCTTCATTGTTTTAGAATTCCTTTTAGAATTTTCAATACGATTGAGCTACAATCGTATAGAAACAAGGAGCTTCCAAGGAATTTAACGAGGCCAGATAAATGTGACTCGAACGATCGAATTCTAGAACAATGGAGAGTCTTTCCTACAAACGATTACACACTTTTTATAAAAAAAACTGTTTATGTTTCGATCTCTGAATAGAACGACTCCAAACGAAACACGAGCATGAACTCTGAAATGAAAAACGCTACTGAATTCTGGGCTTTTAAGACTGCAGTGCCATCTATTTCTTTAAAATTAATAAAATGTTGAGAGTCCGCTTTTAATGTTCGACAAATGTTATCCCTATTATATTATTTTTTTATTATAAATATCTCACCATGAATTTGAGGTCTTTCCAGATAATCTGTATCTATAGTATGAACGCGATATATATCCTTTATATTGTATAACAATATACACAGATACAAACATATACTTTCTGTTAAACTCAGTAGTAGATATGATGCATTCAGTCTTTGAAAGTTTAAAGATACACTACATACGAACATTAAATATTACCCAAAATTAGAGTTTTTTAAAATTGCAATTTTCCAAACTAAACAACGAAACTACGATCACCTCTGAAAAAGTCAACTTTCGCCTCTTTCTCCGTCACAAACCGCCCTTTAATAGAGCTGTTTGTTTTCCCTTCAGGGAAGTAAGCCCAATTTAAATTTTCGAATTAGGAACGGTGAAAAAATAGTTGAATTTACAATATTTAGGTTCCTTGACTAAGTTCAACTGCACGCACAATAATTCTTTCTATATGATAAAGTAAAATCAACACAGTTTGACAACGTGAAAACTGGCAATTGCCTTTGAATGATATGGATCTTTATAATTAGAATTAAATTATTCATAAACCTGAAAAATTGGGATTTTCACAAAACAAAACCATAAGCTATACTCTTATAATACTTATATATCAAAAGCGACACCTGGCCTTCTAGGAAACACAAAATGGCTTCGTTCGTAAGTCGCATACTAACATTTACTATACAGAAGAATAATGTACAAGAAACCTCCGAGGATAAAAGCTAAGTCGGCTCTTGCTATGTACTGTTTCAGCATGGATTAGGCGTCAGCGGTTTGTATTTGTCTACAGAAGGAAGCCATTTTGCGCTTCAAAATCGCTTTGCAATAGTTATCTCCCCGCGAGATATCAGATATATATAATCCCATTTATTCCCAAAAGCCCGTTCAGTTTTATTCTTAGGATTTTATTTGTTTAGATTACAATATTACATTATAACTCTAACTTCACAATTAGATAAGAAAAGTATCATCTGATGAATATCCCTAAAGATCGAAAAGCCATCATAAGAAATAAATGTTTCTGCAAACTTCAATGAATAACAAAAAGGATTTTCCAAAAAAAAGGTAAAATATTACTCCTAGAATAAGGTTAATATTTTAAATATGTCATAAATCTTTTGTAAACACGTATTTAGCTTGGTTTGGTTTTGAGCGCTACGGTCAACATTTTGCTACACTAGGGCTAATTACACCGGGACCTACAGTTTAAAGCCGATTCCGAACGGCTACAAACATCCATGCCAACAATCGGACTCGAACCCACAAAATCTGAACCGAATGCCAACGTCCTAGTCATTCGGCCATCACCTGGCTAAATACGTATTTAGACATAAATCCAAAAGTTTATATCTTTCGTTTCTTAATTAGAAATGAAATTTTAAGCTGTAAAATATCATTTTTAAACAAATCTTCTAGTATTTTTTTAAAAATATAATCTACAGTACAAATAGATTAATAAGACGTGTAACATTCATTTATATCAGTGGTTCCCAACCGGTGGTCCGCGAAAGCCTCGGGAGTGGTCCGGCACCACATATAAAAAAGTTGCCAAATAAATTGGGGATTTTGAAAGTAATGTTCATTGATCTACATGGGCGGAATATATCCGATGACTATCTGGTGTTGAATTAAAATTCCTTAAAAGTATAACATAATTATTTCATTATTACAATATACACTGCTGGCCACCCAAATTGCAACACCAAGAAAGACAAGAGATATCACAACAAAATTTATTTTGTAGATAACATGTTGACCAAGTATCAAATGATTAAATTTATAGACTTCTGTGAAGTGTGGTTCCTGCCAAAATCAGTAGCCAGATTAGCCGCCATTGTTGGAGATCACCGCTGCCACACGCCTCGGCATTGATTCAAAGAGACTTTGGATGAGTTCTTGGAGTACAGCAGACCAAGCAGCTTCCACACGTTGCCAAAGTTGATCTGCTGTGGCAGCTGGGGATGGAATCTGGGTCAATCGTAGAGCAACCATGGACCACATGTTTTCTATCGGTGAAAGATCCGGAGAGCGAGGCGGCCAGGGAAGCAATTCAATCTGGCGATTGACGAAGAACCGTTGGACAATGCGTGCCACGTGTGGTCGCGCATTATCCTGTTGAAATATGGCTGTGGGCAAGCCCTGAAGGTAAGGAAGGACAACTGGCTCCAACACCTCGGAGATGTAGCGCTGGCTGTTTAAAGTACCGGCAATGCGTACTAGAGGTGTGCGAGATTGATATCCAATACCGCCCCATACCATAATACCCGGTTCAGGACCAGTGTGGCGGTGCATAACGCAGCTAGCTGTTCAGCATCCTCTCTTCACGCTGTCTCCAGACTCGAATGCGACCATCGTGGTGTTGCAGACAGAAGCGTGACTCGTCAGTAAAGACAATTCCATTCCATTCTGCCGTCCACATCCTTCTGTCATCGCACCATTGGCGGCGGAGACGTCTGTGGTTCTGCGTCAAGGGAAGACAAAGCAATGGACGTGTTGCGGACAGACAACTCTGCTGTAAACGGCGTCGAATGGTACGCGCAGACACTGGATGATGCGTTACAGACTGCATGTGCTGTGCTATGGTTCGTGATGTGACTGAGCGATCCGTCACTGCCATGCGCACAATTTGCCTGTCATCACGTGAAGTGGTGCGCTGAGATGGATGCGATCGAACACGCCGGTCCGTCGTACCCTCCTGCATCCAACGATCACATATCCGCATTACAGTTGTTTGGTTTCGTGCAACACGACTACCGATTTCCCTGAAAGATAATCCACCATCTCGGTAGGCCACTATCCTTCCTCTGTCGAACTCGGATACTTGATCAAAAGATGACCGCTGTTTTCGACGAGGCATAATTGATCGTTTTTTTGAAAAAACCACAAGAAAAACACAATTGCCGAACTTGAAATCGTCGAAATCTCCAAGCCTTAAATAGCGCTTTGAAGTGGCGCCACAGGCGCGCGTGATGTGCGTCTGCGCTGAAATTCTAATCATTTGCATATCTCACCTCCGCAAATGCATGTTGTAAATTTCATGTTATTTGCATGTTTCCTTCAGGGTGTTGCATTTACAGTGGCCAGCAGTGTACGTTAGAATGTGAGTACGTTAATCCTCTATCCCTTTTGCCTGAGGGATATTCTATACCCCCATACCCCTCGGAAGTTTCCACCTCTAGTCGGTGTGTGTGTGTGTTTCGCACATGGTTCAATTTCTGGCTTAGTGGTCCGCAGACTTCTACGAGTTGGGAACCACTGCACTAGACGAAACTGAGACTTCGTCATGAAAGCAGGCTCTTATACCGCGAATGCACATTCGTGAAAGGGGAGCGAATTGCAGGGGGAGACAGTGATTTATAGGTCCCCTCGCCGTTAATCCGAGGATTCACCTCGCCGCTCGGGCGCTCCCTTCGTAGAGCGGTTTTCTAACGAATGATCAAAGGGACGAGGGACCTTCTCCCCATGTTGGGGGGGGGGGCGGTTAAAGAGGAAGTCCCGGAATCGCGCTTTTCGGAAACGAATGACGGGGAGGGGAGTCAAAGGTCAAAGGGGTAATGAAGTCGGAAAGTTGCGAGCGACGGGAAAATGAGAACGGTCGGTCGGGTTGATTAGTCACGCTCCTGGTGCGTGGCTAATGTGTCGCGAGGGGACGGAGGGAGCTGATTCGCTTGTGTGTGCATGCGACTTTAGATTTGTGCCATTATGTAGACCCCCTTTTAAGCGTTGTAAATAAATGTTTGTAACTGTACCTTGTGTTGATTTTTAGACCTCTAAATTCAGACCTCTAAATTCCAAACTGAACTAATCCACTGAACCAAAGTAGACAAATGTCGCCTAATTTTCTTCAGACGTGTCGTCTCCTCATAAGGAGCAATGCTGGCTCACCTAAATGGCGCTCCCAGAATAAGGTAGCAAGCAAGACTTCGCGGTGAATAATAAAAGGCGAAGGTCTCACAACAAGTACCTCCGCATTAGAAAAAAAAATTATATGAGTTTTTACTTGGATTTGTCGATTTCATTTCTGTTTTTCACGAAGATACGCATCATAAAATGTGTTTAAAACAAATTTAACCTTTCAGCGGGCCGCCCGTGTACAAAGTGCAACATTTTCGTAATTTTGAATGGTTTGTTTTTACATGTAAGGTTTGAATGTTCTAAGCAGTTTCCATTTACATCTACACACTTTCTAATGTAGGTCTGATTTTCTGACCCTTCTATTCCTTTTCCTTCATTGTTAGACGCGATTGAACCGTGGTAAACCAGTAATTATACTGGATTACAATACGACAAAAGCAGGAGTTGATGTAGTCTATCCAATGAGCAGCTATTACACGGTATCCCACATATCACGAAGATGGGCAATCTCCTTGTTTTTTAGGTTTTTGGACATAAAAGGAATTCATTCGCAAGTTGTCCTTAGATCCAATAAACCGGACAGATTTGAAATAAGGCGATTGTATCTGTCTGTACAAAGTGCAACGTCTCTTTCAACCTTGATTATTCCTTTTGTAATAAACTTTTTTTTCAAATTGAAGATAATAATTCTACGTTTTATGACAAGATATAAATTGTTTATAATATTGAGATTTATTTATAACTAAAGGCCAAAGAATGCAGATATAATAGCCTTATTTTCTTCTGTCCGGTTTGTTGGATCTGATGACAACTTGCGAATGGATTCCTGTTATGTCCCAAACCCTAAAAAATAATGAAATTGTCCATCTTCGCGATATGCGGAATACCGTGTAATAGCTCCACATTTGATCGAGTACATAAACTCCTGCATTTGTCGTATTGTAATCCAGCATAATCGTTGGTTTACCATGGTTAAATCACGACTACCAATGAATGGAAAGGAATACAACGGTCAGAAAATAAGACCTGCATTAGAAAGGGTGTATCTATAAATAGAAACTGCTTAGAACATTCAACCCTTACATGTAAAAACAAAAAATTCAAAATTACGAAAATGTTGCACTCTGTACACCGGCGCGCCCGCCGAAGGGTTAACAATACAACATTCCAAATTACTAACTCTAATGCACGTCGCATAGCTTGGAAACGAACTTAGAGCATATATCAGCAAGACGTTAGGAACTCGCCTTTTTTTGCCTTAACTCCTCGACTAGTTGACAGCTCATTAGGAAGCGACTAGTTTAATTTTAATCTCGCTCTTGACCTTTTGAAAGGGAGATAGAACGAATTTTAGGAAACAAAATAAATGTTTTCAATCCTAGTAACTCAACTATAACTCTTTGCAAATTAAACTGCATCCGATCATAATAAAGCAACATACTAATAGACAGTCTTCATGAATCAAAAATTCTGATATCCATGGTAAGTTTTACAGCGAATACAAATTTCGATTTCATCAAAAATTTCGAGATTCGTCAACGATGTTTCAGATACCTGACATGCAATTTTAGATTAACATTTACACTTAAAAGTGAAAATTTTCTTGTTAGTTTATTCAGAAACAGCCAAAGTTTCAGCAAAAGAAATTAGTTTAAAAAGGAGCCAAAAAGTGTGCTGCCTGCAGTATAATCATTACGTCCCCTCACGTGATCTCTACAATACCTTTTTGCCCACACCGCCAGTGCTCGTGTCTCGTATACTTAGGTGGGGCTCGCTCGACAGCACGCAGACCTCTCTGTCTCTGCCATATCCAGTTGCTCGTATTCCGTCCACTTTGCATTCCCAGTCTCCCTCGCATTCATCTCCCGCACGCACATGCAAATGAAAACAAAGATTTCACGCTCTGCAGAAGATGAGGTCGTGATTCACGTCGCATTATTACTGTGGAACTGAACGGAAAGAATAAAGCATCCTCTTGCTCACATACTTCCTCTGCGTGCCATGGAAACTGTATCGACACGTATAAGTATTTCCATTCCACCAACGCCAATGTTTAATACCAGCTCATTTAAATTAGTAAGAAGTGTCGCTTTCCTTTCGCCTAAACTCGAAGAAATTTTTTGAGGCTGAATCATTTTCACAAGCTTTCTACACCTCGGTAATATAATAAAGGATGCAACTTATATACCAGAGGTGGGGAACGCGCGGCCTCCGTGATCTTCTTGTGCGGCCTTAATAAAAGCTAGCACGTGTATTAATTAATATTTAATTTTATAGATTACTATCGGCCCGTCCCGACTTTGTCCGGGTTGAACAAAATATTATACCAATAAATTTCCAGTTGATAGCCAATAAATTGTAAATCTTTTTTTTACCTTAATAATAACCTAAATAATACCTTAAATTAATTTTATGTTAGTTAAAAATTAAAATAATTTTTTTAAAAGAAAAAGGCGTGCCGGAGAACGGCTAGGTTCGAACCACTGGCGTCAGAACAGAAGCCTACCGTGATAGCACCACGATAAGGATCGTTGAAATCTTCGGAATAAAAAGCGGTAGAAGACAGTAGCGGAAACAATAGAGATAGTTAGGATTAAGACCCTAACTTTATTTCTACTGATCAGATATACATAATATATAGCCTATGTCCATCTGGAATAATGTACCTTTCAAACAGTGAAAGAATTTTTCAAATAGGTACAGTGGTTCTGAAGATTACCCTCCACGTACAAAATCGCTCTCTCTTTATATATAAGTATAGACTACAATTTGCAAATCAATGGGATTAAATAAAGAACGGCATGAATGTATGTACGCAGGCTTCGCGTTACGAAGCTTGATCCAAATATTCAATTACTTTCAAGCAAGAAACAAATGCAAATATCCTACTAGCTTAAATTTTCCATCGAATTTTAAAATTATTTTAGGAATTGTTGCTATGTCAGTTATTTATAATTTAATACTGTTATTTTTCTATTGTATTTCTTTCTAATGTTAAAATTATTTAAAAATACTTCTACTTTATTATTTTTATTCGAAGTGGTATTTAAAGATGTAGTTGTTTATTAAAATTTAAAAATCTGGATTTATATATACGTGTTTACATAAATAAAAATACCAACAGTGAAATATAAAAAATTACAGTGGTACCTATGAATCTTATAATTTTATAAAAAAAAAATAATAATTAATGATTACTATTATAACAAGTTTTTACCCTTATGTGAATAAAAAAATATTTTATATTGTAACTTTTTAAGTCAAATAATAAATAACTAAGGACTTAATATTTTGTTGTTATTTTTCTATATAATGCACCAAATTGTTAAAACTATACCTAACTATAATAATTTCATAAAAGTCGCATTTATAGGTACATCAACTTATGCGGCCTCCTTTATTAATACCTAATTTACATGTGGCCTCTAATGGTAAAAAGGTTCCCCACCTCTGTTATATACAGTCGACCCCGTTATAGCGAACCCAGTATATAGCGAACTCACGGATATAACGAACGAAAATTTGGTACTGCCATTTTCCTATTGTACATAATTTAATTAGTATTGTCAGTTTAATGTAAACGATTTTAATCAATTTAATTCATTAATTATCATTTTAATAGATTTTATCATTTTTAAATGCATCATTATTGAATACACATTGCAGCTAATGAGTTATATATTTTGTGAACTCTAGCATTTTTATTAATGGTCCGGACATAGCGAACCAACGGATAAAGCGAACAAAACCTTTGGTCCCTTGAAGTTCGTTATAACGGGGTTCGACTGTACAATTTACTCACCGTATCTTGATTTCCTTTGAGCATCAGAAAGAAAGAAAAATTAATTTATGAGAAAAAAAAGGTGTAGAAGATTATATTCACAAAGCAAGACTTGAGAGGTATTGCTATAACGACATCTGCCAGGTTGGGGGATCGAACCCAAATCTCCTGCCGTCGGAACAGGTGTTCACAATTCAGGCTATCCTGATGAGGAACTCTCCATTTTGACCTTCGTTCCTCACATTTTTTCCTTCCGTTTTAGAGCGAAATAGAGTTTAGTCTCGCATGCTTCATAAATATATTTACTTTTTTTTTTCATTGACGATGGAACTTTTCCACCGTGGCCTTTATTTATCTAAAAGTCTTATTACCACTCTATCCAGCGATAGGGTACCAATGTAACGATCGTTTGACAGAACGAGGCAGAGAGCTTGAGTCTCTTAACGTTGTTGAATCCTTCATTCGAAGTGAAGTGAAGTGTTCATCCCTTGTCGAAGTGAAGTGAAATGTTCTATCAGTCATGATTTAAAAGCAACGTGCTTTCCACCTATGTATGTCTTATCTGTGTAATGTTCTTCTGATGTGGCTCTTTAGACTGACTGATTAAATGCAAAATTATTTGAATTGGAGCTATGTGTACGTGTTCGTTTCACACTAATACAGTCCACTAGGGTAAAGTAACTCCAAACGTTAAGTTACGTGTTCTATCAACTACGTTATACCAACAACGTAAGAAAATTTCATTATCTAATTCCACATTTTCCAATTTCCATTAAAATTGATCTCATAATTTACCTCATTTGTAACCCATAAAACTGGAGTAAATAAACATTCATAATTTAAGTGTACAGTTTTCCATACACTTAAAATCTTTATTTAGAAATACTATAAAAAGCGAGCTCTCGTCCCATTTTCAGATGGTAAAGAATTTTTTTTTCAATCTCTAAAACAGTTACTATTAAGTTCAGTACAAAAGCAAACTATTTTTCATAGTATCATTCAATCAATATTTTTAAATTATCGCAGGATATTAATGATTATATATGCATAATTACGATAGAAACAAAATCGAAAATAGATTTCTGCAACATTTATAATTTTTGCTTGTTTATAAGATTAATAAATACTTTTTCTTACCTTAGTAAATACAAGCAGTGTGATTTCTTTAAAGGCCGTATATAAACAGTTAATTTTACCTCCTACTTCCTACAAGATTTTAACGCGCATGTGACTAGATGACTCAAGATGTTGGTTAGATCTATGTATGACATGCACAGATTTTTCACCGTTTTAGATGTTTTTTAGCAAATTTTACGTGAAACAGTCCATTTAAAATATATCTAATAAGCACAGCATTTCTTTACGCTGTCAGATTGTAACCGGTATCATTTCTTTTTAATTTTGAGTTTGGCTAATTTTACACACTTTTTTTCCAAGAAAACATTTTTTTTGAAAGATTACTTTTACATTTCCGTTGCTCTTAACAACTCACTGCTGAATATATAGTCTCTCCAGATATAAAGAAAATATTCTAAAATATTGAAAAAAAATTTCGTAATAATAAAAACTCATGTTTAAAATAATATTCTTATACAACTTAATTATATTTTGTGAGGAATTATAGTTTTAACATATTCCGTGCTCGTAATTAATGCTCACATCTTATCAGATTCAAAAAGAGTAATTTTTTAGTAATACGTAATATTACAGCACCCTGCCTGAATACGAAAACTACCAACCCTATATTAATCCTTACATAATTAGGTTAAGTAAGCAGTGCATTATTAACGTATTGAAAATGAAACAGTTACAAAACACTGTTAATCATGAAAAGGAAAACATTGACTCGTCCAGTTGTTTAAATAAATATAAAGATAAGATTAAATAACAATTAATTCATTAATAATGCGAGTTAAATAGATATGTTACAAAATTATGCTAATCATGGAAAGGTAAATAGTGCGTCGTTCATTTGTTTAAATAAATATAAAAATAAGGTTAAATAATAATTTAATTCATAAATACCGTGAGTAAAATAAACATGCTACAAAATAATGTTAATCATGGAAGGTAAATACTAACTCGTTTACTTATTTATATAAAGATGACAGTAAATAACAGTTTAATTCCTTAATGTCAGTTAAAGAAGATTTACTTAATATATTATCAGTGTAATGAATTTTTGATACTACAAAATTGACGTTACGTTAACCAAGCAAGGGTACGGAACAATTTCCCATTCTTTTAAATCTATGTAAGCCGTGACCAAAACTTTGTTTTGCCAAACATTTCTCATATTATAAACAAAGAATAATTAATGAAGCCCATGAAAAAGTCGCCTTCCTTTTAAAATCTAGTCTAGAAGCAAGTCTTTAAACCAGCCCATAGTTTATTCCTCTGAAGTAAACATAATGCATATAATTAAGTCTAATAAACCTGCGTTGCTTTTCTTGCATCACCACGACGCACAGATGCTACTTTTTACGCCTAACTGCAAATCGCTGTCGAAATCTTTTAAACGCTCAGAGTGAATGGAAAGATAAACATATAAGCCAAAGATTATGCACATAAAAGTCTTTCAGAGGCATTTTTCGGCTGCAGGAAAAGCCACCTTGCTTCTATACAATTGCTGTCGTAAAAGTTATCAAGCGTCTAAGCTAAGACAATAATTGTCCCATTACGAAAGGCTTCGTTATTGGAATCAGTTATTGTTCAAAGGCTGAAAAAAGATTTTTATGATTTAATTCGAATGCATATCAAGTCAATGATCGCTAGTTGTCAAATGATTGATAGTTTATATTGAAGATAATATATAAACAATACTCAATTAATAATACATGAGTTACTTTTGTAAAATTATCAAAGGGTTCTTATTATTATCTCTCTCACTTAATTGTGATCTCTCTCTTAATAATTACACTTCGTATTACACTTAATTCAGTTTCATGGGCAAACAAAAGAATTTAAAAATTACTAAGCTTGATATGTTTTCGCTGCAAGGTGTTTCTGATTTGATTTCACACACACACACACACAAAACATCACTAGCGTTTAAACCTGAAATTAAGACTATCTTCTAAGTGTTAAAATCAGGGTACTTGAAATGAAATTTACTTTTTACAAAGACTTTTGTTGCTATTGTTGTGTTGAAAAATTTATATTAGAACAAAGCGAAAGGAACTAAAGTATCTGTAGATTTTCCGCTCATTAAAAAAGTATACATCGTTACGTTTGCATAGTAATTTTTCCTGGGGGGCTTCCTTGAATGCAATAAAATATAATACAACATGTTCATTAATAAAAGAAAAAAACATATTTAAGCAATGGTACTAGATACTGGAGTTAATACACTCAATAAATAGATACTGAATATATTTCTACATACTGGAATAAATACACTCAATTGGTACCATTAGTCTATATTTTCAATAGGTGTGATTAGGGCTAAGAATGTTATCCATATATATAAAACAGTTCCGTAACTGACTGACTTACTGACTGACTGACAGACATATAACGCACAGACCAAACCACTGGCATGGCGATTCTTCTTATAGTGTAGGGGTGTACTAAGAAAGATTTTTGAAAATTCTTCTTAGATTTTTTAAAATTAAATTTTTAAGTTGTTTTTGTAACATTTTTTTAAAGTTTGCATTTAAAATAATAATCTGAGGGTTATACAATTTCTATCACGAGAAAGATCATAAAAATTCCTTTAAAATGAAATCTTTTTCGAATCTTTACCTCCATTTTCTGATTTTTGGTGAACTTTTAAAGTTTAATTTTTAGAATTTAATTTATTAAATGCTGATCATGTGGTTTCTTTTCTTTTTGTGATACCTTAAATTAATTTTGCGTCACGTGCATAACAACGAAATAAATTGACAAAAAAATATTTTTTTCTTTCTAATGCGGCAGACGATTGGACATTATCCAAAAAAATATTAAAATACAGCAAAAGAAATGTTCCTGAAACTGTGCTATATTAACTGTAGTATAATATTCTTTAGCATGTTCTTTTAGATTTAATTTCAATATTTTCTCCTACATTATTTCGTCTATAAAAAATACCCGCTACGATTTATATATATATATTGGCATACATTGACCGTTGTACTTAATTTGAATGTACTCCGTAGCGAAGCACGGGTATTCAGCTAGTCAATAATAAATGAAAGCAACGCAGGACATAATGTGAAGAAATATATTCACACAAAAAAGACATTTTCATTTTATTTTTTTATTCCGTTGTTTAAAAAATGTTTTTAAAGATGTTCAATCTGTTTCCTGAAATTCAAATCCTGAAAATTGTTTATAGGCTTCCCAGGGTTCCGTAAACGAAATAATTACTTTAATTAGATTAATCAATAATAATAATAATTGCCTAAAAATCTAAATTTACCTCACCTATTATACCCAATGGAATAATATCGAAAGTAAAATTAGAATGCATATTAACACGTGAAGAGAAAATAAGCTTCATGATTTGTCACTTTTATGGAATTAATCTGTCATGAACACAGTATATTTAAAAAAAATTAAACATTTTTGTAAGCGAATGATTATGTTGCGATTAACTGTAAGAAACATCTCCATGCTCTTTTTAAACATAAATCAACTTAAAAGAATGAGAATAACTACAACTAATCACTCTTTACTGCCTGTTTTGCAGCACCACGCGGAGATTGATTTTTTTTTTTTTTTTTACTTCAGTTAATCACTTGCGAAATCTTTCCTAAACGCTCGGGCTGAATGAAAAGATAAACAAACTATTATATACACAGGAGATCAGATTATGCATATAAAGCAGCCTGAGAAACGTTTTCTTGGCGACGTGAAAGGGCTTGATACACAAGCATCTTAAATCTAAGGAGATGATGTCCACAGATATTACAATGAAGAGTCGTCAACATTCCTCATGCCTTCAGTTTATATTTTACTATAATCGATTGCACATCTAATCCTTTCAAATGATGGGAATTTTGCAGAGATATATAAAAGAGTTATAAACAAGCTGATAAAAGCTGATAGTTGTTTTTCCGGATTTATTGGAGGATCAGTTATGACAGTTTTGTCTTTTTTCTTTGACAAATACATAAATAAATAAATAAAGAGAACATGGAGTAAAAAGAAACACGATGCTTACCACTGCTAAAATTGTTGTTAAATGTGACGAATTTCCTTAGGAATAACGCTTTGTTTCTCCGACATTTTCTTGCTCGGTAAGTTTATCGTCAAAGCCACGAAAAAGAACGTAAGAGTAAATTGAAACCGGTAGCTGCCGGAAAGATAAAATGCTCTAGTAATTTGTATTTCTTGCATGCCCTAGGGTTAGCTGTAGTTAATGCTGGTTTATGGGCTTTAATCAATACTATTGACAACAGAATTGAACAGTCCGCAATTTAATCATATATTGAAAAGACATCTGAAATAATCTAGAGAAAAGAATAAATAAATTAAAAAAACCAGTTGAAATAACACTGAAAATAAAAGAGAAAAACAGCAATATTTTTGTTTGATTGTTAGTTTAAACTAAAACCTTCAAGGTGCCCATTTGCCAAATAGGCGATAAATACGCAATATTACATTATCTTATTTCCTGGTACATGTACTTTATTTTGGTTTATTACATTTTTAATCTTTCTCTTTTCTTTGACATTTATACAAAGTACTTATGTTTTAAAATTTTTATATGTTGATGTAATATTAAATTTTTTTTTCTGTTAAGGATAAAAGTTAAAATCCATTGTGATCCACCGACGTCCTGCTAAGTTTGAATTTTCCAATTTGTGTCTTTTATTTCAACAGGAACAGCAAACTGTGCTTTCATGAGTGCTTTCCACAATTAATCCTTTTCTTTCATTTTAAATAAATTATTTTTGATCATTTGAGAAGTTTTTTTAATTGATTATTAGTAAAATTTTCCACGGTTCCCACATTTTTTTAATTCAAGTGAAAAGGGCTAGGTGATTTTGAAAAAAGGTGAGAAACGTTGATCGAAAACAATCTACATCACGCGATTTGTAACGGCCGTTTATGACCAGCGGGTTCGAACCTGTACATTCGGACTAAAGTGTCCAGAACATTAAACCGTTCGTTCCCTAGCACCTCCACCATTAAGTTATGGGCGCGGTGGCCCAGTTGGCAAGAGCAGCGGGCCAGTGATCTGAACGTCTCTGGTTCGATGCTCGTCACTGCAAATCCACCGTTGTGTTCACTAATGGTGGCCGGGGCACGTAAAATAGGTCGTGGCTGCAATGTCCTCCAAGTTCTCAAGTTTACCTCTGGAGGTGCGGGGCAAGTATTCCGGTATCGTCACTTTACTCTGTTCAAAATTACGGGACCGGTCATTTAGCCAAGTCGGACTCCGACTCTTGTGGTGCTACTTCAAAACACGAACCGCCCCTTTCAGCCTAATAGCCTATTAGGACCTGGTGCATGGAACCTCGAACCAGGGGGCATTAGCAACATTAAACCAACCCAAGGATGGAGGGAAACTTCATATTGTGAATTTCATTCCTCAAATACATGTATTTTCAAAACCGTAACCCGTACATAATTCTTTGCATCTGCTCAGCGCTGAGCATTAAACAATATTCAAACGTATTATAACGCAAAATAATTTCGCTTATAAATAATACTTCTCCCTTTCATTTTTTTTTATAATTTACCAGAAAAAGCTCATAAGAAACGAGTGTAACTTTTCCCAAATAGTGAATATACGACAGATGTATTACCAATCCTTTTGAAAGACACGATTCCTATATGCATGAGGCAACGCTGATAACCATTTCATAAACAACCTTGCAGAGTATTCGAGATTTTTTGTTTTTCAAACTGAATGTTTTCAACGTATGCGTATAATTGCATCCAATTACACGCAAGAGTACAAAAAATAACTTCAACCGATCTTTAGTGCTTCTTTGGCAGATGGATGAATTTTTATGCTAAGCGCGAACCTTTTGGAATCTTTTTATTAAACGCCAGGCCAGAATGGAAAGATAAATAAAATAATATGCACTTAACAGATCAGATTTTGCATGTAAAGGAGCCCGAAAAACATTTTCCGGCAGCAGGAAAACGCCGGATACCACAGCTTCTTTGCGCTCAGAGCAGATGTTGTAAAACTTATATCTGGCGTCAACTAAGATCTTAATTGTCCCATTAAGCGAGCCGCTGGCATTGATGGAGGCTTGCGTTTAGGCAGAAAGATTTTACGATTTTATTCGAACGTATATCGTCATTGTTTGATGATGGATTAGTTTATGAAGAAAAGTAAAGATTATAAAACGTTTAGTGCGACAAAGTGCAGAGGTTAATCATTTTTTTTTCAGATTTATTATCGAGATTACTGGGTTTATGACTAACTGAAGAATGCATTGAGAAGAATGAACACTTCTTTTTCCCCAAGAACGTTATTTCTTTTCATCACGAGTTTAAATAGCTACGATATGAATACATGCAACATTCAATGTATCAGCAGATGGGGACAATAACTTCTGAAATTCATTTAAAAATTTTCATAATACAGAGGCTGTTCGCACATTTTTTAGACGATTTTGGTAAGCGGTAATAAAAAATCGTTTGCGGCAAAAGAAATAATTGCAATTGTACTATGTTTTTAAAAGTCAAAATTATCGTCTGCGGCTTGAAATTTTTGTTTTTATTCAAAATGGCGTTTTTAACAAAGCAGTGGTTCGAAGACTACATTTATGCTCTTTCCGAAGAGAAATATGCATACTCCGTTATCCAAAAACGATGTGAGAGTCATGGTTTTGTGATATCTAAAGCGTCGATAGGTAATATCGTCAACAAGAAAGGGAAAAAACGTCAAATTGGAGCCTCAAGTGGGACAAAAATTCCAAACAAGTATCCAAGGAAAAAGCGGACATCTTCGACTATTGCAAAGGTACGTTGTTTAATGTTAAAAGAAAATCCCCCTAGTCAAAGGACAGTTGCAAAATCATTAAAATGCGCGGTGTCCACTGTAAACAAAATGATAAACGTTGATTTAAATCTTAAGAAAGCGAAAAAACGCAATGTGCATCGTCTTCTTCCAAATCATATCGCTGGACGCAGGACACGCTGCAGAATTCTATATGAGAAACACTTATCCAAAGAAAAATGGAAAACAATTGTCACAATAGATGAATCATGGGTGTATTTAAATGATTGCAACAAAAAAAGAGCCATTTATTATCATAAAAGGGGAGAAAAAAATTTAAGTCCATGGTTCAAAGAATCGAAAGAAAGTTTTTCTAAGGGATTCATGATTGTTGCTGGTTTCTCTTATAATGGCAAGTTGAAAATAAAGAGAGTGGGAAAAATGTCAAGATTAACTCCACATACTATCAGGAACATATTTTATCGCCAATTTTTCTGAATGAAATACCATCGCTTTACCCGCAGTGCCATCAATCTGTGAGACTCCATCAGGACAAAGCTAGCAGTCACACATCAAAATCCACTGTAAATTTCCTAAAAGAGATGGAACAAAAAACTGGTATCAAGGCCATACCCTTCACTGATATCCCTATTAAATCTCCCGATGTATCACCTATGGATTTTTGTGCTTTTGGACTTTTAAAATCTGCATTATCCACACGTCGTCCCAAAACCCTTACAGGACTCTGGAAAGCTGTTCAGGAGGAATGGGATAGAATACTATACAAGAATTTTATGTAATTTAGTTTTGTGAATACAATATACATCGTCTAAAAATGTGTGAACAGCCTCTGTATAAACCTAAATCGGTTGTGATTGGCTGCCGAATATCAGAATAGCTTGAATCGGATTTACAGAGTGTTAAATCTTTTGTGTAAAGAATTACAATAAAACTGTTTCATCACCCGGGTAGAACTGACAGTAATACACACTGCGCAAGCAAATAAAACGAAATGTACGATGTTTCTAAAGCGCTGTCAGAAAGGCAATTCCTTAAACACTTTGTGAGAGAGAGAAAGAAACAGATAAATATTAAGCAATGACGAGGAAAGCTAATTACAAGAAAAACACGCCCAGCAACTAAGTTGAGGTCAACAGAAACTCTCGAACGAACTCTTGAGGTATGAAACTGAAAACGATTTTTTCCACCTTTTTTTTCCACCTCGTATGCTTGGTTTAGAAGACGCCAAATCAGTCTTTGAGTAACGTACTGGGCTTATAATATTATGGCTAAAAGGAGAGAAAATAGTATAACATGTTTAATTAGAATATACACAGGCATTCTTTAATCTTCATAATTTTACATACAACGTTTTATTTCATTCAGTGTTCACACTGGGTTTTCATAAATGAAACAATAAACCAGAAGTTCTCAAAGGGTGGTTTGGTTTGGTTTTGGAGCGCTACGGTCGTTTTTGCTACACGAGGGCTAATTAGACCGGGACCTACTGCTTAAAGCCGATTTCGAAAGGCTAAAAACATCCATGACAATTGTGGGACTCGAACCCGCACAGACTCTGGTACCGAAGGCCAGCGCCCTAGCCATTCTGCCATCGCTCGGCTCTCAAAGAGTGAGTCGCGACTGGTGGGCCGTGAGATCAATTTAGGGGGGTCGCAAAAAAAATCCTAATACGAAAGTTTTTTTACATGATTATAAAGCGTGGTTCATCGAGATAGAGAGCGGGGTTGCGAAAAATTATCGCTCTTGAAAGTGGGTCGTGACCAGGCTAGTAACAGTTTGAGAAACATTGTAATAAACGATGCTAAGAAATAGCATATGTAAAATGTCATGCTACGCTGTGCACACACGAAAAGTACGTTTAACAATTTTCCGGCTGCTTTACTAAAAATAATTGCGTGGGTTTACTTATTAAAGGAGTTAAATCTCTCTATTCTAAAAAAAAGTAACTCCCGCTACCGCTGTCAAAAGCTTCTCATGCTATCTCCTCCGAAACCACTGGGGGTATGGGGTCGAGAGCAATACTAATGGATGCAGAAAAATGGGGGGACCAAAGTAAGACATGTCTCATCTTCGTCGGACTTGAGAGTTTTTTTCATTTTATGTTTTGTGGGAAAATATTGACTTTTTCATCTTCAGATTACGATAACTCGCCAAAAAATGATCGTAGAATTTTGATCTTTTTACAATCTAAGACTACAGACATTTCTCTTTCAAACTAGACCTCATTTGTTTAAAAATATTTTAAAACAGACTAATATTTTCATCAAGAAATGAAACACAGTTTTTCAAGAAATATCGTTCCCTATGTGGATGTAATATCGATGCTCCTCGAGTTTTCATCTTACAAAGAAAATATTTACATCATCTGGAAGCTGAAAGCTTTCTTATTCATATATACCTCATTTCAAGTCTATATCTTAAATTTTCGATTTTTAATTGAATTTTAAAGCTGATAATTCAACAGTGATGAAACGCCCTTCCCATTAAGGGTGACAACAGTAAATGGATGGAAGCTGTTACATTGCCCGAGAATCACCCCTATGTATCTCTCTATTATCCATAACAGAGGAGTGAGCGTAGCGAACCTAGGGGCGAAGCCCCTACCTAGTATTGTACAAAATAAGATCCATCTATTTCTATTGAACACACCCATTTTCCAGTTATCAAAAGTAAATTACAGCTTTAAATTCCCCATATTTTAAAGACTTGAAATTTTCACTTTTTTTCCCCCTTTTTTGAGAGCTTCTACTGAGTTAAATCTTCTTGTATGCAGTATGTGTATCGTCAGCGGTATATATATGTACACAGTAAAATCTCGCTGATCCGGATCTCCGGATAATCCGAATCAGATTTGTAGACATTATTTTTTTTTAATGTTCACATTAGATAATAATTTTTAACTATGATAGCAAGAACGTACCTACAAGTACGCCAAATATTCTCTTTTTGGTTTGATTCAGTGTATAGATCCTGCATAGATTGTGCAATAAATTATGGTAATAAAATGCATTTTGTTGAGTTTAAGAAAGCTTTACAAGACTTACCAATTCTTTGTTAAGAAATGATGTGAAAAGTTATTTTTATATTTTTTAATGTCTTGTAAACAATACTATGTAATTTTGTTACAAAATATAGTTTTTTATCGTAAAAAAACGGTAAATCTGCTTAGTTAAGGATTTTGTTTTGCTGATTACCCATATTACCCGAATTATCCGGATTTTCGATTGTCCGGATTGCCTATGGTCCCAGTTAGTCCGGATAAACGAGGTTTTATTGTACATATACAGGGAAACTCTAGCCGGCCGCCCCTATTCGACGGCCACTTTTTATCGCAACCTTTACTGTTCACTCTGGAGAAATCGACCCCTACTGGAAGGCCACCCCCCAAAACGGCCATTCTTTTCGGGAACCATAACTGGCCTCCTAAGAGAAGTTGCTATATATATATATATATATATATATTTTTTTTTTTTTTGGTGTTCTTTGGTTAAGTACTTTTATTCAAACTTAATTCAATTATTAATCAATTCTTCTGTTAATAATGGATTGTACGGTGTCTGAGTGTGTTTATTTTAAAGATCATACTCATCAGAAACAATCCATTGGTTTTTAGACAGTCTTGACACCGCTGATGAAGAAATGCTGTCAAAAACCTTATTCATACATTTCTTTTCATGTTGTTTGTTCCTGGCTGCAAGTAGCTTTAGAGCTATTACTGGTTTTCTCTTTCATCTTATTCTGATATATATATATATATATATATATATATAATGCGCTTGCGTTGGTGACTCCACATATTCTTCAGAATGTATGGCGTGAAATGGACTACCGCTTAGATGTTGTCCGTGTGACCAAGGAGAGTAACACAAAACATTTATATAGTATGTAAACAAGATTTTGAACTTCCTTTTACATTCTGTGTAATTCTTATCGATAAATTCCTTCCGATAAAATAGTTATAGCCGTTTGTAATCGCTATATTCATTTTGAATCACCCTGTATATATATATATATAATGAATAAATTACCATTTCAAACCATGAACTCTTAGGTCAAGAACATGATCAATAATAACTAGCAAATGCTGACCAAACGCTGCCTTCAATAATAATTCAATAATAATAACGCTGCTTTCATAAATAATAATTTTAGTGGAAGGAAATCAACGGATCTTGTCCAATCTATTCAGGCACGAGAGCGTTCATTCGCCGCTGTCCGATATCAATACTGTGTATATAAAAGTGTTCAGCGACTTGAAAGTAGAGCAGCTCTGCCCGAAACACGACATAAGAAACACCAAAACAAAAGTGATCACTGGTTGCTGTATTCGTGACAGATCTTTGTAATTTCATTTGTAATTACGCTCGCAGTTCAAGCACTCTTGCGATGTTTTCCTTTTTTTTCCCCGGGTCTCCGCGGAATATGATTCAGTCAGACATCTGTTCATGTCCAATGTTTCTCCGAGACATATAATGATATGCATGATTGGTAGACTCTATTTCCTCTCCTTTTGCACAAAACGGGTTTGGGTCTTGATCTGAAAGGGATTTGTTGACGATAAAGAGACTAAAAAAAAAAAAAAAAAATATGTCTCGTTTGCCTATTTTAGTATCTAAGTTGTTGTAATCTTTAGAATTTGAATTGCAATCGCTGTTATTCTTTTTATTTCTTCACTCTTAACGCTAAATATACACGATAGTTTTCCAAATTATTAAAAGATAGTTTTCAATTTTATTAACAGATTTATTGATAAAACCGGCTTTTACGCTGGCAGATTTTCAAAAAGAAATGACCAATATGATGAGGTAAATTATTCTAACGGTTATTCCATCACACTGCATTCAAAATTAGTTGATAATCTAAGATTTTTTCACATTAGTAATAGTTTGGTACATTCACTGTGTTAGACCAGTACGAAACATGTCTGAATAGAAAAGAAAAAAATCTAAAATTTATATTTTTATGAATTAAACTAAGACAGCATTATTAATTGCCAGTTATATATATATATATATATATATATATATATATATATATATATATATATATATATATATATATATATATATATATATATATATATATATATATATATATATATAGAGAGAGAGAGAGAGAGAGAGAGAGAGATAGATGATAGTATTACCATTAGATTACCACTGATTTATCATTAAACGGAAAAACGAGCAGGAAGAAAATATAGAAAAATGTAATAAATATAAACACGAATTACTAAGTGTTAAAATTATTTAAAACGGAATTACTAAGAAGTACTTAAAAATGTACACGAATTTGCTATTTATCGTTCGCGGTTTTTACTGAAAATCTTATTGCAGGCATAATGGTTTAACTGTCTTTATTATTGTTTCATTATAGATGAATGTTGTATAGAAACATTGTAATCCACAGCAACATTGTAATCCACACTCATTGTAATCCACAGCAACATTGAAGTACCTTAGGGGACAAAAACTCCAGTTCGGTCTAAGTACACCTTTTTCCAAACACTATCACTGTTTTTGTAACGATTGGATTATTGGACATAAAGATTATAGATTAAATAATAGTAGTTTATTTATGTAATTAACAATAACATTTTTGTGAAAAATATAGTTTTAAAAGTATTACCACCTTAAATAAATTATTTTTATTAGAGGCAAATACCCAGAAATTAAACAACTTAAAGGGGCATTTTTTACAGTCTGAGAACAAATACAAAATAAATTTTCATCATGCTTTTTCTCAAATGCATCGAAAATCATAATTAGTGCTATAATGAAAAATAATAATTAGAGCTATAATACAAAATTCAAAACATGGTCTTCAGTCGTTATTAACAGTAACTGCATTTCAAAACTTTTCAAGAGTAACCGCGTAATTTATTTTTAAGTTCCATTTCCGCATTTTAGACTTCTAGAGTTGCTTGGCAAAAAAATATGGTTTGAAAATTCTCGATAAATCAAGCATGTAAGAAACAGGGGCAAAAAATCAGTTTTCAAAAATACGAGGGAAACCTTATGTGAAACTACAGAGAAAGGATCGTTCATTATATTTGTGGTAAGAGGCGATTACTTTTCTAAAGAGGCTATTAGCAGAAATTTCTCTTTAAAAATAATTTATTTAGAGCAGTTAAAGTTCATCACTTCATAGTTAAAGCCTTCTTCTGCTAAAAATTATGTAATTAGACCTCCTCAGTTCAAATATAACTAAAAAATATTATAGGCATGACGAAAATAGAAAAATAGTCAAAGATTAACAGAAATAGATCGTTACAGTAAAATAACAAGGAGAAAATGAAGTCTTGTACGAGAGCGGAGAAAATAAGTACATATATGTGGCGTTACAACTTTATTGCAAAAACCAAAATATAGGAATGCATGCATATATGCATACATACACACATACATACATACATACGTTTATATAATTCTTAATTCTTGATTTTGAAAGAAAGATATGCCGAAAGATATTATTTTTTCTTTAAAGAAAAAAAATGCCGTTATATCGTACTGCAAATATAATAATTGTTTAAACAGAAAATGCACATCCTACAGTTCTTATAACTACGACAGGAAGAAAACATTCCTTCGCTTTAAAAAGTGGATAGTTCTGCTTATTTCATAAATTATATTAGTAGTTTAGACATGTGGCGATACACTTTCAAAACTCTATATGGCTCTACATTGCGCTTGCCACATAAATATTTCATATATTGTCAATGACGACCACTCGTGCTCCATCTTTGCTGATAATAAGCTAAAATTTATTACATAGAATAATGTGGGGATATAGTCATGTGAGCATCAAAAAACGAAAACAATATCACCCTTTAAAACCTACTCCATTAAAACGTTGGGAAACATTTACTATGATCAGATCTTTCTGGCACTCTAAAAATTCTCGCTATTATTGCACAAGCATTAATCATACAGACTGATTGATTGAGAGCGTTACGTTCATTTTTTGCTATACCAATGCTCATTAAACCGGGACCTACTGCTTAAAGCCGATCCGGAACAGCTAAAAACACCCATGCCAATCGTGTGACTCGAACCCACACACTGATACTGAATGCCAGATAATCATAAAGAAGTAGTTCAATTGTTTTTAAGATGTATAATTATATACGAATGAATAATTTTCACTATTCACCAGAAGAGAATTAGTTCATAAAAGATCTTTTTCTAATCGTAGACAAAGAACGGATTTCAGATAGCCTGAACTTTTCTGTACCTTGCAACAGGATTCATTTTATAAATTTCGTCCACCAAAGGAATTTATGAGCGTTTAAAACGCACTATACCAGATTTCACTCCCCCCCGAATAATTTAAAATTAAAAATATTATTTGCATTCTTTAAAAAAAACAAAAACAAAAAATGCCCCAAGGTGTAAAATTTCTTTATCTAATACTGAGTACTATTTTTTTAAAATCTTTAAATCCAAGTCGGCAATCTTTGGACAAATTTATTCCATAGATTAACATTGAGGTGAGCGAATCCAATAGGGTTAGTACATAGGAGCCTTAATAGCATTCAGAATAAATATCTGCCAAGGCAATAAAAGATATAAGAAAGCGCGAATAAAGCTTTTTCCTACGAGAATAACCAACTGTCAGAAACCGCTACTTCAAACGAATATCGACGCAGACACAATTCATTGAACAAGTTATGAAGTTCTTAATATAAACTATAGCGTGAGAAACGCTCACATATTCGATATTGTTTACAGAAGGAACATAAAGTGCAGGAGCATGTCGTAAGAGTGACTTATTTCTTCTGCATGCACCACTGAGTAGACACGTTTTTGCAATCGGCCATGTTATTTATGCACCGGCAAGAGTTTCTTCGAACTATGACCGAAACCGCACACATTACTCGGCTGATCAAAGGGAGCTTTAGATCTATGGTCTGAAGAAAGAAAGAAAAAATGTTTTGTAAAAGGTTCTTCGGTGTTTGGTATCTCGATAATGGAGGGCATATTCGCATTAAATTATCCTGTATAATGGATCCAGTTTGATATTTTTACGGTTCTTACTGAATGTGAGAAATGTCATGTTTGAAAATGTGACGATTGTACTAAAGAACGATAAATTATGCATTGTGAATTTTTATCAGAACAGAAACGACCTTAACAGCGTGGTATGAAATTTATCCTAAAAAGAGACTATTGCATTATTCAAGCCCAAAGCAACATGATGTGTGAGGAGAGAATAAATTAAGGTAGTTTGAATGATGCCAAATGGAACTAATAAACTGAATTAATATAAAACTGACACTGAAACATAACATTTGCAATTTGTGATTAAAACTGTGCTCCAAATCTGTTACATAAATGATATAATATAAAATTTGGAATTTCTAATTTATATATACATGTATATAGTCACATAGATGTTAAATGATTGGCATAACGACTCGTAGATAATGAGAACAGAGATTTTATAAGCAAGCAACACAGACTGCTTCCAACATACCGTCCATAGAAGGTCCTAGAAAGTGGTTAAACCGGAAGGAAAGATTATGCAAATTCTAGGGACGCTTCTCTAGAGAAGATAAGACGGTTCCAGAAACTTCTCGAACCGGACACAAAGTTTACAGAAATTTAAAACAAGGGAAAAATAGTTTAAGGGTGTTCGTTGAGGAGGGGATTGAACTTTAAAAATGTCGATTGGTACTGCAAGACGCACCTATAGGCCACGGGTGCTTCGATGAGAATGCGGCAACCAACACACACCAACACACACACACGTGTGTGTGTGTGTGTGTGTGTGTCTTCATAAAGGTGACATTTCTATAAAAGTGAAAAGGCAGCCTGAATGGGTTCATTTTTTCTTTAAAATTTAAAATTAGGAATGCATAACGCAGGATACCTCAACTTTTTAAAATATTTTGAATTGCATGAAGCTTTTATTTTCAACCTCTTTGTTCTAAACAAGTTCCTTAAACAATTACTAAATTCAGATATTTAAACAGCAAACGGCGAAGTTGGTAGCCAAATTTTTTTTTCTTATATTGTTTAATAATCGGTGAAACTGACTTTGCCAAGAGACACCAAGTTACGAACGATAGTTAAAAAAGCGAATATCGAATTTCGCAATAATAATGGAAACATTGATGCTTAAGAAACAATTTATAGCAACAATGGTAAATATTGAAGTTAAAAATACTGATTGTTATGATAATAAACATTGACGTTTTAAATAATTACAGGATCCCTGTTGTTAATTTTTTTTTTAAATGCGGAGGCACTTGTCGTGAGGACATTCGCCTATAATTTACCGCAGTTTTGCTGGCCATTTCATTATGGGGGCGCCATATAGGCGGACCAGCATTGCCCCCTATGAAGGGACGACACAATCGGAAGCATTTTAGTGGCGCTTCGCCAGGATTCGATCCGAGAACCCTCAGCACCGAAAACCAGCGCGCTGTACCACAAGGCCACCACGGCCTTCTGTTGTTAAACATTGATGATAAGAAATCAAAGGTCTTTACATAATCTTTCTTATACGACACGCTTTTAACTTCGATGGTTAATATATTTTGAAAACGATGGATTTTAGTTTTTAATGACCATTATGTTTAAAATTAAATGACGTAAGGTTACATGGTTGGTATGATTTAAACACAAACATTCACCGTAAACAGATTTTTTTAAGCTAAAGAGCAATGTTTAGACTTCAGTTGAATCTTTGTTAACCAGGTTGCTTTCTTCTGGATGCGCGTTCCAATTTAGGACCAAAATCGCTGCTTTCCGAAGAAAGGAAAAAAAAAAAATCGATTTTTTTCCCCTGCTGCAAACCGTGACCGTTTCAAGTAACGTGGGTAAGAATATTTGTACATCGATCGTGGTAAACATCTTTCGCCTTCACTTATAAAGGCTTCATTTCAACGGACCTCACACGAGCATAAGATAGAAAAGTTCTGACAGTCACGTGCCTGGCGGAGGACTAACTGAAAGCACCGAACACGTATTCTACAAATTTATCAAGCTGAATCCATGAGATCAGTTCAAACACTGCCGCAATTATCCCGTCAAAATCGGATCAAACAAACTCGGGCTGATAAAAACCTCACTATAAACACATTTACGCCAAAGCCCCGATGACACAAATCAATGATAAAAATTCCACCCCTTGATAAACACCCATTTCCCACCAAGAAAAAATAAAATAAATAATAATAACAAATCTCGTGACGCCCGAAGTGTTAGCTATCGCTCCTGTTCAAGAAAAACCAAATCAAAACCACCTGTTTGATTGGCGGCAAAAACTCCTGCCGAGTTTCGCTCTGTGGTCGATATATTTTTATCTGTTCCCAGAAGTTATTGCTGATAAAATAATAATAAAATAAAAAATATATACACCCCAAGAGATCCTAATCACTCGCCAATTGTTTGCTTAGGTGTTCAGTTGGATGATATTTCCTCGCCAGGAGTGATTTGCCTTGAATGAAGTGACGTATTTTGATTCTCGAGATAGCTTCCGTTTACATAAAGAAGGAATAGATGATTGAATTGTTTCAGCCTATCCATCTGAAAGCAGAGTATAAATGGACGAAATAAATGTCTAAAATTTTGTAGAATTTGCTTTGTTTTTGAGAGTAAGGAAGTAATTAAAAAAATAGTCAAAACAGTTTAATTCAATATACACGAGAGGATTTATGTTTGTCAATTATATACGGTGAAATAGTCCTCAGGCACAGCTGTATGAAATGGGAAAACACAGATTTTCTAAAGATTATAAGCGATTTGCATACTAATAAACCTTATATAATCGAAGACATATTTACATTTACACAATTTTCATGCTAATCAACGCAAAGGCATGCACAGAACATACATTCTTACAACGGAAGAGCAAACAAAAATATTGTCTGTCGCAAAGCCTCAAGTGAATAAATTATTCTCTGCCAACAGTTCATGAATTTATTTAAGAACAAAGTAAAAACCACGATATGAATATGTAAATTGCATATTACTATGAATTTATTTTAGTATATTATGGTTTGACTTCCCCATTTCCACAAATATTGAGAGTCTAGATTTAAGAAGACAAGATGAGAGAGAAAGAGTAGTTAAAGCTATTACATTATTATGTTGGAAAAGTAAATAACTGCATACAGAAAATTTTTATGATATATATGAAACACAGCTTTCCTAATTTTTTTTTTATTTGTAATTCCAGTTTAGTCAAACATTTAAGAATTCTTAGATAAAATTTAGAAACATTTTCTTATGTGAAAATCAAATCACCATCATAATTTTAATTTGGTTTTGAAAGGGAAAAAGAGTTAAGTCGAGCGAATACCTACCTCTTTCTTGAACTGTATGAGATTATAATTAGGTACTTCACAAAAACTGAGTTCAGATTTGGAAGAAATACGAAAATGATGGAATTATTTCTAAAGTATAAGTAATTCAGATGAGTTAAGACTCTTACATAAGTAAATAACTGGTAAAGTTATTTTCTGGGTCAAGTGTGCATAAGCCATGCGGATAATGCAAGTGTGGAATGTATATTTACCTGCAAATTTAGAACGTCTATGAAACTTTACTGAAAGAAAGAGAGAATCTAAAGCAATTTTGATAGTAACTTAGTCATTTGATAAAGTCATGGTGAAACTACTTCAAAAGACATTTTTTCAAAAGACGTAGTTTTGATAAAGTCATGGTGAAACTACTTCAAAAGACACATGAATCCATTTGAAAAAGATTATTATTTTTACCTATGACAGAAATTGCACGAAAATGGTTAAAACGCTAGTATTTGGTACCAGAATCTGTGGATTCGAGTTCAGCTGTAGGGTTGGATGTTTCGTTGCCGTTCGAATTCGCTTTTGAAATGTCCATTGTGGCAGCATTGAAACCAGAATATATTTTTGAGGATAATTTACCATAAAGTAAGAAACTTCAGGATATTTAAAATTTACATTAATCGGTGAAAAACATACAACCTTGAAATGTATAAATGACATTCAACTATACATTATTTTTTCAGTAGTTGTTGCAACTAGGTTACGAAAAAAAAATAACGGAAACCCTAATAAGTGAAATAACATTTTACGGCATGTCAGCGGTATATTTAAGCTTAAACCTGGAAATAGATTCTTTATACATTTTAAGAACAATTGCTATTGACAAAGCTATTGGTTTCATCAAAATAAAAAACACATTCTGCGGCACAAAATAAACAAATGAATCTACTTTCTAATAAGCATATAAAAAACTGCCTCCTCTCTCTAATTCATCTGAAGTAATGACTGTGGGTAATCAGATCATTTGTACTGCTTACATTAAATGTGAAACATCTGAAATAAGTACGCGATTTCAAAAGTATACTTACGAAAGTGTCAGATTTATAACTTATTGGCCTAAAGCAACCAAAGGTTATGTTATGAAGAAAGAATCATCTAACAGAGTATTGCTGTAAATCTTTTCTCTAAATCGGTGGAAGTCAATTAGTGGAACGCTTTAATTAGGCATAAGGGAATAAAATGCATACATTCACATGTAAATATTTTCTCATTAATTCAGTACTGAATTACTTATCCAGCCCTGAATTAATGATTAAGATGGAACAAGTTAAAATAAAATGGAAAAAGATACTAATTATGAGGCTCAGACTATTATCGGATTACGTAACTCGCTTTTTTGGCTCAAGGAATTTATTAGCAGGAAAGTGTTTTCTGCAATAACAGCTAGGGATCAAGTACTTTTTTTTGCGGTGTATGTTTTAATTTTAGAAGAAAAACAAATTTTAATATATATGTTTATAAACGACCGGTGTCTATCACATCCGATTACTACATTTTATCATTTGTATTACAACTTTACTGGTCCAGTAATCGGACCCCGGTAACGTAATTAATCAGGAGGTTGTGTTAAGATCTACATTACGAACACATGATATTTTCGAACATTTTATTAGCAAAATTTGGGGATTTTTTAAAATGTAAATCTAAACATGGATTTCAGCCGTGCCTGAATGGGTGAAGAGACATATTCCAACAAGCACTCTTTAAAGTCCCCTCACACCATCCCTCCAATTTCACGATAAATAGACGCAGACGTCTTTTGATTAATGTTTTGGGGCATTACAAGCTTACATGGTGTCACACTGGATTGACGAAAGCGTTCACCTTTCTGACTCCCACGTCATTTCAACCCTGATTTGCAGTCGTCGCAAAAACCTTTTTCAATGAACTACAGATCTTGAAAAAAAAAGGAAAAAAAGTAAGAATTTAATGTTTGATTCATCATACATGTATAGAGTTATGTATCTATTTTTATTACTATATCCTTCACAATAACATTCATTATATTTATTTGATATATTATTTCCCAGTAATAGTAATATTTTTTCAAAAGTATTCCCATAAAAAGAAATTACTTTTTACGATAATTGCGAATTACATATTTTCTCTTGTAGATTTTGCATGAGTAACCTTTAGATCTTCCTGTCTAAAACACATAACTACTTCTTGAAAACGGTCGGTTTTCTATTCATCACCTGAGTCTGTTTCAGAAAATATCATTAAATCGCTGTTCTTCTCTAATTCTATGACTTGTTACGAAAATAATTATTTATATATACCATTTTCCCTTAATTCATAACCTTGAACTTCTCAGCAAATAGAAGATATCGATAAATCCCCCTTTCTACAGTTGCATATTATACACAATTACATAAAGTAGTCAAGATTTTTCTACGCCATTTTCCTCTAAAGTTAGGAATTCGAAAAAAAGAAAGTACATCTAAAAGCAGGGATAGTTCAGTCGAATTTCTAAAATTTATACTGAAAAAAATCAACATCGTCGAATATTAATTATAATATGTGAAGCGAGAATTTCAAGTCGTTGGTCTAAAAATGAAATACGAGAGACGAAATTCGATGATTCCAGAACATATCTAGAATATTTCAGCTAGTAAAATATCCCGGTTTTGGCGGGCTATTGTTTCAAAGTTTTAAACCACTACATCGATTTAAAAAAAAAAATTTAATTAGTTGCTGTTTCCGTGATCTTTGTAAGCATCACATAACGAAAAATAGCTTGCGATTCAGCTTAATAGAAGGAAGAATTTCTTTAAAAAATTTTTTTCAATTTGTATTTGAACGTCATTTTTGCATGCAGAAAGACAATGTAAATTTAGATTTCATTATGAAATTACTTTACTACTTTAAATAAATTACTGATGACTTTTTCAGACAGGAACAATATATTTAGTTGACTAAGACACATTACGTCTTTGTTGTGGCTCTAATGACATGCAATAAATTTTCCATTTCATAATGTGAAATTTCAGTCATAAAAGTTAAGTTAATATTTTACTAAAAAAAGACGTTAATCATTACAATTTAATTCACTTAGAAATAAATTTAAAAAATCGAATTCAGCCATTAAATTCTTTTTAGCTAAACTATATATTCTTAATACCTTTAACATGTTTTTCAAATCTTCTTTACGACATGATTGACCATACGATACTACACATTATAAATCGCACAAGTAGTAGAAATACTGAGTGTTTAATAAATCTGCTGCCAATGAAAACTTAAATTTTTTAATAGACTCGTATTACGCAAATACACATTGTCGCAGAAAATAATATCCTCTCATAAATACATAAATAGTACAATGCTTCACGCAAAGTCCCTTACAAAAATCAATACCTACTTATTAATTCTTTCGCGTTTATAAGTAAATTTAGTGCTTTCGATTTATTGGGTTTCTCTCAAACAATTGAACTTGTTGACGGAAACTCGTGCGCAAAATATTCAATGGCAGATATGTTTGTTTCTATACGGTCCATCGATAGTTGTTTGTAGAATAAATTGTTTCAGATGATTTGGGAGGGATAAAGATTATTCTTGAATTTTTTCAACAATTAATAAGAAAAAAATATTTCAGGTAGTCTCTTCTTACGAAATTACTGCGGGTAATTAACGCAGGATTACTTATCGTTGCTTACCTGTTTTATTTTCTTCTCTTTTTTTTGACGCATTTTGGTACTTTTCTGTTTAACTGTATACTGCTACTGGGTTTGGCGAGCTGCCAAAATTATAACTCGCAACGGACTCTGATTTTTTTTCTTTCCGGAGGACCGTTATTGAGGAACGTAATCCTACGTTAAAAGATTCTTTTTTTCGAGAATTAAAATAGAAACAATGAAGAAATATGATTTTATTTTTATTAAAAAATGTGATTAAACTATTTCACTGGTATGCTAAATCATGCATGTGCAACTTGCGGTGACCCTCGAGAGCTTTTATAAATTCCACAGTGTTCAATCTGGTAGCGACCAAAGGTCGGTTTTTACGTTAAAGGGGGCGTCCATTAATTTCGTGAGGTGATTTTGACGATTTTTCGACCTCCTCCCCACCCTGGTGGCTCGACCCCCTCCCCCCCTAATCTCACGAGAGATTTATCCAAATGCGTATTTTTGGTGTAAATACGTTAATCTGTGCTTGATTGCGTTGGATTTATTTAAAAAAACATTATTTGCTTAATTATTTTTATTTAAGATTAGTTAAGACAAGTATTTAAGACTACTAAGAACGTAGTCTAGAATCCCAGCGAGAAAATCGAACAATAAAATACTTAAATAGGAACTACTAAAATTCGTAAAAGAATATTAATTGTAATTCAGTCCACGGGGACTCATGTGTGGTCTCAAGAGTGACTACTGGAACTATTGTGTAGGATTTAGCCATATTTTAGTGTAGAAACATGTTTTACTTAATATAACCCAGTTTTCTCGCAATTTTACACTGTTTCTTTCGGGAAAAAAAATTGCGTGATATTTGCCGAGACCCCCCCTCTCCCCCACATGAGACTGGGTGAGATTCGGATCGACCCCCCCCCCCCCCCTTAAAGCCTCACGAAATTAATGGACGCCCCCAAAGCTATGTTATTCAAATTACGGTTCTATTCATCATAAGAAGTGAAAAAAAAATGTAAAAGGCTCGTACGTCATACCAGAAACATGTCCGCGCAGACATGTAAGATGGTGAAAACGAGTAACATAACTTATAGGAAAATTGCTGTAAACTACAGAACACTGTTTCCTAATAGCTACCAGGTTTTTTTTAGCGTAACATATATAGGTATGTTTCTGCCTCTGGCATAACAACTTACACTTTACAGCAAATTTTCCGGGGCCTTACCTGCGCTTCCTTTCACCTTTACTAACCTTTCAGCGATTTCATTTCCTAGCGGATTGAATTGTCCTTTTGATCGTGAGAAACTTGTAAGCACGTAAAATCCCTCTCTGCCGAAATCGAAGCCTTCCGTACTTTTTTTTTAAAGAGCAGCAGATGCACCATGCATCCCCGTCCCCAAGCGAAAAGAGAAAAAAACAAGCTATCAAGGTGGTAAAAAAAGATGAATGAGCATTTACTATTCGCCCTTCAGAAACCGATGTCTTTTCGTTGAAAATGGCAAGATGACAAAAACACCTGCCAGTTCTGTTTTTTTTCACTTTTTTTTTGTTTTTACCAATGCATATAAAAATATGCAAATAATATGCCACTTTGACTAGACGCGGAAGTGTTGATAACAAAATTTTTAAATCGTACTTATTTAGGAGACGAATCTTAAACACTTAAAATATTGCACGAATAAAAAATGAGAAAAACAAATTCCTTCTAACAAAAACACCCGCCAGTTCTGTTTTTTATTCACGTATTTGTTTTTACCAAAACATATAACAAATATGTAAATAATGTGACAATTCGACTAGGTACGGAAGTGTGCATAGCAAAATTTTATATCACCCTTTTTTAGGAGATAAATCTTAAATAGTTAAAATATTCCAAAATTAAAAATAAGAAAAAATTTCTTATGACAAAAACATCTGCCAGTTCTGTTTTTTTAAATTCACTGATTTGTTTTTATCAATGCATATAAAAATATGTAAATAATATGGTACATACTTCGACAAGGTACGGAAGTGTTCAGAACAAAAAATTTAAATCACCCTTATTCCGGATACAGATCTTAAATAGTTAAAATATTAAAAGAATAAAAAATGAGAGAAAAAAAAATCTTTTTATTTAAGTTTATGGCATTCTCCATGAAGCAGAGAACTTCAGAAAAGTTCTCTAAATCTTACGCGCAGATATTAACTTGCTTATAATTTGTTTCAGAATAAGCTAGACTATGGAAACAACACATTTAGTTCATAATATCCAGATGTTTTAAAACATGCGTATGATGCTCACTTATTACAAGCAAACATGAGAAAGAATGAAAGTCGTAGAATTTTCCTAATATATGACAGATCTGAGTGATATAAAATTTTCATTGTAAATATGTACAAATTTGTTATATGAGTATTAAATATTTCATAGTTATATAAACACGAGTTGCAAAATAACATAAAAAATATTTATTGTCTAGACCAGGGGTGGCCAACCTTTTTGGGAAGAGTGCCACTATCTGAAAAAAAAAATATTAAGCGTGCCACTTCCAACTTTCCAGCATACAAAAAATATAATAAGGTGCGCTGTTATAGGGTAACTGTTATAGGCTAAAAGGTGCATATATTCCTGCGTTGTTATTTTCAGTAGCGTATGAGTAGGGTTTTTACAGATTTTGACAAATTATTTTTTCAAATTTCTTAATTTTTCAATAAGTCTCAGCGTGCCACTGTAAAAACACCGCCGTGCCACACCGTGGCACGCGTGCCGCGGGTTGGCCACCCCTGGTCTAGACCTAATTATGACATCTCGTTATTAGACGACATGAGCTCTATGATCATGGTTATAACGACATTCTGCCGAGATGGGAGTCGAACCCGGGTTTCAAACTTACCGGTATTCTATTGAAATAGTCTGGCGATGCGAGAAACACTTGCAGGGCCGGGGGTCGAGCCCGGATCTGTAACCTCCATACCAGTGTTCTGCCAATTCAAAGATCCTAGTGGCGAGAGGAAATGTTATTTTTGATGACTTCCCTCATAATAAGTTACACTGGTAGCATCACGTATATACAATCTATTGTTACCATCCAGCAGTTTGCAAAAATCTGAAATTTAAGAACTGTTATTACGTTTTTTGAGACTTTAGCTCTCGCACTAATAACTGGTAACGTTGCCTGTTAACTGGCTTCTGGACAAAATCGCAGATTATTTTTTAACATATTTTTACTTCACTAGTTCGTATAATTTTCAAGAAAATCTAAATTCCCCTAATTATGTTTTTACACGATAGATACGTTCCTGAAGAATACGTGTAAAAAAATTCGTGTACAAAAAGACATTGTATCTATGGAAGAAAAGAAGATTGTTTCTGGATCTAAAAAATAAGTGAAAATAATGTTAAAAATCCATATGAAAATATTCGTTTTAAACTTATTATTTTATTATAACAAAATACACATGCAATAACATGTAATGAAAATGAAAAAAAATTCTTCATGAACAAAAAAAAAAATTGTTTTACATATAAATTTTTTTTTTAAATTTTTACTTTCTGACAATAAACGGCGCATACGTTTGCGCACGACTGGAATAACATTTCGCAGTTGTAAATATATGTAAATAAGCTATATGTGATAGAATAAAAGAAGAAAATGCGGACTGAATTCTTGAATCAAAACATAACCGGATCCACTATCGCCAAAAATAATACGCCACAAAAAAAATTTTATTTTCTTAGAATTTAGGCCAAAAAAAATTTTGAGAAATTGGATTGGATCGCTCGTATTAAATCAAAATGACTCGTGTAAAAAGAGAATGAAAATTTATTTTGAATTCGTGCTAAATCAAATTCGTGTAAAAAAAGTTCGTGCAAAAACAAAATTAGGTGTAATGTCTTATTGACCATTCTACCTTCGCACAAACATACTTTTTTTATGATTTATACGTGTATATCCATAAAAATTTCAAATTCGGAGCTCAGCGCAAAAACTTAAGTTTACATACAATCATATTAATGGGAATCTAAAGGATTGATTACAGATTAAGAGCAAAATGGTCAGAAAACATCCTGCGCCCCCCCCCCCCACACACACACAAAATAAATAAATAAAAAGAAGAAAAAATACAGAAATGATTTTTCAAAGGATGGGTTAAAATGTTTTTTTAAAATATCATATGTTTGACGCTCCATACTTTTTAAATTTTGTACAAAAAAATTATGTATGTCTTTATATTTCAGGCCGGTGGTGCGTAAACTTCATTCGACCGCGACCCCATTTCTTTAAATAAAAAATCACTCGACAACCCAATGAAAATATTTTGGAAGTAGCAATTTTTTTAATTATATAAAATAACTGGCTGAAAACCCGCACTTCCCTACGGAGTACATTCAGATTAAATACAACGGTCAATAAATAAATGCCATTAATGCCAAAATAAATAAATAAATACATAAATAAATAAATAAATAAATAAATAAATATATATATATATATATATATATATATATATATAATAAATATGACGATAAATGTATACAATTGATGTAAAAAAATTATATATTTATAAAAAAATCGTGAGGGTATTTTTATAGACAAAATAATGTAGAAGAAAATATTCAAATTAAATCTAATAGGAAATACTAAAGAATATAGTACAGTTAATATAGTTCACTTCGAAGAACATATCTTTTACTGTATTATTGTTGAACATATCTTTTACTGTTTATTTTTTTTTTTTGATAATGTCCAATCGTCTGCTGCATTAGCAAGAAACAAATATTTTTTTGTCTATTACGTTGTTATGCACGTGACGATAAATTTATTTAAAGTACCAGAAAAAGAAATCACGTGATCAGCATTTAATAAATTAAATTCTAATAATTAATCTTTAAAAATTCATCAAAAATCAGAAAATGAAGGTAAAGATTCGAAAAATATTTCCTTTTAAAGGAATTTTTATGATCATTCTCGTGATATCAATTTTATAACCCTCAGATTATTATTTTAAAGGAAAACTTAAAAGAAGTTACTAAAACAGCTTAAAAATTTAATTTTAAAAAATCTAAGAGGAATTTTTCAAAAATCTATTTTAGTGCACCCCTATACTATAAGAAGAAGAATCGCCATGCAAAATTTCAGCCCTTTAGGTCCAGCGGTTTGGTCTGTGCGTTGCATGTCAGTCAGTGAGTCAGTCAGTTACAGAACTGTTTTATATATATAGATAACAAAAAATAGAAAAAAAAATGAGCATATTTTGACAAACTATTTTAAAAATTAATGAATTGTATACCTGGGGTAAATTTTTTAACTTTGTATAACAACAATAAAAAAAATGCCTCGCTTGTCTTTTGCATTTATTTTTGGCGTATCTCATGTGGCTAAAACTTCATATTTCAATATTAATATGTATTCGTATTTCACTAAGGTAAAAATTAACAAAAATTAAAATTATAAAAGAGCTTGATATAAAAATTCTAAACTTTATATTAAAACATTAAAAATTATAAACTTCGTTTATTCACATTAAAACTAAAATACTTCGGTTTTGTAATTAAATGTTGGATGAAGTTCAGCTTTAGATTAAATTATTTGAGCCGAAGGGGTTGGAACATTTAGAAACAATATCATGTCATATATTTTTAACACATAAAAAAATAAATAAAAATGCTAAAAATTTGTAATTATGGAAAATTTAAACCATATTTTTTAATTAAATACTTGAGTATGATATGAATTTATTCCAAACTATCCGTGACCTCTCCAATTTTTTTGGCGACCCCTCTATTGGTCGTCAACCCACGTTTGCTCACCACTGCTTTAGACCACATTTGTTTTAGATTTGAAAAGAATGAATTTATACTATAAATTATTATTTTGTGGTAGAATACAGAATGTTATACAGAATATAACTGAATATAGAATATTATAATTGAAATTTTATTTATTTATTTATTTAGCAGAGGCACTTGTCGTGTAGACATTAGCCTATAATTCACCGCAGGTTTCTGGCCATTTTATTATGGGGGCATCATATAGGCGGACCGGCATTACCCCTTATGAAGGGACGACACAAACGGAGGTAATTTCGTAGCGCGACGCCGGGATTCGATCCGAACACCCTTAGCACCGTTGGCCAGCACGCTGTACAACAGGGCCACCACAAGCCATATTTGAATATAGATTTGCATAGAGGATTAGATGACATTTATCTCAGAAATTTTATTATATAATGGGAAATTTTTTCTCTATGCTGCTTACAGAAAAAATACACCTGTCATTATACTAAGGTAAATTCTTGCTATAATATATAAACTGGCTTGTAAAGCACAAATTTAAGCATATATCTACTAAATATCTCTCACGCGGTACTTAATTCATAGAATGATGCATGGACGAGAAAAAATTATACCAACCATACTCGGCTTACAAAGCTTTATTCTAACGCTGTAGTACCACGCTATTTCGTAGGGTCCTTACAATCTTTCTACAATATTCCACAATAACGCAGCTCTAAGATGAACGCCTAGACCAACATCACTTTTAAGCAAAGCTAATGAAGAATAGGCATTTAATGTTAATCCTTTAATACGTCATAAACATTTTTGGCTTCACCTCAGTGTAAGGATAGATAGGAGATACCAAAACTTGATACAGTTTCAAACAGCCACCCTGGAATCTTAAAAATATGCCAAATATTTTTTATACTTATAGACTAGAATTTTTTTTTCAAATTTTCATCTAGTTATACTATATAATACTACTGTTTGGCAAGTTGGAAAACAATAAGTTGCCAATAAAAAAAACTTGAATTAATGCCAGAAAACCCTCACCCTTTACGAATTTTTAAAAAAATTATCTGCCTAACATATGTTTATTTTTATATTCAAAACTAACTTGGCACAAAATATACTACGCATATTCGAAGCAAAATATTTTCTTTATAAATATAAATAACTTACATTCCTCTTTTAATATGACAGTTACACACTCGATATATCTTAGGTTACACTACAGATAAATCTAAACACAATTTCTAGACGAATGAATTTATTTTACCCAACTATGAGTTTTGTTTAAAAATTGTTTTACTTGTATAAGGCGAAACCTGTCTAAAACGTCAACCTTTTTCGGTTCCTTAAAATTCCGTTTTATCAGGATCCACATTCTTATTACATACATTTGAACGTGCATAGATAGAGACACATCTATGTCGTATGAATAATCCAGTGTCTTTGGATATTTTATATTGGAGCAGTTGTCCCTGTTTACAATGCAGCTGCGAGTCGTTGATAAATATTTATGCTTTTCAAATATGACTGTTATTAAAGGAGGGGGAAAAAACACCCGCAGAAGCTACGTAATAAATAGAGGAAATTTATTAAGTTTTACAGTCACGTGAGATAAGTATATATGGGACGCATGCGTCATAAAAACGACGTATAAGCTGGATATACCGTGGTGCAACCTGAAAAACTGTGCGCACTGAGAAATAAAAAAACGACATGCTTTTAGAGGAATAATTTTAAATTTAGATGAAAAGCATACAAAAATATTTATATTTCAAGTACCATAAAAAGCTTATCAGTAACTCAAACTGAAACTGAAAACTTTCTGTTGGGTGAACATTGATCGCCGAATTGTTTAACATGGAGTAATACAACGAAACTCTTAAATGTGTTTCATGTACATTTATTGATGCTTGCAATAAATGTACATGATCTAAAATCTGATCAAAATTGCAGCATGTTGTGTAAACTGTGCAAATCAAATTTTAACAAGTATAAACATTCATTCTCTATTCATGATTTGAAAATTATTTTCACTATTTATGAAGTCGTTGACCAACACGTCGTAAGTAAGTTTTTCCAATAAAAACATGCTAGGAAATGTGGTTAGTCTGCATAGGTCTGTTACTCAAAATAAGCATTAAATATTGGGGTATTTAAATAGGGTCTATCTTTAAATAAATAAACCAGTATATTTATTTTAAACAGTGACTCAGAAAATTCGAACCGTTTGATGTTTCCTTCAAACTATCTGGCGCATCTACAGCACCACACACATTTATATCTTAGCGTGCCATTAGAAAATAACTATAGAACAAAGGAGAGAGCCAGAACAAAACAACCCTTTTTCTTTCTGGTCTGATATTTCTGTCCTGATATGCTAAATCAGGAGTGTTTAACCTTTCGCAACATCTGGGCCACATGGTAAATTTTATGAAGGCAGGCGGGCCGCACAAAAAATCAACTACATTTAAAAGTTTAGTTTTATTATGAAAATGAAAAATACATTCTATATGTAATGTATATAACATTCTAATCTTGGTATGCAATGTGATGTGGCAATTTTAACGAACTCGAACTTAATGTGATTTTTGAAATAGGTGTTTTTTTAATATGTCTGCTATATTCGGTGGTATGCTACTCGAAGCCAATCGCAATGTTTTGTTAAGGTGTGTATCAGTCAACACACTCCGTTTTGATGTTTTAGTTAAATTAATTAAAGAAAAAAATTGTTCACACATATAAGTTGTTGAGAAGAGCGACAATATTCGTGAGGAAAATTTTCGAAGTTTTGTAAATTGTTCGAATTAAATATAATTTTTTAAAAAATCTGCAAGATATTTGCTATTAAATATATCCTTCAGCTCTGAGTTGGAATGCAATTCTATTATTTCCATTTGCAAATCATCTGGCACATCATCAGTTATAAAGACTAGTTATAAAGGCATGAATTGTCATATGAACATGGTGTATGAATGACTTTATAACAATCGATACAACAATTATCCAAATATCGATAAAAGGAAGACATTAATTATAAAACTAATGTCACTATGAAAAATATTATTTGATGAAATTTTAACAACTTTTGCAAATAAATATGATTTTGAATTAATTTTAATTGCATTAGGATTAGAAAAATGGTGAAACACAACATCAACATTGGAATGATTTATATTTGTTATATCACGCGCGGACCGCAAAATATGGTGTGCCGAGCCGCAGGTTAAACAGCCTAGTGCTAAACCATCAGTCTATGTTATGGAGCACTTTTACATCAATTGCGTAATTTGCACGAAATATATAACTTCTTGTAAACATACATATTCCTCAGCACACTTCAAACATAGCGTTAGACGTGTCGTAAAGTGTATCCATGTATATTCGCGAGAGCTCATTTTGAATGCTGGGTTCGTCCATTTCAGTCAGTCTAATGATGTCGGCACTGACTTGCAATGTCACAATCAAAGGGATTTGTGAAAAAACCGACAGTTTGGTGGAGCACAACTGTTCAACTTGAGCGGCTCGGCTTATCGCTCGCTTTCAGGCACTTACTACAGAATGCTGGTGTTACATTGCAACATTTCGTTACAAATCAGTCGCCGCCTTTATTCGTCATTTTCAATTTTAATATTTTCAATTTTCACTCTCGTAAGACTTAGAATAGGGAACTGATAAAAGTTACAGATAGCTTCAGATGTGTCAAGCCCCATTTGATGTTTTTCAATTAAGGTGTAAGGAATCACAACGTTTTGATAATTTTTAAGATAACAACATTTAAAAAAAATAACTACACTAATATCATAACGTCTAAAATATCAGTGTTCTTATGATGCTTGCAATTACACAGCCAATAAACATAATTCCTTTTGAAAGATGTTTATTCACATAAAACATCACTGAAAACTCAAATTCTTATTATATCTGCAATAACAATATTCGGGTAAGGTTTAAAATTTTCTTACAGATAGTATCATCACAAAATTAACACAGTAGTTACTAAAAAACATGTACTTTATCTGCACTTTTGTATCAAAGCGAAGTTTGGAACTTTTACATGTATACAAGGATATAAATGACGTTTTACATTTGTGGTCAAAAGTTACGGGCTTAAAAGAACCAAAATATATTATGAGTAATTTTAAGAACTGTCGCAGGTATTTCAAGAACGAAGAAACTATTGTATAATAATAAAAAAACATATTACGGTCGAACCCCGTTATAACGAACTTCAAGGGACCAAAGGTTTTGCTCGCTTTATCCGGTGGTTCTCTATATCCGAACCGTGAAGAAAAATGCTAGAGTTCACAAAATGTATCACTCATTAGTTGCAATTTGTATTCAATAATGATGTTTAAAAAATGATAAAATTTATTAAAAATGAAAATTAATGAATTAAATCGACTAAAATCGATTACATTAAACTGACACAATACTAATTAAATTACGTGTAATAGGAAAACGGCGGGACTAAAATTTTCATTCGTTATATCCGTGAGTTCGTTATATACCGGGTTCGCTATAACGGGATTCGACTGTATTTATAATATGATCTCCAAATTCCTACATCGAAGAGCACGTTACTTTTACAACATTTAAAATGGTATTTTCATATTTATATATACAATACAGTCGAACCCCGTTACAGCGAACCCGGTATATAACGAACTCACGGATGTAACGATCGAAAATTTTGGTCCCGCCGTTTTCCTATTGTACGTAATTTAATTAGTATTGTGTCAGTTTAATGAAATCGATTTTAGTCGATTTAATTCATTAATGATCATTTTTAATAGATTTTATCATTTTTAATACATCATTATTGAATACATATTGAAACTATTGAGTTATACATTTTGTGAACTCGGGCTTTTTTTTTTCTTAACGATTCTGATATAGCGAACCACCGGATAAAGCGAACAAAACCTTTGGTCTCTTGAAGTTCTTTATAACGGGCTTCGACTGTATTACGCATTTGCTAATAATTAATTAAAACATCAAAATTCGCAACTCCTATTCATATTTGGTAAAACGAATTTGCATGTGGAAATATAGTCATTTACGGTTTCACTGAAATAGTTCGTCTCTCTTCCACTCTTCAAAAAATTCATTTTTTTTTCCACTGAAATAATTCGTCTCTCTTTCACTCATCAGAAAATCCATTACTTCCACCCAGAAATCAAAGGAAAACAAAGCAACGTATTTAAACTGAAGCTGCTTTCGTTATTTTTTATTCACATGCTCTCTCCTCTCTCTTAATTTCATTCAAACTCCACTGAAGCGCTCCACAGCAGTGCAAAAGACGATGCCAGACAGCTATGGCGCCCGTATATCACAGCCGCTACCACCGAAATGGAGCATAAAAAGATGAGCGCGAGATTTATCTCCTCCAGGGTTGTACGGGAATTGATGGCTTCCGAATTTATCTCAGTTGAATACGAAATTATCCAGACGCGGGCAAGTCACGGAATATGGCGTTTCCCTTTGCAGGGATATTCAGCCAATTTGGAGTATGAACGAGAGCTACGACACAGAACAAATACATCGATGGATTTTGCGAACACCTGGGAAATAATCGGATATACCTTGCCGTTCAAAGAATGCAAACAAAACGTAATTTAAACGCCAATTAATTCAGATTAATGTATTTAATGTTTGATAGCATTTTTAGTGAACGTAAGGTTTATTCCGTGAAAAATACGTTAACATAGGCCCCGTGTAACTAATTAGTATCCATTTCAACTATGAAGATTTAAGCTTATATATTTCGATGTGATTTCTTAATATTTTCTCTCAGTTTTTCCAGTCCGCGAGGTACTACAAGACAATGTGGATTATCCAGCTGTATCCGTGTCTTTAATAAAAAAATAGAAAATCATAGCAATAGGCGAATATTCTACAACGATCAGAAATAAAATTTTTAAGAATTTAAAAGTTCTGTACAGGACACAAGCTTTGTTCACGTTTCTACCGAGGCTTACCGTAGCGTAACCTCCGTTGACGTCGAGGTTGTTAATATGATCTGTGATTGGTCTGACATATCAGTGCGTTGAGCTTTGTGATTGGTTAAAATTTTTATCCCTGACGCTCCGCGCTCCGCTTCGAAACCAATGTGAACTAGGCCTTAGTCTCTTTTATAATCATAACGCGGCTACAGAACGCAAGATCCCCCTGCTGGTAAGAAGGGAGGACACATAAGTAACTTAACACCATTCATAGCTATTAAGAGTGTTAGGTGATACGTAAATTTAAGTATTACAATAATTTTTTTCGGTCGAGTTGTTCAGTGTTTATTTCCGTTGTAAGGCTAATATTCAAAAACCTTCATAATGGGAATTACCAGATTCATAGCCCAGTAGCAAACCGAGTATAATAGTAAAACATCCGGTTTTGGGAGGAAATGAATGATTTAACTTTTACAAAAGAGTGGGGGAAGCTACATGACACTTGATCTAAGCAATAAAGAATTAAAATTCGATGTGTACTAGCATCCCATTTTAGAGTACATAATCACTCTTGTCAATTAGTAAAACTGCTATTTGGTTTATGGTAGAACTATACTAATGCCTTTCGCTCTATAGTTGATAATCGAATATAATTTGTCTGCTGAAGCAAAGCAAAAATAATTTTAGCATTTAGATAAATTTCGAAATATATTTTAAGCAAAAAGACTAGAATTATATGAAGGCCTTATTTGAATAGTGGTCCAACTCCATTCTTGATCATTTTGAGATACAGAGCCTTAAATTCTAACGAGTGCTGAGAAATGACTACTGAATTGTGATTTGTAATGCCTTCCGTTTGCAGCAGAAATAAGGTGGAGGTGTACCAGTTTAAAAATAAGATAGAAATGACTTCTATAAACATGAAAGTGAGGCTAACTCCATTTTTTTAAAAAGTGAACTTGGACCACTATTCAAATAAGGCCTTCATATATACATATATTGGTACTGCAATTTGAAATGAAGATTGCGATACAAATAAAAAATTTCAATAGATCTCACGAAGAAAACATAACTATTGGAATGTAAGTTTAATATATATATGTATGCGTGTGTGTGTGGCTGGCTTAAAAAAATTCACGTCTTTTACACTTTAAATAACTGCATATGCATATTCGGAATCAAAACTTTTAAGGCTAGTAATCACATAACATCTATCACAATATAAGAGATATGAAAAACCCACAAATTTTAGGAATTCTGTACAGTTTCTTCTCTTAATCTTTTGTAAACTGGCACAGATTAGCACGAGGCAAGGGGAGGAACATATTTCACTGTTCCACACACACACACACAAATTCATTTTGAGAAAATATCTTATTCTGCGTTCTTCCAGCGTATTATTTAACTTTTGAGGAAAAGTTAAGTTAGATGACGTATAGTTTAAGGTTTATAATATCGACGTAATGTATATACCCCGTGGATATCTTAGAGGCGAGAGAATGTTTGTTTCTCCTCAAACAAGCAATGATCTAGGGAAATTAAATTCTGCAGGCGCACAGGGTAGAAAACTCGGAGATTTAAGATAAGTTAACTGCATGCATTCTATTCATCTCTCCTTATACCATTTACCACTATGATATCAATCTATCAGAAACAAAATTATGATAATGTAGGAAATATTTCCCAGGTTTTCAGTTCTCTTTGAAAAAACTTTAAAGAGAAAATTTGTTCTTCTCTCGGAACTATTTTTTTTCAGCATACTGTAAGTTTTAAAAAAGCTGCTGTTATAGAAACTGACCGGAACTTAAGATTCAAATCCTACCATACAAGGCGCAGTACTAGAATCCATAGACTCTAGTATCGAAGGCCATCGCTTTAGTCGTACGGTTATTATCCGGTGCAATAAATAAAAGTGTTTATAGTTTTAAAAATGTGAAAGATAAAGGCTCTCTCGAGTAGAATAAAGTAGGTAAATTATAGTCTCCCTTTTCATAATTTTAGCATCTACACATTCTAATCTGCTTGTGAAAGATACAATTCGAAAATTCAAAGCTGCTAACATTGCTAGAATAGTCACAGGATGTAGCATAACGGCCTCGTGGTTTCAAGAGTGGTTCGACGATCCTGTTTTAATTATATTATGATTTTGCTTTGAAAATTTACGTACATCATAACTTGCTTTAAAGAGAAATTATTGTAGAGCATTTAGAAAACCCGATTTTAGACGGATCGAAATGGAATGGATTCTGTCAGAAAAAAAAAAATATTTTATGAAAACTACACACGGAGAAAAAAAAAAGAAAAAGAATGAAAGGAAAATGGGGGAAAAATCTATTCAGCAATTCTATTGGAATGCAACGAGTGTTTCCCCCAGACAATCACATATTTTGTTCTTTAAAATAGACTGCTAGAGCTAATAAAAGGAGGTTTCACTACTGCACATGTGGAATTTCGAGATTTATTCTCCCTTTAAAACAATAGAGTTTATAACATATGTAATATACATTAAAACATAATAGAAATATATTCATTGAGCTGAAGTAATAAAAAATTCGATTCATAAATAAATAACTTGCAAGTCACTAGTATCTAACAGTTTTATCTGTAGCTGTGAAGGAAATAAAATTCTATTAAATTTATTTAAGGTATCCGACAACGTTTAAAACATCGATTTTGACGAAAATTCCGAAATTGTTTTTATTCCCTTTTCTTATAGATTGTAAATTTATATTTCTAAATCTGCTTTTATTTTCTCGGTACGATCATTAGAAATGAAATTAGAGTGATTTAAAGATCAGCAGCAGCTATAAATTTCAATACAAGTTGAAAACTTTAATCGTGTATTCTGAAGAACTTATTTTTCATCAAAAATGCAAACGACTCTTGCGATAACTCAAAATCTAATCATGATATGTCTATGAAATTTTTCATGTAGGTTTTTCATACTACTAAGAGCGTAATGGGACTACAGATTTTGTTCTAGGTATATTATTTGTTGATTTATAGTTACATTTATAAAAAATCTCATGGAAAATTACTAAAATTTTACATGTAATTGCATATAATGACCTGTATTTTTTTTAGATTTTAAGATATCGATTAGCTTGTAGGTCATTACACTTAGAAGGTACTTTCGTACATATGACAAGAAAAACCTTAATGTTATATGCATAATATTTTTTTAGAGCTAGAGCCGATCTGTAAAAAATTGCTAAATTTCGAGCCAATTTCATAAATTTTTTTTAATTGCATCGTTAATGTGTATTTTTCATCATTTTCGAGTTTTGGTGTTATATTCCATCGGAAAATAGGATAGACATTTTCGCAAGTACAGTTTTTCCAAAAAAAAAAGGGCTCCCAACGTTGTCGGAAAACCTTTTTAGGTAAATTGTTTTCAGGTATAAATTTTATTATACTCCCCTACTTTAGTTAAAGCTAAAATAGGAAAAGGGAAATAAATTTTCTAATTTAGCCTCACTTAAAAAAATGACAAGTAGATTATTTTTGAAACGGATTTGTATCGTATGCTACAGAAAAACTAAAGCTGTTTTCATGAATATTACACTTATAATATGATATGCATTTGGGAAATCTACGAACTGCGTTTTATATGTTAATAGGACAATAAGTGTGAATGAAATGCTGATCATTTGATAAATAATTGTAGCTAAAATTAAATGAAATCATGGTTGAAGTTGAATTTCCCTATTCTCTCACAAAATTTTAAAGACTGTGCCAAAGCAATAACATATTCAATCATGAAAATGTGTTAAACAGATAAGACACCAGGAAAACTGAATCATGCTACAATATGCAACATTTGTTTCGTTTGTAATAAAGTTTGGAAAGTAGCCAAGAAACTACATTCATTAATTTTCATCTTTTATGAGCCTTCATTCATTTGCAATAGGATCGGGGAGAAAATAAGAAAACCACGATCGCGTGATTTGAGGAATCAATCTGAAGTTTTCTCCAATTTCTGAAATATACAGGTAGGAACTGATGGTTTAAAAGGAGACTTGAAACTAACAGGTAAGATGGAATAACAGGTAAGACATAAACTAACAAGTAAGACAGAATTTAACAAGTGAGAGAAAAAGTTAAAAAGAAAAAAAACCCCATAACCGTGTAATTTATGTAAACAAAGTTGTCCCAATTATAGAAATACGTAGGCTAAAATATTTATATTTATAAGAGACAATATATTAACAGGTAAGAAAATAATACACTATAAAATTGCGATAGATATTTTCTTCTAAGAAAAGGTTTTTTAGCATATGAATGCCGATGAAAAATGTGTGGTTTATTACGTACACTGTTATTTCAGTTATTAGGCTTGGTTATTACAAAGAACTTTAACACATTTTGATGATTCTTCATACATTTAAATATAATTTTTTAGTGTTTTATCATCTTACTAATAAAAACGAATTAAATGTGTAGAAACTAAAACGGGGGGTGAGATTACTCATTAAAAGAGGGTATACACTACTTTTTCAAAACTCGGACGACCGGAGGACCTTGAAATGCTATCAATAGGTTTACATTACAGTTCTATATGCAAAAAAAAAGCTTGTTGATTTTAATATTGATCTGGAAACAGTTGAGATCGAGCGGTTCTCGGACATAAGTAACAAGAGTGCCCCAAATGAAATTTTAATTACAGGTAGCCCTCCTACAGCACGGCATCTTACAACACGGTTTCGCTCTAACACGATAAGATAAATTGCGGGAACCCACCTATAACACTGCAACCTGTAACACGGTTTCGCTCTAACACGATAAAAAAATTGCGAAAATCATCGTACAACACTGTACTTCTATAGCACTAGATAATATGATTTTTGTTTGACACATTTAAAAACTAAATTACCTTAAAATAATGACAGGAAGGAATAATGAACTATAGTGGCTTTACATGAAAATGTATAAACAAATTATAATTTATTCATTTGTAACTCTATAAAATTACAAGAAGGCCTAAGCTTAGCTGAAAATCTTGAAACATTTTTCCTGAATGCAGACTCTTTCGCTGAAAAAAGCCGAAAATTCAAAAGAGAGCTGCAAAATTGTCTATCTCCATACTGCGAATCTACAATGACCTTGTAAGAACCAGAAAATAAACCAAAATTACAGATTTTTTGAAGAGGATAGAAAGTGCAAAAAATCTAAATGAAGAAAAAGGTTCTGAAAGTGAAGGTGATATCGTTCAATCGAAAAAACGCTCTCGTTTGATTGTACTAGGCAGTGATGAGGAAGAAATTTATTAAATTAAGGTCGCATTAAATGAAAATATTTTTTTGTTTCTTTTCGTTTTGTGTTATACATACATTTATATTTTTAATAAAAATTAAGTTTCTTATATGGAATTTTAAAAAAATGTTTGTTTTTAATAAATTTTCAGAACGTAACCCCCCTTTTTTGAACTGTCTCTGGGTCTCATATAACACGGTTTCACACAACACGGCATTTTCTAGGAACCTATCTACCGTGTTATAGGATGGTTACCTGTACTTAGAATTCCACTACTGAAAATTTCATTTGCTTCTTAAAAATGCTTAAAAAGAGAAAGTGTTCTCATTTTCTTAACATGTGCCTCTTTATTTTAGGAAATGATTTCATAAAATAGGAACTTTTTAAGTAAATGGATTGATAAATCTAGTTCGACAAGCGTTTTTTACACTGAGTGGTTAAATATAGGCCTGAAATCAAATATTTAACCCCTGATACTTATCAACAAAATTCCATTAATCAGTATTGGATATTAATTAGCTATTTATTGTTTAATTAACAGATCATCCGCTATTATATCTGAAGGAATTTTGTTCTTTAAATAGAACAATACAAATTTGTTATAATTAATTATAATCTTTTACAGAAAATTTGTTTTTCTTATTAATAAACTAGTGGCACGTAGGCACCTAAAGGTTTGATTTGGTTTGGTTTGGAGCACTGCGGTCAACTTTTGCTACACGAGGGCTAATCTGACCGGGACCTACAGTTTAAAGCCGATTTCGAACGGCTACAAACATCCATGACAACAGTGGGACTAGAACCCACAGGATCTGAACCAAATGCCAGCGACCTAGCCATTCGGCCTGGCAGGCACCTGAAGGAATATCGTTCTTAAATTTCTCAGCTTGTGCAAAAGTAAAGTCTCGCCACCCCTGCTCTATCGGACCGATATCTGAACTTATACTGCTCAGGCCATTCGAAACATGGTACGTTATTAACCTAAAATCATTCCATGACACACCTTGCATTGTATCTAGCTGCATTTTTCGTGCTGGTACCATTATCGTGCTGGTATTACTCACACAGAATTTGTAGAGAGTATCTGTGGACGATGTGAAGGTGGACTTCTTGGCTAACATATTTGTCTACCAAAGCCATTTGGCTGGGTTTAAGACTCGTGAAGCAACCCCAAACAAGAACTCTGCAACCTCTAAATTTGTGAGTTCGAATTGTACCCTACGAAAAACATCTTTCCCTGATTTTCGCCAAACCCACATATGACCATTAGACTCGTTCATAGAGTATTAGGGATCGTCAATCCACAAGTTCTATACCTAATGTTTTTATGTCCAGGAAAGATAATGTATCTTGCCCCTTCATTTAGCGGTGCGAGGCAAAGCTTACTAACAGCCTTGCGACCCAGGAAACTCATAAAATTATTTTTCGTGGCGAATGATGCATTTGCATACACAACTACCTTTTGCTTCCCTCACCAATGCGTTTAGCTATTGGGCAATAATACGTCTGCTGGATGCAACGCCTTTCCTTTGACTTCAAAATTTCCTACCACTTTCTGATTTTGTTTTGTCTGCATCAGGCACGGTTAAGGAACGCTATTCTTTTTCTAGGAATGCCCTCCATCCAAAATCAATGATTCGGGCATATTATAATTCTATACACTGTTCCGAAAGACAAAACACTAATCTAACACTCCAATATCAAACTTTTTTTTTCTTTTTTTTTCTTACACGCCTCGGAATATTCAATAAAATTTACAGGAAATGGTACGTGAAAGCCCATTTGCTTGCATTTCAGCAGTAGAGCCGAACATTTCTTTTCTAGGAGGATGGGTAGTCTGGTGACTTTTGGCTTCAAAGTATATACATTGTACATAATTGGACATTGTAGGATATAGTATCACATTTATATTCAGTAACACTATGTTGAGATGATTTGCTACATAAACGCTATGTTGTCGGCAAAGGACATCTACCTAGAAGTTTTTCTGATTCTAAAAAACTTAATGCACTACAAAACACTTAGTGACTTTACAAACTTAAACACTACATGCTAGGAAATGAAAAGAAAACCTAGCAAGAGGGGCCCAGACAACTCTGCAAGACAAGTTGCTACATTAAGTCACAACTTGGGTAGTCGCATCTCCGAATGATAACGGGTATGTGGCTATTCGACTCAAAACAAAATAAAAACATTACAACTACATTTTAATACCCCTATACGAATCAGTCGCCCACAATTCTACTTCAAAAACGGTCAAGATGACCATACATCATGCACAGTATGTCTGAAGTAGAGCGTGAAAAAAAAAAGCGAACGAGGAGCCTGCATGATTTATCACCACTAGAAGTGCATCGGAAGTAACGGCCCTCTGAATTATCTGTTGGGCTGAATAGCGAAGCTTTTAAATTATCGCTTAGTGCCAAGTACCGGAAGCTGGACAGAGAATCGTCTCTTTTGCTTCCGATTCGAGAGATATATGCGGATCATCCCGGGTATGGGATGCTGCAGATATCGCCGCTGTTCTCAATATTCAACACAGATTAGGCGAAAGTTCCTTCCGTTTTTAATAAAGAGAACAATGGATAAAGAGGAGCTTCGATTCAAGATCTGACCACTAAGCTTTTTTCAGTCATTGTGTTGGATGTTACGAGAGCCACATCATGATTTGCATTTACCAACAAATGCACTCTAAAAAGATTTAAAAAAAAAAGTTTAGAGACGATGAAAGTTGTTGTTGTTCTAAGAGGGGGATTACATAGGAAGTATAACACCAAAAATCAGTAAAACAAATAAGGGATCAGAAAAACCTTAAGATATTCATTGTAAATAAATGAAAAAATAAACTCAGTACGCGAATTTCGAAAGAAAGTTCAGCTTTTTTCTTCAGGGGCAGAGTAGAAGCCATTTACCCTGCCCATGCTCGCTAGGTAAATTCACTCTGCTTAATTTTCCTTCATTTATAAAAAGATTTTTCGAATCCCTGCATAAAGTTAGTTTATTAAGGCTGCTATGTACTAAGAAAAAAATCGTATTTCCCTTTTCCTCTTCTTGCAGACTCTTGTGGTGGGAGGAGTCCAGTTGACAGTTCGAGAATTCCACACCCCCCCCCCCTTAGGATTGACATTTTGAGGGATTGTAATGGCTCTTTCTCTATAGGGGGGTTAAGGGCTTCCCCCAAATTATTTATTTAAAATATATTTTTGTCAACTATTTACAGGCACATAAATGCTGATAATCAAATAAAATTGGTATTGTCAGATAGCCTGAACTTTTCTGCAAAGCGGTACAGGATTCATTTTATAAATTTCGTCCACCGAAGGAATTTATGAGCGTTTAAAACACACTATACCAGATTTTCCACCAAATAATTTAAATTTTAAAATATTAATTGCATTTTTTTTAAACGAAAAATGTACACAAATGTAAAATTTCTTTCTCTATGACGGGGTACAATTTTTTTAAAAAAATCTTTGAATCCAAGTCGGCAATCCGTGGACAAATTTTCTCCATAGGCTAATATTGAGATGAGCGAATCCAATGGGGTTAGTACATAGCAGCCTTAAGGAAAAAAAGAGTTAAAGGCAAACAACATTTTTCATTACATGAGGGTTATCGTCATCGTAGACGAAAGAACGTACAAGACATATACTTTAATACTCAGCTGGGTTTAGGACGAAGGAAGGGATCCATGACTAAGCTACCTGAAATTAGAGTCTATCATACTTAATCACAACTGTATTAACCACAAATGAACTTATGCCTATATCTTTCCAAAACTGTTTTTCTGCGTATGCAACTGATACTCACAAAAAAAGCAATACTTCTCACTGCCTTCGAGAAACATAATAATACACGTTCAGTTCAATTAGAGTTAGCCTGACACTTCTGCAGGAGTGCGAGTCACAGAATATTCTCGAATTGAGAAATGCTGCGAATTTTCTATAAGCCCCACAACCTAAGCTTCATACCTTGAACACCATTTATCATAAACGAAAAACATAAAAGTAAATAAACTACAAAGAAAACTCGAAAAGAAAATAAACTACACTGCTGCAGTGTAATTTTTAAACGCAAAATTGCATACACAGCTAAACACTTCATATTTTGAACCACATTTATGCCACTCGAAAAACATAAAAAATAAACTGCACTGCCTCAGTATATTTTTCCACGTAAAATTGCAATACCAGGAACATGGGCTTACACAAAGTCGAGGAATGATATATATATATATATATATATATATATATATATATATATATATATATATATATATATATATATATAAAACACGAGAGTTCACATCGCCGGGATATTTCATTTGGTAGGATACCCGTAATGGCCTCGGGGTTTAGCAATCCGGTTTCGACTCTCGGTTCAGGAAGACGGTCGTTACAGGTATATCCGATTGCAAGGAATAATTATAATTGTGTTTAATAATTTTTCAAGGTATGTTAAACGACACACATCACTGAAAAAAATTCAACGTCCCCGGAAAAGAAAAAATTAATCAATTAAAGAAATAAGCAAGGCCAACATTGGATGTCACGTGTTTAAAATGACGGTCAATGTGAGAGTTCCTCATACCGCCGGGAGGGTCCAGTTGGTAGAATCCGGCTCGAGGTTCGAAGACTTCTGTTCAACTCACGTCATGGCGGATGGTTATAGCATCCCCACACACGTCTATATAATATATACATGCATGTTATGTGATGCAATATATCAGCCAGACTCGCATTACGCTAAAGTTACCAAGCACAATAATAAATACTTCTTTAAATAATTTGTGAAATACTTTAACTAAGTATTTCCCAAATTATTTAAATTTTATACAGAAGGCAGAAAGGTCCTCGAAATATCTGATGGCTAGCCTACGAAAATTATCAAATCAGCAGAAGTGGAAGGTACTGTATAATTTAACATATCACCTTCAGCAAAGTATTACAAAGTATTTATGAATCTAATAAACAATAATCGAATTTAATCCTACGCTTTTCAGCAAAAGTATTATCTGATAACAATTAAACCTTATCAGTCTTTCAAATGTCCATATTAAATAGTCTGATTCATTACAAAAGTGGACGAAATAGCTCTTCAAAACATAATCAATACAGCATACCCTGCGAATGATGTCACAATAATTATTCGTTACGCAGAAACCAACTTACACACTACACCAATTAATACGATGCCCGACTCTAATACTTAATACAGAAACACTATCTAAATGCCTCTAACAACATTTAGGATAGTTATCAAATCATTTTCTATTTAAAAGTCTGACAAAACATTATCTGCGTTACAAAACACAAATCTTTCATAAATAATGAACATCATTTCTAGCGTCAGTAACCTCATATTACATCAGGTACTTTTAGATGACTTGCTCACTTTTCTATTTAAAAAAATGCCGTATTAGTTACTGAAAGCAAACGTAATTTTTAACATTAAATTGTATTTCATCACGCCAAAAGACTCTTTACGAATCGATAAAAATATATATCGGGAAAAAATAAAGATTAAATACCCTAGTTAAAAAAAAAAAGCATTCACAAATATTTACTTTCGGTATCAGTATGTGACAAAGTGGTATTAACAAAAATATCCAATCAGACCGAAAGTGTTGCCCTTTTTTCATACGAAACATATGTATGACACATAACATGATGTAATAATTTTCGATCAAACAAATCGACGTATATGTTTTCATAGCGGTCACTTGTTTCATTTCACTAGGGTTGACATGATAAATTTTTAAAAACTATAAGTCGTGAGCGAAAGACCACTAACTCATTTAAAACATTTTAATAGAGACTTACAGTAAAAGGAATCAATAGAGATTAATTGAAAACTAATGATTATTATTGTAAATTTTTCGAAAGAAATAATAAGAAATAATAATTCATAAAGGAATCTTAATAAAAGACAAATAAAAAATATTTCTTCTCACTCAGAAATCTTACTAAAATGCAACAAATTATGACAACTTATAGATTTTGATCAAGATTTATCTGAGCTGCCCATGCCTTTAATACCTTTTTATCACTTTTTTGAAGGAACTGATAAAATTCTTACGTATATATATATATATATATATATATATATATATATATATATATATATATATACACAGTCGAACGCCGTTATAAAGAACTTCAAGGGACCAAAGGTTTTGTTCGCTTTATCCGGTGGTTCGCTATATCCGAACCGACAAGAAAAAAAACGCTTGAGTTCACAAAATGTATAACCCAATAACTGCAATGTGTATTCAATAATGATGTATTAAAAAATCATAAAAACTATTAAAAATGATCATTAATGAATTAAATCGACTAAAATCGATTACATTAAACTGACACAATACTAATTAAATTACGTACATTAGGAAAACGGTGGGACCAAAATTTTCGTTCGTTACATCCTTGAGTTCATTATATAACGGGCTCGCTAAAACGGGGTTCGACTGTATATATATATATATATATATATATATATATATATATATATATATATATATATATATATATGTGTGTGTGTGTGTGTGTGTGTGTAAGTAAGTAAAATATTAGAAAATACGTATATAATATTAAAAAAAACTAGAAATTTTTACTTATGAAAATTAACTGATTTAGATGGAATATGTACACATTAATTAAACTTTGTATGTTTGAATGATATATATGCAAGCACTTTAAAGAGTGTTTTAAAAGGCGTATTTGGAAGACTAATCCCTTCTCTAATGCTTTCGCTTCTTTGTTAATAAGTTTAGATCTCCCTCACTAGAAAAAATGCTCACTATTCTGTATCACAAAGTTAAAACAAAATGTTCACTGAAACTACAATTTGCATAATATGATGCACAGTTTAATTTGTATATGTTCATTTTCTGCCATGACTCGTATTCCCCATTTAAAAATATTTGTATAGCTATTTAAACATCAAATTTATTATGATAATACCTATTACATTTTCATTTCACAAAATTACCAAGCCACCCACCTGCACAACGCATAATGGATGCCATTCAACAAAGCAAAACTAATCTCCATGTTACAAATGCTAAGTGTTCACAAAACGGGAAATGAATTTTAAACGGTGCGAGACAGTTAAAAGCAATTTCACTTTCATCAATATTTAAAAGCCCGATCTTCCTTATTTCATCCTGAATTATTTCTTCTCGGAAATTGTCTCGCAATGATTATGCAGAAGACTTCGGTAACAAGATTTCATCCGCATGGAAACAAAGGAATAATGCCGTATGCGGGCGCGGCGTGGGTCCAGAACACCAATACATTTTGGGTATCAGATGCACTTATTTATAGGCGTCCCAGAGTACTCAGCCTATTCGTTCCGGGGACATTCATCAAGCTGAAAAGGGAGATTAATCGTTTCAGGGAGACTTTCAGAAAACGAACAGGAAGAAGCATTCAGGGGGTCATTTGCAAATTGCATCCTTTGAGGAAAGTAAGAGCTATAACCTATAAATTTTTTTCGTCCAGCATCTCTCTCTTTGTCTGAGAGAGCGGAAAGAAATTAACTAAAAATTGAGAATTTTTGCTATTATTCTACAAGGATAACGAATTTTTGATTTGGATTATTAAAGTATCAGTATGTTTCAAAATCATAAATTTGTGGTAATATGAAAAGTTTTGAAGAAACTAGAATACGCATCAGAAATGTTAGCATCGAAACGTGCGAAATTATGTTTGTACGTTATTAATACTATATAGCGATTTTCAAAACTTTCGAATTTTCTAACAGCTGTTCGCAATCGTTATATTTCCATAAGCAGAAAAAAAAATTGCAGTTTTGAATCGAACGCATTTTAGCGAAACGTAATAAACTTTCCGGAAATTTGGCTGTACAAACTTGATGTGTAGGACCTCTCACCTTTCATATGTATGATCAAAAACCGTTTGTTCTTTCTGATTCTATTTACAACCATTCTTGGTCGTGTTCTAGACAAGAAAATTTCAACATTGTAGGTGGCCACATCTGTAGGATACACTTTTTATTCATTCATTTATTTTTAATTACCCAAACGTGACATTTTAACGTTCATTGCCAATTACTCATTGCAACAGATAATTGCTAATGTTTGTAAGTTACGAACTGTTGCTGAGATAGCGAGTTTGAAAATTTCTCTTTTTGACTGAACAAGCAAGCATAAGAATACACTAACCTTACTGCGTGCATATAAAGATACCCGATACATAATGTCAAGTTATGCATTTAGTTTTTAGAAAACTTAAAGATTTATTGAAACTAATTTCATTCCGTTGCTTAAACTTTTTTTAAATGCATCGACGAAAGGTTTCGATGGGTAATCTCTGAAATAATCACTAAAATATGATGGACGCTAGGTGAATACGATGCGTAATCACCTGCGTCCTAGCCGGGATGCTGGCCAGAAGGAGGTTTTGACACCTCCTTTACTCCCAAACTACAGAAATAACGATAATTTTAATGCTTTGCTGTAGATATATACAAACATGTTGAGGACATTCCACATATTCTGAAAGTGTGAGATGTTGACTCCCCTTTGTAATAACTTTGTAACCACTTTGCACCATTACGATACCACATAAATATTTAAATGTAATTCCCTGATATTTTGCGTTTCTGCGATAAAATGTGAGGGGGGCATGGTACTAGAAGTGAGTTCGTGCTCTTGTTTCAAGATCCAGATCAGGTCATCTAGAGACTGCAGGATCATTTCATTATCATCTCTGAAGTCCGCGAGTTTAAACAGTTTTAGCTCAATATGAAAGAAGCTGTTTCATAATTTGTAGATAATTTTTTACATGGTTTGTTTAGTAAACGAAAATAGATCTCCGATTGAAGTCAGTCCATTTAATTTCTAATTTTTTACCTTTTAATACACATCTCTGAGAGGATAAGATATCTAGATGAGCCAAAATGGGCTAGATGTTTTGAAGTTTAGAGCCCGAGCACTGCCTAACATACTCGGCCTCTCCCACTCAGCCTATCTCTTCTCGAGTGTGTGTGTATATATATATATATATATATATATATATATATATATATATATATATATATATATACAGTGAAACTTATCTAGCCGCCCACCCCAGAAAAGACTTTTTTCGGAACGATTACTTGACTACAAAGAGAAATGGACCCCTATTCGACGGCCACCCCTCAAAACAGCCGCCATAGCGAAGTTTCAGTGTGTTTATATATATATATATAACCTATATATATATATATATATATATATATATATATATATATAGGTTTATAGACAAAAAAATCTGATTCTGTTACATCCATTAATTATCGTCACAACCGATTTATTGCTTCTTTCATATAAAAAACAACAGCCATACAACTTTTTATACAGTGTGTTATTTGGTGGTAATCATGGTGATCATATCAGTTACGTCAGATTTGCGCCATAACACCATGTTGCAATGCGTTTGCGTCTCGGGAAAGATAGGTATACCTTTTTTCTTTTCTCTCTCCCGAATATAAAGACGTCTAGGTTGCAGAAGATCATAATCTCCCTTTTCCACGTGCTTCCCGAAACTGCAAACACGGTTTTCACCTTTTTTTCCTCTTAACGATTAAAAGGATCGATTCATAAAAGCAAAATACCCGTTTAAGACGAACATTATACACTCTTCAGGTTAGGAAAGAATCACCCAATTTACTATCTCTGTGATGGGGAAAAAGGGGTGATGAATAAACGGCCGTGTAGAAGATTTGACCCGGCTGACCTGCGCAGCATTACACGGCGCACGAATTAACCCATAGCAGCACACTCGGCAGCCTACTGATAGGCGGCATTACTTCCGCCATGCAGAGTTCAAGGGGGAAATTTCCGAGAATGATATACGCGGCAAAGGATGTAATTGCATATTCGCAGCAGCCGTACATTCAATGCTGACGATGTAGTACTTAGCTCCTCTTGAGTACGGAGACGTGAGGAGGATGTGTAATTACGAATGAGGAAGTAAAACTGTAAAAGATAGTTCGAAAAATAAAAGTATGCATTTTTTGTACTTCGCTAAAGAAATAAAATTAAGCTCTAGGGTAATTGTTCAACACATTTTACAGAGTAAATAAAAGTCAGCAAAAGAAAAGGGGAAAAAAAGTATGTAAACATAAATTAAGTTAAAATTTGAAAAAATCTCTTTGAGGAGTGATATATTACTCAACTCAAATGTCAAAGGTGTTAGAACAGCCTTCTTCAGAAACTACAAAGCAATAACTAAACGCTGGAGATATATGTATTTGCTTTAAGCTCCGCCTGTTTGGCACGCTTTGTGCATTTTACCATCTTCTGTAAATTTTGTACCACAATTTATGATATACGATCAATTTAGTAGCGAGCATAACTGGCGCCCGGGCACGATACCTTTTTAGCGCCCTCCCCCCCAATGGTCTTGGAGACCATTTGGCACCCCTCTGTGAGTGGCGCCCGGGGCATGATAGACCCCTTTGCCCCTCCTCCGCTACGCCACTGTATACGATGGTTCTTTTCGAAGTGGGCTGGTTGACTTCCCTTTGTCAGTCACCAGTAAAAATTTAAAGGAATTCGGCATTTGGAATTCCCTTCCCTCCATTGAAATACCTACCATGCAACAGGAGCTAAAGTCGCCAAGACCCAGGAACTCCACTTCAAAAACTCCAATTACTTCCCCGTGCCCCATCGGTTACGGCTTGCTGTGGAGCCCATAACAAGTGAGAAACATTCGTCCAAGGCTACCTGTATGCTGCCAATGTACATTTTTCTTTAAAACTACAATTGGTATGCGAGGAGTAAAATGTTGTCCTTTTTCTTGAGGGTTAAAAGAAAGAAAGTCGAGAAGGCAATAAATACCCCCTGGGAAATTATAAAAAATGTGAACGCGGATGTGATGATGGCCATAGGACAGAAAGTAGAGACATAGGAGACAGAGAAAGAGAAAAATTAAAGACGAAAAATCATCAAATTAAAAACATGTAAATCAAAAACGAACAAAAGGATGATGAAAAAAGTAAAACGAGAAAAAAAAATTGAATAACTATCAGAAAAATAGATTAAAAAAAAAGAAAGTAGTAAAAATTAGAAGGAGGAACATTTTGGGCTTTAACCTTATTTATTTATTTTTCTTTTTTGAGAAATAAACATTTGATTTGATTGGCAATGAAAACAGAATCATAATAGGACGATGATATACCTAATCACTACAATAACGACTGCACCGACATTTACTTTCGAGATTATATTCTCACTGTAATGCGACTGTTTTCTTATGGAAACAGTTCCCTCACAGTAAAAATGTAAAATCAATAGTAAAAATCGCTCGAAATCACATTAAGCCTACAAAGACATTTATATTCTATGATTACGAACAACAGAACAGATTTATAAATAATCTCATTCTTAAAGTTAGAAACTGCATACGATGAATGTTTTGGGTAATATACTTTACGGTGGAAATAAATATTTAAATCTACAATGTATGGTCGCTTAAGTCTTATTTGAAAATTCAGATACATTTAATTTCAATTTTCCTGCCATATTCGAAATTTCTTGGTGTGATATTTAGTAAAAGCATACGGGTTGCGAATGATGAATATTTCATAACTTGGGGTTTATGGAGAAAACTAAATCTCAAAATAGAATATTTATCTAGGTTTTTACATATACTTCAACAGTTATACTTTATTATATCTAGCATGATTTCTCCATTTTAAACTTATTTTAGTAATGATTTAAAAATTCCTTTATAAGTGTAACGACAAATTCAAACATTAAAACTTTAATGAAAATTAATCAAATTTAAATAAATAAAAAAATATCACAGTATTTAAAAGAAAAAGCTTATTTAATTGTATAAGTATAGAAAGGGATGCCAAAAAATTATTTCGCGGTATATAACTCAATTGCGTCAATGTAGTTTTATATAGTTTTAAAATAGTAATTATGGGGCGAATACAATATTAGTATTAGTATAAAGTTATTAGTCTCTTTTAGGAAAAAGCCTTGCGCTATCTTTCTTACAGTACTAACTGCATTCATAAAGTGATTCAGTATTTTGTACTTTATTCAGTAAATTAGATAAAAGTTATGAATACATACTTATAAATTAATATGGATAAAATATTTTTATAAAAACTTTCAATTAATATTTATATATAATGAAATATAAAAATATTAATTTAAATAAATTCGATTATATGTAAATATGGTGCTATTATTTTTATAAATAATTAAAGTGAAACATTTTCTAATACCGTACCAAATAGCTTTAAACAAGTATTTGAAAATTCTAACTCAGTTTGGTACGAAAGAGAAAAAAAAGAGAAGGTAAGAGAAAATAATCGTTAGAAAGTGCATTTGTACAGTCTTAAATAGAGCACCATCTTTCGGAAATAAATTTTACTACGATCTTATTTAATAAAATATAGGATTTAAGATGAATGAGGTAGGTTCTCATCCAAACACTGTTTTTTATCTCTAATGCATGTGGGCTTTTTGCTTTTCTTTAAACTTAATTAGACCTGTATATTTTATCCGGAAAAATACTTTTTACAATAGAGAGTGAAATTTTAAAGTAAGCAAATAATTTTAACAATATTATTTCAAGAAAGTTAGGTCATTCTATACATTTTCTAAACAAATAAATTTCCATTATACAACACTGGAATTTCTTTTTGGGTGAACCCGTTGGCGCTATGATTCTAGATTTAGTTCCCTATCCAAAGCGCTGAACTCTCGATCTTGGATAACCTAAAATGTTTCCTTTTACTCTTTAAAGTATATTTAAACGACAACGTCCCAGATTTGACCCGTAGAACTCATCGAATCAAAATAACAATACTCAATTCTTAGACATTAAAAGTGTAGTCGACACGGAATACTATCTGACTACGTACTATTTTGCTACGTAAAGAGACTGCAGGGAATTAATTATAACAGGAGATATGCAAGTCAGAGAGCATTCTCAAATATGTAATTAGTAACGCTATTAGACCTTTTAACATTATTTTTGACGACTCGTTTAAAACCGTTTCTGCGAATTTCTTTCTTTCCTTAAGTAATCCTAATTTCATTTTCCGGTATTCATTTGATCACTAAAATTCAAATTACGCAGACAGTGGTTTAGTCCTCACACACTAAAGCGAAAAAAAGGGGGAAATGTTCTAAAGAGGCTATAAATTCATTTCCTAAATGGGACTTTTATTGATTTGGTAGAAAAAGTTGGCAGCAGGAGACGTATAAAACAAAGAAAATATTGGCTGCTATAAGTCTAATGGAATGCACTAATGCAATGTTCTGTGTCTTTCTCTGCCCCTTAAAATAATAACAGATAACTTTCTTGCTGGTTGTTTTACATTTATAAGAAATAATTACATTTATAGAGACATTAAATGTCGACCGCATTTCAACTGTCATGCATATTTATGTGTACAAAAATATTATACGAAGGACAGTAAACCTAGTCTTGCAACCTTTCTCTCCCACTAGTTACAATCCTTTCAAAGCACAATTCGAAATGTGATAAGGGCCAGTATTAATTTACAGAAAAGGATGGATTGGAAAGGGGAAAATATTTTATCTGAAAAAAATAAATGACTGATTATTATAAAAAAATGAATATTAATATTCATATCTTATACATTCCTTCCGAATATTATTACTTGTGTAGCAAAAAGTTGACCGTAGCGCTCCAAGCCAAATCAAACCAAACCAAACCAAACCAAATGTTATAAATCTAAAAATAATATTCCTTATTTTTTAGATTTATTATATTATGCGTTTTCACAAAAAGATTCTCAGGTCACAGACTGCGTGCTGGCGGGCCGCATGTGGCCCGGGAGCCGAATGTCGTGGAAGCCTGATTTAAAGTGATTTGAAAAATTCACACTAGAATATTGTGGCGGACAACCCAGATCATACAAATTTAAGATGAAATCAGTTTTATCAACTACTCTATAATCAGTGTACCAGCTTTATAATCTTATGTACTTTTATACGTTACTTCTTATTTTTAGCATTCGTTTGACGTTCGCTAAAAATTGTAAATTATTGTAAAATTGAAATTATTATAAATGTTAATAACCTTTGTTTTCTGAAAATTCTTGCTGTTGTAATTTTTTTAGTAACGTAAAATTCAGACATATTTCTTGGCACATTTTAAAAGACCGTCGGCATTTTGCATCGTGATGTTAAATGGCCACAGGACACCCCACGAAAAGGCAAAATCCATTTATTATATCTTTACCCTCCCTGTACCCCATTTCTTCTCAACTCTTATTGCTGTAGAGCAGTGATGCGCAAACTTTTTTTAACCGCGACTCACTTTCTTTTAATAAAAAATCACGTGCCCTCCCCCCTCCCCCCAAGCGAAAAATTTTGGTAGAAGTAAATTTTAAGAAATTAGGAATATGTCAACAAAACAGAAAAATATATAATTTTGACAAACTATTTTAAAAATCTAGATTTGAAAACAGTCTCACACAGGTAGAAACAAATGGGAGGCAATTTAACCCAGTCTCACACAGATAGGAGGCAGTGTATGTACTGTATAGTCTTTTTGTGTTTGACACCTCTTTTAACCTTTTCCTTACGGGTTGGAATAGCATGTATCCTAAGAATCCAGGCCCAAGAATGAATATATATATATATATATAGTCAGGAATAATTAAATTAAATTTAAAGGGGGCTCCAGGATAATTTATTTCGTGGCATTAAACGTCACTGTTTTCATATTTCAGGATTATCATATTGCTACGGGTGAAGAAAAAGGGAATTTCCCCTTTTCATTAGATGACCTCGATTAACTCGAATGGTCGGGCGAACTAATCTATTTTTAGAGCAGGTACGGGCGTTACGCGGAGTAAAAGTATAGCGTCATTAGAATAGAGTCTTCTCAAACATTCCACAAACATCACAGAGCATGCGCGAAAGTTTTGCGCCTAAGTTCAACAAAGGGTTATTTGCAGAGCGTTTTCGGATTACGGATTGAGCGGAGTGCGCGTCACGAGGTGAGAGATCGAAACATTGGCTCGGATTGAATCAGGTTAATTAGTAGTATTTTAAATAAAGGATTTAGATGTAAACTAATTGTATTTAATTCCACAGGCCTACGATTACTGACTGCATAGATTTAGATTAAGTAGGGGAACGAGTTTAGAGGAAGTACGAGTAAATAGGCACGTCATTTATATATAAAACCCCCTTAATGGCCGTTCTTACAAAGCGGGTAATAAATTTCCTGTTCTAAAGAGGGAATCGGAAAAATGGACCCCGTAAGCTAAAGGTTAACAGTATCATAACATATGTTTTTTAACACGTAAAAAATAATGTAAATAAAAATTAAAAATTTGTGATTATAGAAAATTTAACGCATATTTTTTTATTATATAATTTAATACGATATAAATTTACTTCAGGAAGTCCGCGACCCCTCCAACTCTTTTAGCAACACCCCTATGGGTTGCGACCCACAGTCTGCACACCCATGCTGTAAAGCATGGTTGTCTGAAGTGCGGCCCACGGGCCGCATCGACCCTAAAGCCTTTAAAATGCGCCCCAAACGCAAATTATGAAAATATTTAAATTTACATATTTTTATTAAAAAAAATACATGTTTACAATATTTTTCATATATAATCGATTCGTTGACATTTATTTTGAAATAAAAATTTAAATAAAAACATCTTAGTATGCCATGAGAATTTACGTTTCGAATTATGTGTGTATCCACTCGACGGCGAATTTTTTGAAGAATTACAATATTTGTATGCAGTATATTGCATTGTATTTTGATTTCCTAATCCTTTTGGCCAAGGGAGCCTTTCACAGAAAAAGGGGCCATCGAACGTTCGCGAAAGTTCGCCAAATCGATCCGACCCGTTGGCTTTCCTCTCGCTAAATCCCGTTCTGCGCGTGATCTTGGCGCATGGGCACGTGTCCAGTTCCTACGTCACGCACCGCACCACCGTAGACTTGCCCCAATCGCGCGTCTGCTACAGCTCGGGGTGTTCTAGAAAATTCTCCATGCTCTCCGAGTCTATAAAAGGGATCCCTGACCGGTCCACGATCAGTAATCATTTCTGAAAGAGTTTCAGAGTTGACAGTTCAGGATCTCTCTACTTGAGATTGAATCGAATCTCTTCTACTATTTTATTACGCTAGTGTAATAAATTAGCAAATTTTATTACGCTAGTGTACCGGTAGGTGCCTTGTGTCTCAGTTTCATTGTCATTAAAAAATCTTATGTCATTAAAAAATCAAGCAAAACCTAAAAAAAGAAAAATTGAAGATGAAAAAAGAGTTTTTAATGAAAACTGGACGGAGAAATACTTTTTTATTAAGGAGAATTATAAAGCACTTTGCTTAATTTGTAGGGACTTTGTGCTAGTTTTTAAAGACTACAATTTGAAACGACATTATAGTCAAAATCATGCCACAAAATACGATGTATATCTCGGCATTTGCCGTAAAGATAAAATCACAGAACTAAAAAAAGGGCTATCGTCTGAACAAAATTTTTTTTTTTAAAGACAGTTTTTTTTTTTTTTAAGTTGGATTTTTCTAAAATCAGTTTATCACACCAAACTATAGCCACAAGAATTGAGGAGTTGGGGAATTCTGTTGAAAAGTCTTTAAAAAGCAATTGTACTAATTTTAAATTTTATTCGTTAGCCATGGACGAAAGCACTGACGCTTCTGATACGGCACAATTGGCAATTTTTATAAGAGGAATCGATGGACATTATAATACCACAGAAGAAATGGTTGCTTTAGTATCGTTAAAAGACACAACCAAGTCTGTAGATTTATTCGATGCATTAAAAACGACGATGAAAAGGTTTTCATTATCTATAAAAAATTTATCAGCTATCATAACCGATTGAGCCCCTGCCATGGTTGGTAAAAATGGGGGACTCGTTAAAATGGTTAATAATGAAGCCGTCGCTGCCAGCAATACGATCTTGATGGCATATCATTGTATTGTACATCAGGGCAATTTATGTGAAAAAATTTAAAAAATGAAAAGTGTATTAAGCGTTGTTATAAAAACCATTAACTTTATAAGAGCAAAAGGACTTAATCATAGACAATTTCAAGAGTTCAAGAGTTTCAAGAGTTCAAGAGACAATTTCAAGAGGTAATGGGCACTGAATTTGCAGATGTTATTTATTATACAGAAGTAAGATGGCTCAGTAAGGGGAAAATGCTCAAAAGATTTTACGATTTAAGAACTGAAATAAAAATATTTATGGAAACAAACGGGAAACCTGTGACTGAATTTGAAGACGAAGATTGGGTTTTAGATTTAGCTTTTTTAGTAGACTTAACAGAACATATGAATGATTTAAATTTGAGATTTCAAGGAAAAAATCAATTTATTAATAATATGTTCCAAACAATAACAGCGTTTGAAAGAAAGATGAAATTTTGGCACAATCAAATAAAAGTAAAAGATTTGACACATTTCAGTACTTTGGCTGCACATAAACCTGTGAGTTGCACAAAATATGCAAAATATGCTGCATTAATTTTTGATTTAATTCAAGAGTTTGAAAGTAGATTTCAAGATTTTCGAAAAATTAAAGAGTATTTCAACATATTTTCTACCCCATTTTCTCTATAAATAAATAAATTACCTTCAAATCTTCAAATGGAATGCATTGAACTGCAAAGTGACATTCAACTTAAAGAAAAATTTGGGAATGTTTCTTTACTGGAGTTTTATAAAGATTACCCACCCCGTGATAAATATCCTAATTTTCACAATCATGGTTTATTAATGTCTTCAGCTTTTGATAGTACCTATATTTGTGAACAATTATTTTCAAGAATGAAGCATACAAAAAATAAAAATAGGACAAAGGTCACTGACAAACATCTTGAAAATGCATTAAGAATTGCAACCTCGTCTATTGAACCCGATATCGATTTGCTTGTTCAACAAAGCAAATTCATCCCTCTCATTCATTTGAATTTTTTCCATCTTTATGAAATCCAAACTAAATGAAACGAAACTTTTAAAAATTTAAAATAAATATGTACCTATACATATCTAATTCAAATTTAAAAAAATTATAATAAAAATAAGTTAATTTATTTTAATAAAACTCCATAGAGTTAATTTTTATTTCAATTTGTTGAAAAAATATTGAATGTGTGGCCCAGCAAAATTTTTTTCTTGCAATGTGGCCCTCAAACGGTCATAGTTTAGACACCCATGCTGTAAAGTATATTTAACACCCACATTAAGGGGGGAGATCACCCTTGCACTCGCAAAAATACACTGGTTTTACTACCGAGCTTAATGTGTTGTCAAACAGTTAATTTGTAATTAATTTAAACAAATTTTTTGGGTGAATTGTACAAAGCTTTATCTATTAGAAAGCAAAAGCAGAGTTGTTGGGAGATTATTACAAATTATGTTTTATGAATAATGAATCTTAGGTCAATACATTGCGTGCAGATTTTTTTTAAAACTATAAGAGATACATATTAAATTATTTGTATATATTTAATCCATAAGTTATACTTTAATCTACATCTAAAATAATTACCATATTTCACATAAAAATATTTTTTCAGGTTAATGTATAGTAATGTACAAGATATATAAAACATTTTTCACAAAAAATTGGTGTAAAAAAATTAGCAATATGTACTTACCTAAATTTAGGTAGAAATTGTAAAAACATACTAGATATACATGTATACAAAATTTTAGCAATTTGTGACCATTAGTTTTGAAGAAATAGTGCGCACAAGTTTGAAAATAACAGATTTTAGAAAAAGCCATTAAAGTTTAAAGTTCTTTTAAATTACTTTACTATTACCTTTATAGATTTGGCCATAAAATTGGTTCTAATTGTAGTATCGACTTCATTTTTCTAAAAGATTCCTTACATTCTATTCTTCAAAATTAAATCATAGTAAAAATTGAGTTTTTTGAAGGTTTTAAGGCGATCTCCCCCCTTAAGGGAAAATAATACACTGTACCGTTTTAGTTTGTTCTATAAATTTGAAAAATAGAGTTTAAACAACGTAAGATCTCACAGTCAAAAAGAGAGAGAGAAACAGAGCAGTAGGCATACAGTATACGACGCAAGACATGTACAGTATTTAAAAGCAGTAAAATTATTAAGGTTTAGAAAACATAATTAAGTTCAGTACGATACAGTACAGTATAGAATACAGTATACGACGCACGACATGTACAGTATTTTAAAAGCAGTAAAATTATTGTGGTTTAGAAAAAATAGTTAAGAGCAGTACGATACAGTATAGAATACAGTATACGACGCAAGACATGTACAGTATTTAAAAGCAGTAAAATTATTAAGATTTAGAAAACATAATTAAGTGCAGTACGATACAGTATAGAATACAGTATACGACGCACGACATGTACAGTATTTTAAAAGCAGTAAAATTATTGTGGTTTAGAAAAAATAGTTAAGAGCAGTACGATACAGTATAGAAGTGAAATAGTAATGAAAATAGTTTTAACATAGCAGACGGCTGCAAAACTCAAAAAAACGAAAAATTCTCTTGAATAATTGAAGGTAATATTTCAAATAATCAAACACTTAGCATTCAAACCAAAGGAAGTCAAGAATGGACAGCATAAGAAAACCTACAATCATTGATAAGCATATTTCTATACAAATATCTGTATTTTTGAGGCATTAAAAAATGAAAAAGTGGAAAAGTTAATCCTGAATAAGCAAGGAAATTCTTAAAATTGAAGTCTAGTTTTACATACATTGAACTTTGCGTTATATTTTGCTTTACAGATGAAAATAAATGATACTTATTTGACTTACAATTCTCAAATATTAAAAAAATAATAGTTTCCTGTTATTTTTATAACAGGTTTCTCCACATTACGCATGCATGCAGAGTCTAATAGATATTTTTTCAGCAGCTAATAATTTTGGTTTCATACGTATTTTTACCTTTAAATATTTATTTAATTAACGAAAATCACCAACATATTTCTCCTTTATAATTCTCAGATAAGAAAGCAAATTGTTACTTCTTTAGATTGATCAGTTTTTGATTCATGAAAGCAACTTCCGATATACGCAACATTTTACTCATTTTCTGAGTGCTTTATAAAACTTCATTTGTTTATATAGTTCTTGCGAAATACGATCTGTAAAACAAAGGCATAATCTTATGTAAATGAAAAACACGAAGGAATTTTCCCCATGAATTTGTTCTTCTGTGCAATGCGAAATATCCAATTACTCACAAAAAGATACTCCAGACTGCATCTAGTGAAAGTAAAAATAAATATACAAAGAGGAAGGAAAGTGGCAATTTCGCAGACAGTATTTGACTCGAGGAAAGATCCTTTAGCGCTTCTCCGTGCTATTCAGATAACATAATTTCCCCTTTGTTGGTAACAAACATTTGAAACATGAGTTGAGGAGAAATTCAGTTTTCCCCAATTTTTTTTTGCACATAATAACATAGTTCTGAATGCACGCAAATTAGGTTTACCCTATACGACGGTTAAAATAAAAGATTTGCTTAACTAAAAACAATGTGGAGATAATTTAATTTTAATTAAAATAAAGAAACACTTATATTAGATGTATTCTTCAATTCAAGGAAACTAGCAAAAATAAAAGAAAATTGTATTACCTTGATGCATTGACAACACAGCGGCCCGTGACGAACATTTTTGTGGCTCGGCCAATATATTGGCACACAATAATATATAATAAAATAACCGACGCAGAATTATAATAAGATAGGAAGAATTCGCTAAATGTTTTTTTAATGATACTCTTTTTTGCTATTAATAAACAAAATGCATATATTTATGTTGAATATACTGTAATTAGGTAAATAAACCTAAGTTTCTATTAATATTGATTTTTTTTGCGGCTCACCTATAGTTAAACCTTGTTTGTTTGGTCCAAGGTAGCCTTTGAGTTTAACACCCCTGAATTATATGATTTAAAAACAAGAACCAGCTCTGTAAAAGATCCCTTATTCCCGTGTAAAATAGTAGCTTACGCAGAATATATAAATCCTAATATTGCAACTAAACTCTTACTTGCTGAGATATTGCATATATGCTTACTCGATATTCTATAAATCTGTTAAAAATTAAATAATAAGAAACATACAATAATTTGCGCGAACGTTAAGCTGTCATTTTTTCCAGAAAATTTTCTTTTTTAACAACTTTTATTTGCGTGTATCTAAAGGCATTTTGCAAATGACAATTATGTAATTTCAGTATCTAATTACTAATTGTTAAATCATTAATTGTTTAATATTAATTTAACGATATTTTAAAGTATAAATATTTAAGCGTTCAATACAATATTTTGCAATAACTATTAAGTTATTTTAGCAAAAATTATGTTTGGCTTTCTTTAATTCAATAATTAAACTATTTTAATGGTAATAAGAATCTAACAATGTCCATACATGAATTTAATTACATAACTACAAACAATGCAAGGAATATAACGTATTCCTAATGAAGCTGATAAACATAAAGTTTTAGGCTGCATGTTTTGTTAATCAATTTCAACGCTCTATACCACGAGTGAAATGCAGATAAAATGAAACAAAGATGGTAAAATAAATTTTGTATTTCCTTTAAAGCTGTTAAATTATCACAACAGGTTTAACTTGGTTAAACATAATGCCGAAAGATAATACAGTAAAAAGTTTTTCCGACTTGTTAAGAAATTATTTGATGATAATAACAATAAGTAGAACGAAGTGTTGTTTAGATTTTCACTTTCAGTTCTCAAACTTTACAAGTAATCTTTAAACAACAAATTTATATAACATAGAATAAACTTTAATTTCAGAACAAACAGTTTACAAACCATTAAAAGATATCTCTAAAGCTCATGAATAATCGTTCGGATAGATATTTAGTTAAATAGCAAAAACACATTAAAAGAAAAATAAAATGAATATATTCAAACATTCCACAAAACCAACAGTTTTTTCATTGCAACATTAAGTTATCTGTCATGTAATCGTCAAAAAATTTAACATGCAAAATTCGTGTTCTGAGCCATTAATAATGAAACGTTTAATAATTTGAAACCGCGAAAGTCAGTAGAATCAAATCTCAAAATCTGCTAATCGGGTTACACTATCACAAAGAGAACTTTACAGAATTTTTTGTTTATTTGCGTTGATATGTTGATAGCAATTACAAGCATTGCATACACAGCTTTCATAAGTGTGAAACAATCCTTGACAGTTTCATCGATGAATGCTCAACAGTGAGAACTTTGTTTAATAGTTTAAAAGCGAGAGAGAAAAATAACGTAAAACGATCTTCAACAAAGAACTTCCTCTCATATCTGTGTAAGATCTGAAGATAAGGATGTAAACAAACTATACTTACAGCGAAAAATAAAAGCTGTAAATATTAAAAAGAAATTTGGAGTATGATTATTATATAATCTACGACGAGCTTGGTAAATACATTGTAATATCAGACACACTAGTGCGTACACTAGGTAATCACGAATCCTCGGCTACTAATACATCTATGGTGTCAGGGAAAAAGAATATAAGTCAAAAAAGTCACACACCAGAAGAAGTCTAAATCAATTATGTTTCTTAAGAAACTTATAAATTTGTGTAAGCATTTGAAAGCTGTAAAAATTAGATAATGCAAAAAGTAAATAGTTTTTTCTTTCTACTGAAAAATACTGTTCTTTTTTTACCAATAATCTTATATCCTTTGTAGTTACTAATGGTTACAAGCTCAAAACTATAAACAAAATCGAACTACTTTGAATATTAGCCCACATACATCTATTGATACGGTAAAATAATTATGAAGTTATTATGCATATATCTATACACACAGAAACATTGGCGATTTCATGATTAACAGAAAAACGAATTCAGGTTTAACTGTGAACCATTTTCTTTATGGACAAAAGCAATTATAATGCTCAAAATTTATATCCATACTAAATCAGTGCAGAGGGAAAGAAAAAAAATTTATTTCATTTGGTGGTGGCAACATATACCAATTACGCAGACGGCGGTGTCGTAAGTCTACTGCTGCAAGCTGAAAACATGCATTACATTAGAATTAAGAGTATTTCTTCCGTGAAGTTTTATTTTAAAGGATCAACACAAAATTGCTATTTTAAAAGATTTTTTTCCTTCGAATAGCATATTCAAATTCATTAAAATTTTTTTGTAAAAATACATTTGAATCAGTGTTTAAGCCTCTTTTAATCATTCAGGTAGAAATTCATTTATAGTGTCAGGCAATGAATATTGCCAGACTCCTTGAAAGTTAAAGATAAAATCTAATAGAGTAACATCACTAATTCGAATCACCCGATCATTTTGAAATAATAAGATGAACATTTGTAGCTGAATTTATTTAATCATATCACACTTTCCCTCACTGAAATTTAAAATTACATAGTTAAAATTATATGTTTGTTTTGAATGCCGTTTAATTAAGAAAATAAATGTTTTCATACGGGGCTGCTTGATATTTTTTACTAAAGTCATCAGATATTTGTATTATTTAAACACTCGAGAAGACTCCATTCTAGACGTTAGTCTAATATTGTTGTAAATTAACTGTTTTAATAATACATAACATAAGTTATGCAACCGAATATTTACACTTTATGTTGTATAATTATTGAACCCGTAGTCTTTTACCAGTATTTGCTCCAGTAGATGCAATAATGTGAGTACAACACAAATGTTTGAATTATAAAATAATTATGGTTATATTACAGCTATAAATAAATACACATATATACACCTAATATATATGTGTGTGTCTGTGTGTGTATCGACAAAACCATAGCAGTTATAGCTCAACCTTTTAAAATATATCACTCAAAATTATCTATTCCTTAAATTTTCATTTATGAGAAAATTCTGCAAACATTAAATTGTAAATAACATTTGAAAAATAAATTTCGAACCAAATTTATAATAATTAAACTTAATGTTACTGGCAGTCTCAATGACAAAAACAAACAAAAAAAAATAAGATCTGCATTTCCTATTTTTATTTTTATAAACTGTTTAGTTATTTCTTTTTCTTAATTCAAAAGTTTATCACTAACGATCTTCACACCTCAGCTTTCCAAAGGATGTGTCTTTTTTCTCCCAGACATTAAATAAAAATTAAAAATTGAATATATTTCCTGAAAATAGTGGAACAAAATTAGATTTTCCCCAAATACGTTTTATAAAATATTTGTAAAATTAGCCACTTTCTGCCTGTAAGATTATCAAACGATAAAAATTTGTAAACACTCATAAAATAAAATCATTGTATAAATATTTTTGATAAAATCAGAACTTCAGTAATCAAATATTTTAATTTGGATTTTAAAGTACTATTTTCATCTTATAAGTCTATTGAGGATTTCATTACATGGCTTTTTAAATACATGGCTTTTTTAATACATTTTTCATTACATGGCTTTTTTATCTTATAAGTCTATTGAGGATTTCATTACATGGCTTCTGGACCCTCTACTGATTTTAGACATTTTGGAAATTTTTGGTTTTATGGAGATTGTCTAGCCTTGCTAGACAACCTGAGATTAGTAATAAAAAAATAATAATAATAAAAAAATAAAAAAAAATTGCATGGCTAATCGGAATACTTTACGTTCACGTTTTCTTATCGACTTATATTTATTTTTTAAATATTACAGAACAGCATACCTGAGTACAGCATAGAGAAATTTTCTTTTGTATTCATGCTCAAATTATGTGAATAAAAGTTAACAACATTTTCACATTTAGATGTCTGAGCAGATTTTTTTTATTGTTTATACAACAAAAATTAAACTGTATCTTGATTTCGAAAAGGACGTGTTGCAAGTCATGGTGCACGAATTAACAAATACTATTAAATACAGGAATTATATCTAACAGATTAATTTTAAAAGTTAGCATAGCGAGATAATCTATGCACTGCATATTTTAACATTCAAATTATTTCATACATTGAACGATGAAAACCATAAATATTCAAATAAAATTATATTAAATTTAATTCTGTGCCACTCCTAAGATAAACTCCGATTTCGCTTCTAAATTTTTTAATATATTGTTTACGTATAACACTACATCCAAATCTCATATTCTCAGCTGTTTTCATTTATTAATTTTATCATTTATAAATTTATCTTTAAGACTGAATGAAATTTTAAATAATCTCATTCTCGACAACCAAATAATTTTGCCATTCGCAGCGTGATTTGTATAAAAGTAAAATATGTCTGTGAAAGTATATATTAAAAGCCTATAAGCCTTATAAGTCTGACAAAGTATATAATGAAAGTATATAATACCAAGCAATGTAATTTTTCACTACTTTTCAATCAAAACTAAAAAAAGATTAAAATGTCAAAACTGTGTTAACTCTTTTTCATTTTATAAGTGTCGAACAGAACATTTTCTATTCTAAAATAAAGACACAAGCAAAGATACGTCGATTGTAATTCTTATGACATAGGCTTAAAATACTTATGTTTAAACTACAAAATTTTTCTTTTCATATATTTGAAAGAATTTCTTTACAAACTTCACTTTCCCTTATGCAAAACTAAGAAAGGATTTTTCTTTTCATTTCTTTGCATGTAAATAAAACGTTTTGCTCTTTACCATACAGTACCAAAAAGTTTTAGCTTAGTTAATCAAGATAAACAGATATTCTACAAAAAATAAAAAAGAGAAAAAAAATGCATTTTAATTCCGCCAGAAAGAAAATAAATTATCTTTAAGCAATAAGTACACAGTTAATGATGTTTTTAGACAAAGAAATTAGTAAATATTCGCGAGTAAGATAAACTAAGGCAAACTGGTAGAAATGTTACATTAGTTATGAGAAGTCTGCGACTCTTGTATAAAATATGGCTAAATTTAATGATTGAGGGAAATTGTCTTGCACCGTGTACATAAAACAGAGTTGTGTTGGAATGATAAGAGTTTAGATCATTTCAGCAAAAATCTGAAAATTCACTGTGTGTCAGGATTAATCAGAAAAATTTACAAGCAATGTGCACAAAAACTAATTAACTACATATATTGTAACAAATATAATAACACTTGGCAAATAAACATAAATTATTTTGTAATAATTAACCTTGTTAGTTCAGACATTAAAATGTGTTATTATAATACATTCAATGTACAATAAAAAAATTGTACACGAGTGACCATTATGTAGACTCCTCTCCATGTCTTAACATTGATAACACATAAGTTCAAATTTACAAAGCAATGTAAAACATACCGTATCATGAAGTATCTTTTAATTTACAACTGCTATAGAAATCATAAAAAAAAATTGTTTAAAAGTCAGAAATTGTTATTGCTTCTTTAACATACTTATTTCTGGTTATATAAAAAAATTGCTTACCTTTTATTATTGGAGGGTAGTAATAATTTTCCACACCAGATATAGGGCATTAACACCAGTGGCTAAAAGGTTAAAATCAGAAAATCATAGGTCGTAAATCCATTTTGAAGTTATATATCACACAGCTCACCAGAAAATTGTACGTGCACACGAAAACAAAATTAATCCTTATTATAACAAGTACGATTTCCGTATAGTATTGAAATAAAATCCACTCAAATGGAGCACAAAATCACAAATATCGGTTATATCCACTTGGCACTTGAGAGTTAGACCAACAGAAGCACGTGTATGAAAGAATTACATCACATACTATGTTCCAAACAACAATACGGCCCCCTATCACATTACGTCATCGCGCACGCGCTATCCGTAAAATAAACAAACACAGTAGCATCTATCTCTTTCGGAATCCTTTCTGCCAGAGGAAATGGATAAAATCGAATTCCATCGGAAAATCCTTATAGGAAAATCTGTTTTGTTTTTGGCGAGCTAAAAAAAAAAAGAAAGAAACCCCAAGGAAGATTCCTTTTTGTCAGTGAAAGGGTTGCGATGGAAAGTGCTTTCGAACGTTCCGCGCAGAATGTAAAAGTGACGTTTCGGGTGGAAATAGTGTTCCGACAGAGCGGGTTTTCGAAACAGGTGCCCGTAACTTGAATGAGAGAAACTGGGGCTCACGATGCTAACCGACAGTCGGGCGACTCGGCAAGCTCTTTTTCATATTTTTTTTCCCTCTCTCTTTTTGAAAAGGATTTTTTTTTTCTGCACCCGCAGACTCTGCACAACGCTAAGTAAATCTGTTGCAGGAATTAAATATTCAAGAAATTTTTTCCCACCTCGTCCGATGGAGCAAATGCGGCTCGTAGCGTTTTTTAAGAGGAGTTGCGAAATTATTCCTTTCACGTAAAGAGAGGTTCATGGAGTCTACATTCATTAAATTTAGAGAAAAAAATCGAATATTTTCTTTCGCAAACCCTTAAAGCTGTATGATCCACACTAAAATTAATTTTATTTATGAAAACTTAGCGAAGTTAATTTTTTTTTTATCCGTCTTTTTGTAACTCTTGATGGCGTAGGGCATTAGTATTCATTACTTTATTTTGAAATTTATTTTCGACTACTTACAGCAATATTAAAAACGGAATAAAATTCGGTTTCATTCAGCCAGATAAAAAAAGTTGAAGTTTTATTTTATATTTTATATATTTGTTTGTATATTATAAAATAAATGCCTTTTTTGTAATTTATTTAACAGTATCGTTTTAAGAAAATTGAAACCAAATGAATATATATTTGAAGACATATTTACAAGGAAAGAATGTACATTTAAAACGACTTTAGTAGTGGAATATTATGTTATTCTAAACGTGTTTCCAAATTTGCAAAGATCAAAGACATAGACACATAAACATTAGCATTCCATAGCGAGCCAGAAAACTTAAAAAAAAAAAAGGAATTTGTGAATAAATTTGTAACCTATTAAACCTCTTAAATTTAATTTATAGGTTTATTTAAATCATATCTAAATTAGTTACAATGCAGTCAAAAGATTTTTCTAGTAATTTTTAAGACCGTAAAAGTTGTTGATAGAAAAATTATTCTTAATTCCGTTATTTTAGTGTATTATAAAGAAATAAATTATTACAGTTACAGTAATAAATACTCATTTCAAAATATGTCACCAATTTTATATACTTTCTTTGTGGAATTCAGATGATCTATTACGATGCACTTAGTAAATCAAATTTGCGTAAATGTATTGCTATATCTAGATAACTCTAAGCATTAGAGATTGTTTCAAAGCAATTATCAAAAGCATACTATCAATCAGTCAATAACAAAATCAACGTATTCAACTGAATACTGTTTTTTTCTGTTTATTCCGTATATTCGTCGGACATGTTTGAATCCACATCAATATTGCCTAACACGTTCATATATCGGAATTGAAAGAATGATAATATTTTTATATTCAGGTTTTAATATAAAATTAAACTGATAAAAAGCCTATCCCCGTTCAACAAGGTAGACACAAAGAATAGATATCATTCTGCCGTCCTTTCTTATGATCATTTAGAATCTCATGACTCTGATGAAGTGTTACATAGAGACTAAGTCATAGGAAAAGCTTGCCAAAAATACGTTCACAGTCATAACCTGACGAGAAGGGCAAGTTTACAAGTTCTTCAATACTCAGACAGTTTGGAATTTCGAAGGCAGGAGCTCTCTTTATCTACTAGCTGGAAATAGTTTTGAGTAAAACAATCTTATGCGTTATATTAATATTAATAAACTTAATGTTCTACAATTTTATTGAACTTCAAAGTCTGATTCATATTCCTGTGTAGATTGAACAATTTTAATGACAAATAAGGGTAAAATATATACATTTTTATGGTAAGTATTCCAGTTTTATATAGCACATTTCTCCTCCGATAATCTGAAACCGTTTCCATCAGCAATGTTATGAAAAGTAAAATCCTCTTTTATAATAATTTTTGCCCCCAAAAAAATTCACCAGATTTTTTTAATTGTTTAGTATACCTATCAAGATTTAATTATTTTATCATGCTACTTAGTGCTCTTTATAATGTTAATTATTTTTGCGCTTGAGAGTGCGAAAGATGCACGGTTTTTTTTTCGCTTTATTTATCCGGATTTTCCTCAACCACCGGATCCATAAACATGACACTTTCCAAAATGCCGGAAAAGCGCATTGTATCAGAAATAATCCGTAAGATGATATTTAATATATGATATTCCTAAATTCTTTTGAGCTTATGAGTTCCAGATCCACTGGAAGGTTGGCATGAATGTTTGTACCCATTCGGAAAAGATCTTTTAAACCATAGGTCCTGGTCTAATTAACCCATAAGTTGATCTTAGCACTTTTAGTCAGCCAATCAACCAACTTATATTATATTTTCTGTGATGCATATAAAAGATAAAGACATTTGGAATTTTTTCAATGTCTTTACAGCCAATTTAGTAATTTAAAGCACTATGTTTCGGACATAAACTGACTCGGAATACTGAAAGATTTCTGACTTGGCACACGAACAAAGAGCATTCTCTTAAAATGTAAAGAAATATTAGTTACACAGTGTAAAAAATGCGTATAATTATGATGTACATGATAACTCATTGCTTGTACCGAATACTTTTAAAATAAAAAGAAACTTTTAAAGGGAGAGGGAACTTAAAAGAAACATCGCAATGCCATTCTCGGGAGTAAATATGTTTAAAATTAAAAATCAGCTCTTTTGCAATAGATATGTAAACAATAAAAACCGGAAAATTTACTGGTGCAAGAAATATTAAGCGTTTCCAAATATACATATTTCTATTTATATTTGGCAAAAATATTACTTTATTGATTTTAATGAAATTAAACGACCTGAGGTAAAAGCAAACTGAACATTAATTTTAAATATTACAAAACCTGACTAGGGTCGCAATCTGCATTTTCCCTTTATGAGGCAATTTTGGATAAGTTGTGATTGCTTGAAGTTATGTTCACGCATGACAGGTTATTGCTTTAGGCTAGACTTAGCAATAGGTGCTCGATAATTCGATTCGTCAGAGTGGACACACACTCGAAAAGAAAAAAAAGAAATTGAACAATTTTTGAAATGAGTGTGTAAAAATTACTTTTAATAATTTTATTTAGCATCTAGTTTTCTCAGGGAATAAACAGATAATGGATTCAGTAATTTACTCTTTCACTTTGCAGATTTCTAATCAATTTTTTTAAAGTTAAGATTTTATTTATGTAATTATTATTTTTACTTATAACACACTCAAAGAACCGAAAAATAAGCAAAAAGCCTGCATAAGGTACATTTACCTCTTTAATCTTCTGTTTTCTTAGACCAACGCGCCATCATTGCTTTTAAGTTAATCTCCTTAACAGTTAAGTGATAATGTAAAAATGACTAAGAAAATTAGATTTGCTTTAAATAATCGCGAACAATATTAGATTATTTATTCACATTCTGAAAGCTATTCAATTATTATGAAAGAAAAAAACTATACTTTAAAAATATCGGAAGAGAATTGAATTACAGACATTATCGAAAATTGAAAACTTTCCTCATTGCAACAAAATCAGCCTTCTTTTTAGTTAAATTATTTTGTAATTTTCATTCGAAATGTTTATTTTATTTTAATCTTTTCAGGATTAATAAAACAGGGATTCATTTAATTGATGAGGTTTAATATAAATAAGGAGAATATTAGAATACTTCTCTACAAATTTTAAACAGTTCAAAGATTATGATAAATTTTTAAAAAAAACTTTGAAAGGAGGTTTAGATTTGAAATATTGCAGACATGAGAGCGTTCATCGTTGGATAAAAATAAATCATCTCTTTAGTTAAATGATCATGTAACTGCTTTTGAAATATTTATTTGATTTCGGTCCTCAGAGGAAAAATCAAGGATTGATTTAATAGCACTTTTGATGCTTAATTACGGGTAGTATCAAGTTATTTCATTTGAATTACGGGTTAGCACTGTCAAAATATTGCTAAAATGAAAACTAAGCTTGATAAGAGAGCAAGATATTAATAGATATGAGAATGCATTATCGATGCATCGAAAACAGTAATCTCATTTTTTGAGTGATAATGTATCTATGACTTGAAAATTAGATTGAATTTTATCTTTAAAAGAAATAAAACACCATTTAATTTGGTAGCAAAATTTTACGTTCATTCGAGAGACATGTTTCATGAGCGATAAAGTAGTATGAAAAAAATAAATAAAACCTAAACTCGAATGAAGATGAAAGCAAGATTATATTAAGATAAGGAGATATCAAATTTTACATTACTATTCTTGACGTGTTTCACCGGAATTTGTGCACATAGTTAACTTCAGAATGTTTTAGCATAATATACTTTAAGGATTATGCGTTTCTCATACAAGGCATTAATAAAATGCGCCAAAGAATATAAAAAATACTTTTTCGTTGCAGCACAATTATCGCAGCAAGTCTTCAGTGTAAATGTTTACTATACAGTAATGAAAAAGAGAAAAAAACAATTATTTATTATTAAACTGTGCTACAAATGAATCGGAAGATGATCATTCCCTTTTGGTCAGTAAAACTGTTCATTTCAGTTGTACTTGAAGATTTTTGGCTTGATTTATTTTATTTTCATAACACAAGAACATTCAGTCTCTAAGCTCCTAATTTGACCGTTTGTGAAACAACTGACCCTCCGAAGTCAATATGCCCCCCTAATACGCTAATTTCTAAAATTTCAAGAAATGTTAGTTGGACGCACTGTTCAAAATTGGCTGTATTATTTATTCCTTGTACCAAGACACTGCCTTTTAAAGTGACTCTCTTCTCAAGGAGTTATCAAATTCGAGAGGACCTTTCACCAGGACTCTTCAAAAGTATTCAACTACCGAAGTTGAATACTTTTTCTCGGTGTCCTCAAAGTGTTACTGCTGAAGATAAGAAGAATCGAATGACGATCATATTATCTTGGTCAGTCTACGCTGTGTATAGACACGTTAAACCCGTAAGCCCTAGAGTCCATCTATGTGGTATGTGGGAGGAGGGTACGAGCCACCAGATGTCGCCACTAAGGGTACTCTGTCTAAATTCAGGTGGCACCAGAGGCCACCTATGTTCGTTTACCTATACGGTACCCCATTACAAGAAACCAACAAACCACACGGTATAGTGGGTTAATGTCGAAAGACAACCTGCTAATGTCGAATGTGCCTATCACGTAGGAAAAAAATCTTCTATAGTAAAACTGGATACATTTCGTTGTACCTGAAAATCTTTGGAATGGTTTATTTAACTTTGAAAAGATAACACAAAGACATTCTTGTCTATACACCCCTTCGCCCCTACTTTGGCCTTTCTCTGAATCAACAATCTCTCCAAAGTCGATAATATCCCCTTGTATTGGTAAACGTATTAACAATATCTCAAAGCACGATATATGAAAGCAAAGGTAAAGATTACTGTACTTCCAAATAGCGTACTAATGCTGTAGCCCAGGGGTGTCAAACTCGTGGCCCGCGGGCCACATGCGGCCCCCGACGAACATTTTTGCGGCCCGGCCAATATATTGGCACACAATAATATATAATAAAATATCCGACGCAGAATTATAATAAGATAGGAAGAATTCGCTAAATGTTTTTTTAATGATACTCTTTTTTGCTATTATTAAACAAAATGCATATATTTATGTTGAATACACTGTAATTAGGTAAATAAACCTACGTTTCTATAAATATTGATTTTTTTTTGCGGCCCACCTATAGTTAAACCTTGTTTGTTTGGCCCAAGGTAGCCTTTGAGTTTGACACCCCTGCTGTAGCCTGTGCCAAAACGTCCCTCTTTTAAAAGATTTTTTACTCCCAGGTTATCAGACCTTTCAACATGACTATTCATGAGCAGCCAAGTTAAGCGCCCATCCTCGTTGTCCCAAACTACCTACTTTAAAATTTAGTACAGTGTATACAAAACTAAACTGCAATACAGGGTCATCGAAAAAGGTTGGACACATTTCGAAAGCTCATAATTCTAAAAGAAATTGAGCAAACGCAATAATATTCTTTTCAAACAACTTGGCAAGTGTCGAAGATTTCTAAATGTAACTGGTACGCAACCGTGACGTTGAACATTGCGCAGAAGCGATGCAAGGTTGCAGAGATCTTCGTTCGGCTTTCCGTCAGTGCAATGTCGACCGTTCAGGAGAAAGCTCAATGTGTATTGTGGTTAACGGAGTACAAATCTGGGGTTACGTCACGAACATTATTTACAGCGTAAAGATACGGGACTCGACACATTTACGAGAAAGAATTGTCGATGCAATTGCCACAGTGACGTCAGACATGCTCCATAACACCTGGTTAGAGATTGGTTATCGACTTGATATGTGTAGAGCAACCAACGGTGCTCAAATTGAAACTTATTAAGGTAAAATTCTATTAAATCCTGTACATTACACAACGAAAGAATTGTTTGTATTGTAATTATTTCATTAAATATGATTATATGAAATGTGCCCAATCTTTTTCGATGACCATGTATTTTATACGAGTTTAAAAGCTTTTGCATCATGTTCTGTTTCAGGATTAAACATCTCCCGTTATCTAAATATTCTTTAAAAAAAAAGAGCGTGATAGACTTAGGGAAAGACACTCAAACATTCTAAATATTCTATGAGGGAAAAGATAGGGAATTATGCTTTTTTCCCCCTCTCTGTGCGACAGAAAAAACATTTTCTGTCTCAGAAATCGAAATAAGCGTGGTCGAGTGTCTTTATAGAGTGAATGGCGTGCTTCACATCATTTAAGGATGTAGAGCAATCATATTGAACAACAGCATTCTCTAAATTATCTTCTCAATTTCTGCTTCTGTTATAATGCGAGGAGTTTGGTGAGGGATAGCACAGTCAAAGAATAAAAGAATAATTGAGGTTTTTAAAAAAAATATGACTTATTGTTTATCCATGCCCTTTGACAGTTTTTGCTGTTGTAACCGTGTTTTTCCTACTTGTATGAATATAAGGGATTTCTCTCTTTTTTGTCATTCACGCTTGTGTGAATATATCGATATGTGATAAAGGGCATTCCTATCATTATGTAAAAAAGTGTGGGAGCTTGTCATAGAATTGATCACTTTAATATATCTTGTTTAAGTCTTAATGTATTTTTGAAGCAGTTTTAACAATCTCGTACTTTTTAAATCTTATAAATTGTCAAATATCTTTTTATTCATGACTTTTGAACTGATGGAATACTTACTAACACAATCACTGTTGCTTAAAAAAAATATGTTTTCAGTTTTGAAATTTTAGACAGACCAACAGTTTAATATTTACAGGCCGTATCTTTAGTTAATGATCCGGGATATTTAAAAAAAAAATGTATTTAAGGTGATGACCGAACCGTATACGCATTCATGCGTATTACTAAACTAGGATATGAATCTAAACCATAAAAATAACTTGTAACTTTAATTATTCCTGTAATACAAATACATAATTGCAATTATTTTTGTAAGTGGCATGCATGGTGCCTGAATAAATTGAGCGTGGACTGTATATTAAAACAAAAACAACAGTTTATTGAAAAAAGAGAATGCGCTATGACGCGCTGCAAATGCCTTGGCGGCAGGTAAACAATTATATAAATGCGCTATGACGCGCTGCAAGTGCCTTGACGGCTGAACAACAATAATAAGCTTGCGCTAAGACGCGCTGTGAGTGCCTTGGAGGCGTATCGACAACTGAATAGTACATGGGGTAGGGCGACAGAGGGAGCCCTTAATGCGGGGGTGGTCAGGACGCGCCATGAAAGAAGACAGGTGGCGCCAACAATTTTAAACACTAGATTATTCTTTATCATGGTTTTTCAAATTTAGATGTTTCTTTGCAAATTTATAAATTTATTTTGTAGAGATTCGTTTTTAATTAATGTACGTAAATTAAAGCTTATATGTCCATTATAAAAATATGTCTTATGTAGAGAGAGATATAACAGCTGAAATAATAGGAAATATTGTAATGATAAGTGCACTATTAATACAGTAGGGCTTTCTATGTCGAAATGCAACAGTCTGCAACTGCATTCAACCCAAAAGACGATAACGAAGTAATGTGTGTAGTGGCAAGTGCGCTTTCCGGACTCCGGACAAGTGTGTAGTGCCCACATAATTTCTAAGGTTTTTAAGTTGCAGTACTTGCTATCTGTTGGAATGTACAGTAAAAAACACACTAAATAACATGATAGGCGCCGAAGTACGTTAGCCCTGAGCGTCCAAGGATCCAGACATCTAGGTATGGTTACAAAATTTCACATGTTTATTTCACTTGCACCAGTGAAATTTTGCACGTATCCCAACGTCGTTGCAGAAAAAAAACAGACAATAAATAATAAAGGCCAGATATGCACTTATCCCGTTTTAGTTGGGTAAGTGCGCGCCTTGTTTCTTACAAAAATTTTCGGGTCTGAAAATTTGACATTGTTGAATAAAAAGCATTTAAATCCATCTTTTGAAAGAGAAGATTTTTTTTGTAAATCTACTCTGCAAAAATTTTCATGCTTCGAGTTGCTAAAACAATTTTATTCAGTCATTAAAAATCCAACTTTGTGAGTTTTCGTCCGCACTTGCCCCGATTCATCTTAGATAAAGAAGGACCTTACCCAATGCCAACGGTTTTCCGAGAAATTGACTAAAAATTTGATTTATGATAATTTAAGAGTTAGTATAAGTTTATCATATGTTAATGAAATCATACATATACAAAATATAGTTAAATGCCCATGCCAACTATTGCAACCTATGCTGGTTATTTTGTTATCATAAAAACAGTTTTTTAAATTTTTGTTTCATGGAACGAAAACCTAATGGTTCTCAAAGTTACGCCAATGCTGCTTAAACTAATATGTGTCATTGTAGTATCGACATGTCTGATGAAACAAAGAGCCTGGAGTGCTTTTTCTAGCAGCTTCGGAGGGTGATACTGGTTTTGTTCCGCTTCCTCGATTTTTGTACAATATTTCTTTCTATTCGAATTCTAGAGACAATGCAAATGTCGTGGACGTGATCAACAGAGTCTGCTATTACCCATTTAAGGACATCATTGTCAGAAGTTTCTTTACAGTCCAAAATCTGTTTTACAAGGTGTAGAATTTCGGTAGGTTCCTTAAGTAATTTTATGGTAATTACTGATATCCATCATTGTCTGGTTGGAGAATTCTCCAGACTTGGTTTTCACTCTGTAGGTTCTTTCTTCTCGCGTTCTTAAAGGCACCACGTTGATCGTTTGTTGCTTAATAAATTAAATATTAATAATTAATCTTTTTCTTAAAGAAATTTCAACATAACAAATGCGCAGAGGAAAGGAATTTTGGCTTATTCGAAACACTTGCTTTTGGAAGCCGATTAGGTTCGGATCAGCATGATTCTATCTCATATTTTACAAAGAAAAACCCTTTTATTTTTTTTAATTTAAAAGTTCTGAAGCATGTCTTGAATTCTATTTAAAGTTTTATGTAGTACTATTAAAGTTTTCTAACGTTATAAGCAGTCGTAAAAGTGTCATGGAGAGGTAAATAAAAATATATTCGAAACACATGAGCAGATTCAGCTCCGAATACGATCGGATTACCGTGGTCTCACGACGTATCGTATTAAAAATTGCTTTTTCTTTTTAAAATTTGAAAGTTCTGGAGCATGTCTTGCGAAGTTTTATGCAGTAGTATTAAAGTTTATCTAATGTTATAATCAGTTGTAAAACATGTTAAGAACAACAGAAAGCTGATATTGAAATATGTATTTGTTATTTTTAACAGAGCATATTTTATGTGTTAATACACGAAGAGGGATAAAAAGACAATTACGTTTATTACAACATTATCTAGTTGCTCACATTCAGCGGTTAAACTTTTTTCCAATTCCCTACTAACATAGTAAGTACTATTATGTTATCACTTAAAAAATTCCCTCTTTTATACATGTTTCTGTTTAATCGACAATTCTTCCCGACGATTCTCCTGATCTACATTTTCCTGAATTTTCCCACATAGAAACCGCTCTTTTCTAAATTTGAGTTTCAATGCGACGGTATTCATCGAACTTTTTCTTCTTTTTTTCCTTTTTTAAGAAAAAAATAGGGTTTTTTTCTCTCCCTAACCGAACGCCAGGTGGGAGAACCCGTTACGTCCCCATATGTAGCAGGTGGAACTTGAAATATGGCATTTGGACCGGAAAAATCTGACATACGGAGTTAAATAGATGGCATGTGGTGTTATAGAAATTTACATTTGTTGTCTAGGAATAGATATGCATGCCCATCGTAGAAAGATGCGTCTGAGGTTTTGAGTAATAAATGATCGAAATCGAAAGGAACTGATTTTGAATAATATTTACAATATTTCATTTCGATTTTCTTTGATTACCATGCTTTCTAAAATATTTACCTGAGTTAAAAAAGAGGCGGAAATGCTACTAGAAAGCGCAGTTACTAGAAAAAGATATCTCTCAAGCGAATGTTCTGATTTAGGGGTTGTTTTATTTTCTATTTAGGGGTGAATAATACATTTTAATTTTTGGAATAATGTACTTTAATTTTCTTATTTTATAGCTTCCGTAAATGAAAAAAAAAATACTGAAATTTTAACTTTTTTCAACATTTTAGATGTATAAGTTTATAAATATAAGTTTCAAAAGATGATTGTATAATTCCAGGGAAAATGACTTCATAAGGTGATGGTGGACATTACAAAGCGATTTTTGAAATTTTTACCTCAGAGATATGAAATTTTGCACATATATATTCATTAAAGTATAACTATATCAAACACCTTATAAAATTTTATAAATATTTAAAAAAAATTATATTTGAAAAAAAAATTAAATGAATTATTTTAAATGCTCCTTGCGATCCAATTTTTAACTTCCCCCCTTAATTTTGCATTTATATTGCTTATAAATATCTTTTGAACAAAGTTAAGAATTACTTTGTGCTTTCGTTGAATAGTTAATTTTTAGGAAATATTTTTATGCTTGTAGTCTGAATTTTCGGGAAATTTTTGTACTTTTCTACATTTAAGTTAAATTTTGATAATCGAATGATGTCCGAACCTAAAATGCATACATAACTTTATTTTGATGTATTAAAGGAGTTTTTATTAAAAATTTTACAAAATTTCGCAAAAATTATGACTCAAGGAGCATTTCAAAGACTTTGCAAATCTAGAAATTACTAATTTTGAGAAAAAATCCATTTAAAAGATGTTTTATCACATTCCTTTAATACTTCCTTTAATACTCCTTTTCTAAAGCCACCAAGTTTTCATTTTACTTTCTACTACATATTTTAAATGCATTTTATTCCAATATTTACATTTTAAAAAAATATTAATACACCAAAAAAAATTCTAATTTTTGTCCGATTTTTGGTAATTTGAAAGTCCACCATCCCCTTAACAACCGCAATATAATTTCAAGGGGCAGTTGTTAAGTAGTCAGTTCTTCACGTTTGTATTTCCATAAGTTTCCCATAAGTCATGATCATTTAATTCATTAGTAAAACTGCAAGTCGGGAGTTTACGGCAATATCAATCGCAGATGTTCTGTCCAAATGTTAAGTATGCGGAATTTTTTTCTCGGTATTTTTCTAATCCCTATTACCAAATGCATCTGTTTTATGCATCGAAGGCAACTGTTTAATGCAGGTTTATACTTTAAACTTTTTCCATGTTTAATATATTTTAATAGAAACGTTGACATCTACAGGGAGATTGGACTCCCAACTATTCAAAATTACCTCCAAAAATAAGCCATTAACTTCCACAACTCTAACGACAATGAATTACTTAAAGAATTACCAAATTATGATCATGCTGCTCCTGACAACAGGAAAAGGCCAAGAGCCATCCTGTCTCTTTTCTAAATGTTGTTTTTGTGTCTTTCTTTTTCTTCTTAAGGGGAATCACTACCTTAAATCTTTAAAACATTCGATTTTTTGAAAAAAATATATGTTAAAGCCTGATAATTTCTGAACAAAATAAAGCATGGTAAGAAATATTTTGAACTCATTTTTCTCAAAATGCAATTTTGCATCATTCCACAACTGATATCTCAAAAACTATGAAACATAATTCCATGAAATTTCTATCACTGCATAATCATGTTATTTTATTGCGTCTGAACTAGAATTATTGCAATTGCTGCACATTTTGTTATTTTTTTAGGGGTAAATTAATGCAAAATTTTAAGGAAATTTTAAGTATATTTTGAGCAGTTTTAAAAAAATTGAAAAAATATTTTAATATTGAATGTTTTATGTTCAATTGTATTTTGAATTATTTATTTTAAATATAAAACAGGAATTATACATTTAAGTGTAAAATTAATTTCATAGTTCTGCGAGCAAGCCAGTATACAATAAAAATGCTTAAAAACAAGGTATATCTAAAGCATTTAAAAAAACTATTTAAAGTTATTTTGAGAGTTGAAAATTTGTTTATTAAAGTAAATATATCAATTTATCATATACATAAAATTTGGAAAAATTGGGAGTAAATTGAAATAGTTACAAAGAGTCAAAAAGTATGAAAATATGTCTTATTTCCTCGACTTAAGTGTCGTGAGTCCCCTTAAAATAAATAAAATATAAAGAAAGATAAACAATAAAAAATAATAAAAATAAAAATGATAATTGGCTTACCAAGACAAAAAAATCATAAAATTTTATAAAATCAAAAAAATATGTACTGCTATCCCTAAACTTCCTACTCTACTTTTAGCACAACTTAGCATCGATCGTAAACCATCCAAACTACTGTCCATGCAAGTTGCTTGCCTTCTTTGCCTTCTTCAAACTCACGGATCCTGAGCGCACCAATCATTTTTCTCCTTTTTTCTACGTTCTGACTCGTCATGGTTCCTCACTGCTTACTTTCTGAAAGCATGCACTGGAGGGCTTGGCCCAGGAAGTGCTGTTAGACCCATTTTCTTATGGTCTTATGGTAAAATTGCATTTTATGTACTGCGACAGTTTTAAGTTTGTTTTGGCAAGTTGGAATTTAAAATAAAAGAATTTTGAAAAATACACGCATCAGATTTGAAGATGTGTTTTCAAGTGCAGGAAAACATAATGCAAAAAATGTTGTGAATATATCGTTGGAAAACTACAGAGAGGATAATACCCAAAATTAGACTCGTTTAACACAAAAAATGTAGGTCTGGAATGTTAATCGAAATAGCACCTCAAGAATACAGTATAATGACTGTCACAATAAACATTGGTGATAAATAAAGTTGTAAAGCAACAAATAGAAAAAAATAAATCGTCTTTTTTTCAATTTATGTTGTTGTTGTTCTTGTTGCTGATCCCTGGCACTCAGCAGAGCTAGATTAGGTCCATGATGCAGCACTAGGGATGCGACATCGACAACAAAACAAATCTCTTGTTTTGAAACATCGATATTCAATATTAAAGCATCGATGCTAATAAAACATCGCCCCAAAACAATCGATGTTTTTAAACTTCGATGTTTATGAACTTTCATTTTTAAAACTGGTTTAGTAACCTCTAAGTTTAATGTTACTTCGGTTAGTCATGGAGGGCGGGGGGGGGGGGTAATTTTACTCTCAGATCGGGCTGACACAAAATGACAAAAACTTGGTTGCTAGAATCGGCGCACATCGGAGTATTTCCACTACACATTTTATTAAATTTTTCCAGAAAATTGAGGAAGAAATTATTGCAATTTATTAACAAATCCTTTATTTTCAAATTAAATAATACAAAAGAAAACTGCATATATGTACACCAATTTGAAGTACTGATGCAAAACCAACGTATGGGGAAAACTGAACAAACTTATATTTTCTTTACTGTAAATAACAATTATTGGGGCTATTGGGGCATATAATTATTATTCATTGGCTGTTCATTGCCATTTGTCTCTAATCGTTCCCCCTTTTGTATTCGTCCTTTTCAGAATTCAGACTTACATTTACTGAGTGGCAAAATTATGCTACGTGGTTAATTTTTTTTATTATGGTACATTTTCATTTTTAAAAAAATCGAGACAGCGTAAGACATCGAGCATAAAACATCGATGTTAAAAAAAATCGGCTTCAATAAATCGATGTTTTGAAAACATCGACATCGATGTCGCATCCCTATGCAGAGCACACTCTCAAGAAGTCAATGACCAACGATGGCTGCTCCAGAAGATCTTCCTTTTCAAGTCCCAAGCATCCAAGGATATGATCCGGAGTGGCCTGGAATATTTGGTACCAGTTGGAAACACTTTTACTTTGTCGGTATAAGTCAATGTTCTGAGGTGGCCACTACGAAAGCGGGTTATTGTAGATTGCTGCTGTCTGCTGCACCGGAGGGACAGAGAACCACCGGTGCAATTGCCCTGGTACCTGGTTTGGGACACATTCCTGTTTTTACAAGCCCTGACGACATCCTTTTGGGTGCAGAGGGGAGGGATTGCGAATGCAGACCGTACAAAACAGTTATATTTAGAATACAGTTCAGTATATGTCAAAGGCACCGGCTTATCTATAGACTCGTCAGAACCTCTTTTTTTTCCAGACTATCAGCAATCTCGTTACCGGCAAGATCTACTTGGGAAGGGATCCACAGTAAATGAATCTCACGAGATGAAGAGAGCCGCTTCAGATTGACCAAAATATATCCACACCCGTTTTATCACGGACACTGTGCCAGTTAGAGAGATGCTGGATGGCAGACGGAGTGCCATCCAGCGAATACGAATTTTCCATTTATTGCTTGGATTTGTGGAATGAGAAATTTTCTGTGAATGGTATAAACTATTTTTTTCCCTATTGCTTCCTTTCACTTGCTAAACTTTTTAAAATCAAATCACTAATTGTATAATGTTTATTCCTGATTACCTGTGCTAATTAATGGCAGGGGTGCCCGGCACACACCTGGCATTAATAAGCACGAGATCAAAAGGCACTGGAAGACACGGATAATTAAAAAATAGCCCTGAATTTTATAAAAAAATGAGAACTATATTAGGAAGATGTTTCAATTGAGCTACATTTGGAGATCAAAATTAGGGTTTAATTAAATGTAATAATGAAGCAAAGTAATACTGTAATAAATGTAATAATGTAACAATAATTTTTTTTCTCGAAAAAGTTTGACACATTCCTGTTTTATAAGCCCTGACGACATCCTTGAAAAAATTATATTTAAATACAAACTAAGAATGAAATAAACAAAAGAAAGCCGCTAAAATAATCGAATAGTAAATTTCTAGGTTTTTTTTCACGCCATAAAAATATTTATCTGTTTTAGACTTTTAATTTTCTCTTTAAAACATAAATTGTCTGATACAATACCAACAAAAACTAAAGAATGTAATGCACTTCTCACTATAAACATAGTAAAAATCTAAATAAACTTTTTTTTCATTAAACTTTATTTTAGACAGAATACGTAGTATATTTAAAATCTCCGAAGAGTTAGTTTTTTTACGATATACGCTACAATCTTTGGGTTATCTATGTTTTCCGGTTTCCATACGTACCAGTGAATTAATAAGCACAAATAAAAGCGAGTTAAGTAGTTTTCCACTTCGAAATAATCATGAAATTTGGCGACTCCCAGTCAGGTCGTTGGTCTGTAACAGTAGTGGTCTTAACCTTTTCCAGTCCATCGATTCACCGCGGCCTTCTGTGACACAATGTTGATGCAACGAACAAAACAGGAATAGCTCCTCCACCCTACTGTTGTATGATTGTGTATTTAAACTTTTATACGCTTTGGAAAAATTACAAAAATGAATGAACAAAAGCAGATGCACTCTCATAATGAAACAGTAGGCAGTCATTTCGTTTAATTAGTTTGAATGAGTATTCTCATAAAGGGGCATTCGTCAAAGCTTTCATTTGTTTCAACAATTCCCAGAGATTTTATCCCAAAAGTTTGTCAGATCGTGAGAAACATTTATCACAGCAACTCTGTTACAAGATACAGACGTCGACTTCCGTAAGTCGGCTTGATCCTGAACAGTGCAGCCGAATATTGTTTGTGAATTAAATAAGTCAGGTTTGATTTTCCGAGTCTCCCCCACGTATAATATTTGCCTTAAAAAGTTCCCCCCTAACCTGTAAGACCTGTATGGCAACTGTCCATAGCTAACTGCGAGTAAACATCTACTGTTAGCAATAAATTTGTTTACATCCAGGTTCTGTGAATTATAGCATGGTAATGTTATCCATAACTAAAGCTTCTACAGGTAACCCCGTATAACACGGCACTTCTATAGCACGGAATCACTCTAACACGGTTCAAAAATTGGGAACATCCTCGTATAACACGGCGCTTCTATAGCACGGATTCACTCTAACACGGTTCGAGAATTGGGTAAAACCCTCGTACAACATGAAATGTAATAATAACTATTGAAAGCAAACTTTATCTAATTTTAAATTAGGAAAATTCCCTTACAACAGCTCAATAAACGTTATAAAACTTTTAAGTTTGAAAGATACCTCATTTGACCAGGCCATCCGCAAGATTTAAATAATCCAAATATCAAAATAGTTTTTTTACCTCCAAATAAAACTGTTTTACTTCAACCGTTAGATCAGGGAATTATAGCTACATCTAAAACAAATTACATAAGAAGATCATTACAATAGGTTTTGAACAAAATCGATGATGAATCTATGAACGTCAAGGAGACGTGGAAACTCTTCACAATTTTCAACTGCATTAATCTAATAAACTCATCCATCAGAGAAATAAAACCGACGACATTAAATGGTTGTTGGAAAAAAATATGGCCGGAGTCAATTGAAAGTGAAAATTTGATCGAGACAGCAGAAAACAGAATGGATGCAGTAGTAGAAACTGCATCTAAAGTCTTTCGGAGGGGAAGGTTTTGACGATATGATGCACAAGATATCCAAGAATTACTGGTGGAAGAAGAAATTGACGAATCAGGTTTGGTAGAAATGATATCTGGAATCCATGATAACTCAGATGATGATAGCATAGGTGAAGACAAAAAAGTTTAAAAGTTTACTCTAAAAAGCATAAAGGCCTAGGCTTAGCCGAACAGTTAGAGTCATATTTCTTAAATAAAGATCCTTCAAATGAAAGGATCACAAAGTTTAAAAGAGAACTTCATAAGTGCTTAGTACCATATAAGGAAATTTATAAAGATCTTTTAAGTAAAAGTAAACAATCTAAAGTAACAGATTTTTTTGCAAAAGGTAGAGCATAGATCTGAAGATAATGCATAAAAATGTTCAGAGGATAAGGATATCTGGCCAAAAAGAAAACGCCCTCGGTTAATAGTGCTTAGTGAGGACGAAGAAAACATTGTTTAATTCATATTAATATGTATTACTTGTTAAGAAAATTTTAATAAAGATATTTATCTTAATTATGAAAATATAATAGCTTTTTTTTTAAATTTTTGGATCCTAACCCCCCTTTTCGTACTAGTTCTTCGTTTCGTATAACACGGCAATTTTTTGGAACGTAACTCCCGTGTTATACGGGGGTAACCTGTACTTCGATATTTTGTTTGGGATCTATGAGACTGGATAACCCTAACAACATAACTTCAAACTCTCTTTCCCAAGCATTTCGCTAACCGAAGGAATAAATTAATAGCCTCTCTTTTCTAACTGGCTGCAAGTGAAAGACATCTGCAATTTTTCTAAGATTGTTCTTTTCTTCAATTTTTCTAAGATTGTCTAAGATTGTTCTTTTCTATCCACAATCACCAAGTATTCGAATAATTTTTTATTTGTTTTTCGTGGAAGCTTCAACGTTACAAGTTTGTAAAAGAGAACGATTTAAATTTTGTTTAACTTTCTTTTTACACAATGAAGCTACTACAATTTCGTTTTCAAGTGGAGAATTATTATTATTAATCGGAGGCTCGTATTTAATTTTTCTCAACAAATTTTCCGAATTTTTCGTTTTCGTATAAAATAACACATTATGAGCATTTGAATTGCAATTTTGGCACTGTTCCAATTTAACTTTGCATTAAGGAGAAAAGTGCTTTCCAAAATATTTATAACATCCCCTTTCCTTTCTCAATTCAAAACGATTTCTTTCATCAGATTCAGACAGACAATTTTTAGAATTATGTTTAGTAGATTTACAAAAAATGCAATACGTGTTAGAAATCCAATGTTCAGGAAGACATGACTATAATTTTAAAAAAAAATTACCATACATCTTCTAAATTACCGAATTCTATGAAAACACCATACGATTTTCCTCCTAGTAGGCATCTGGTATAAAAAATTTTATGCTGAAGCCAACTAAGAGATCACGCGTTCATTCCATTTGACAGAAGACAACCGTCTATGAGTATACTAATACTGCGGCCTCTGTGACAAACCGTGAGTTATTTCGTAGTAAACAGTTAGCGTTTTAAATTATAAAATTTTTAACCCTTCAGTAGTAACCTGAAAATTATCAGACGCCAGTGGTATCCTTGGGTCTCTCAGGCTCAGGAAATAAAAAAGAATTCAAAATACATAAATGGTAATTAATCGTTGAAAATGGTGTTAGGACATTAAATAAAGCATACTAGGTCTGAAATTAAAGAAATCAATTTTATTTTTTTACTTACTAAAAACTGATTACATAATAAAATTTATAAAAAAACCGATTATCAAAAAAAATTATTAGAATCTAAAAAAATGTAAACATTGCAACTTCAATTTTGACATATCATTGTTGCATGTGTTAAGTAGATACACACTGAACATCATCTTGACACTGTAAACTGAAAACCTTTTTCGAAGTAGACGGATCCATAGTGAAAAAAACTTACACGAGTCTATGAGGCCCTTGGGTCTATTAGGTCCAGTCTTCTTTTTGAGACTTGTTAGTCACTTCAATTTTCGTACTAAACTAAGCTAGGATCAAGGGAAAATGCCATCTAGAGCAATGCTCCACGACCGCTGTGCCATGGCACACTAGTGTGCCGCGAGGTGATCTTGACTGTGCCGCGGTGATTTTATCGATTATGATAATAACAAAATTAACCACCGCATTAAATAGAAATTTTTCTAAGTAAAATATTCCTCTAACTTTTTGTTAATATGTAATTTTTATGGGTCGAAATTATACACAAAACAAAAACATGTTGTTAGCCATACATTGTATGTATGCTCGAGTGTCATATTTCTGGATTTCAGTTAAGGAAGAATATCCACAAATTTCTGACAAGGCCATTGCAATTTTACTCCCATTTTCTATGACATACTTATGCGAACAAAGTTTTTCGACACTGGTTCTAATTGAAAATGACAAACGATCATATTTAAAGGGCCTTGACCATGAACTGTAGCTCTTTCTTTTATAGAGCCAAATATAAAACGTGCAAATATAAAACGCACATTTATCAAAATAATCTCAAATATCTCATTAATAAATTAGTTATGTTTAAATTAACTTTGATTCAGTAGTCTTAAGTAAAGACCAAAAAAGCAAATTTAAAAATAAAAATTTAAAGAGAAAATTTTTTTACTTGTAAACTATAATTTTATATTTCTGTTCTTGTGTTGGTGTACAGTTCAAAATGATTTATATAAAACTTAAATGATTATAATTATCTTGATACATAGAGCTATTTTGTTGTGTTTTTTATCTAATAAAAACATATACGTATTTATTGTAATTTATATATTTGCAAGCTTTTTCTTGTGGTGTGCCGCGGAATTATCGAAAAAAAAACGTTGTTCTGCCGTGGAAGATAAAAGGTTGCGGAGATCTGATCTAGAGGATTTGACAGGAAGGTGCTCTAGTGGTGAACTAGTTAACTACTTTTTGTATATCAGATAATACAAAAACTGCTGTCTCCTGAGCCTCACAGACCCAGGGATACCGCTGAAGGGTTAAAAATAAAATTTTAATTTGTTCAAGTATTTTTTTTTATATTTATAATGATCATAACACTAACGTCTATTTGAGGCAAAATCATTAATCAAAATAATCTTAATCATAAATCATTATTAAAATTCATGAAATTTTTAAAAAATTTGCTTCACGTGCCCCCTTACAGCCTTATATAATTTATACATGTATTATTTCTATGGTGCCCGGTATAAAGGGCTTAAGTCAAAAAAAGTGATTTTTAGATATTTGTTAGTATTGATAAAAAATAACAAAAATCTTTTGACTTGAATAAAAGGCTTAAGTCTATCAATTTTGTATACAAAAATACATTTCTTTGTACAAAAGACTGAAGTCGAAATTATTGTTCTGCGATTGGTATAAAAGCCAATAACTTTCTATATTTAAAACACTGTTTTTGACTTCAGCCCTTTATACCGGGCACCATAGATTTATTTTAATTTTTTTTAGATGTGAATACCTTGCCTGGTTAAGACAAACGACAGGAAAAAAAACATACAACAGTTTTATAAAGAAAAACAGAATTAAATATCATTTAAAACTTTCGATTTCTCCTGAGGACTTCTAGATAGTATTTCACTGCTATCGTAAACAAAATGTATTTAAAAAAAATCATTAACACAATTCTAGAAGTTCGTAATCATTTGTATTCAAAATCAACTGTTTCCTTAAATAAAATTAAATAGTTCTTTTTTATCTCTGATACGACTGTAGTTTAACAAGGTGTTGAATAAAGAAAAAAAAATAGCAAACACAACGCAAGCTAAATGATGTGAAAGGCAGGTGCCACTCTATTAACGATTGTTGAAAAAAATAAAGGGGTGATTATTCAGACAAATGTTTTCCACTGAATAATGCAATAAGTAAATAAAGAACGAGAGAAATAAATGAGGTCTCGACCAAATGGATTAAGGAAATGATCTTAAATTAAGCTTTCGATGATAAACAATAGCAACAATCGGGCGCCTCAAATGATTTTGTGATTACCAAATGCTTCAGTGACTTTGAAGGTTTCAGTGTTTATGTGTCTATTTCCTATCCCCCGCCCTTCTTAGAAATTCATCATTTTTATCCAACAACCAGCGAAGTTATTCAGAAAGGGAAAGGATAGTTTTGACGTAGTTTGATTTTTTTCTATACAGTAAAACCTCGTTTATCCGGATCAGATTTGTAGACATTTTAATTTAATGTTCACATTAGATAATAATTTTTAACTATGATAGCAAGAACGTAACTACAAGTACGCCAAATATTCGTTTTTTAGTTTGATTCAATGTAGAGTGCCGGCATAGATTGTACAATAAATTATGGTAATAAAACGCTTTTTGCTGATTTTAAGAAAGCTTTACTAGACTTGCCGATTCTTTGTTAAGAAATAATGTGAAAAGTTATTTTTATTAGTTTTTAATCTCTTGTAAACATTACTATGTAATTTTTGTTACAAAACATAATTTTTTTTTCGTAATAAACGGTAAGTCTGCTTAGTTAAGGATTTTGCTTTGCTTATTACCCATATTACCTGGATTATCCGGATTATCCGGATTTTAGTTTCATTCAATGTATAGTTCCTGCATAGATTGTACAATAAATCATGGTAATAAAACGCTTTTTGTTGAGTTTAAGAAGGCTTTACTAGACGTACCGATTCTTTGTTAAGAAATAATGTGAAAAGTTATTTTTATTAGTTTTTAATCTCTTGTAAACAATACTATGTAATTTTTGTTACAAAACATAGTTTTTTTATCGTAATAAACGGTAAGTCTGCTTAGTTAAGGATTTTGCTTTGCTTATTACCCATATTACCCGGATTATCCGGATTTTAGTTTCATTCAATGTATAGTTCCTGCATAGATTGTACAATAAATCATGGTAATAAAATGCTTTTTGTTGAGTTTAAGAAAGCTTTACTAGACTTACCGATTCTTTGTTAAGAAATAATGTGAAAAGTTATTTTTATTAGTTTTTAATCTCTTGTAAACATTACTATGTAATTTTTGTTACAAAACATAATTTTTTTATCGTAATAAACGGTAAGTCTGCTTAGTTAAGGATTTTGCTTTGCTTATTACCCATATTACCCGGATTATCCGGATTTTAGTTTCATTCAATGTATAGTTCCTGCATAGATTGTACAATAAATTATGGTAATAAAACGCTTTTTGTTGAGTTTAAGAAGGCTTTACTAGACGTACCGATTCTTTGTTAAGAAATAATGTGAAAAGTTATTTTTATTAGTTTTTAATCTCTTGTAAACAATACTATGTAATTTTTGTTACAAAACATAGTTTTTTTATCGTAATAAACGGTAAGTCTGCTTAGTTAACGATTTTGTTTTGCTTATTACCCATATTACCCGGATATTCGATTGTCCGGATTGCCTATAGCCCAAGTTAGTCCGAATAAACGAGGTTATACTGTACTATGGTACATCGAACATCTGCGGATTTTTGAGGGTAGGTAGTGGAACATCAAACAGAATATGCCTTCATTTAAAAAGCACTTAGAAACATGGGCTACGTGGATAAGCAAACAAAATAGGTACATTTTTAATTAAAATTCTCTTTTCTTGTAAATGGTGAAATCCCTTACATGAATGCATAGAGAAAATTTCTGCTTGTGTTATTATGAATTCAGGTATTCATTAGTAATGAATAATTATATGCATATATTTTTTTAGTTCCCGTGTTTTTACACAGCATAAATCTGCCTCACTGCAATGTATTTACTAGATAGTAGATTTATCTTTTAAGGTGCATCTTCATTTTAAAGCTAAAAGGGAGCAATAGGTGATGATATCAAAATGAAGGTTGTGAAATACGAAGAAAGATAAAACCAGATTTCAACCGAAGAGAAGGAAAAGAAAAAAAATGTTGATGTTTACTAGCATTGTCTTACTATTAGTACTACAAACAAGTGGGACAAGGGCACCGCCCCCTTCCCGAAATTCTTATCTTTCAGGTATTATCACTAATGCATTAACCAAAAAATATTTGTGAACCTTCTAAAGTTTTTTTCTGGCTACGTCACTGAGCAACTACACCTGGTTATACAACTGTAACTACAGTACATATCCTTAAATGAACTGCAATTAAATGGCTTTAAAAAGTGGATACCATCAGCTATAAATATGTTACATTAAAATATACTTTAGGCACTAGACGACTGTTGGTCCTAGTCTAGAATATTTTGTATGAAAAAATAAGTAATTTATGTTTATAAATGGCTTACATTTATAATATGAATTAAAAGAAACAATCAATAATGCTTCATTTAAATCTAGAAGCATTGTGTGTTTTCAAGTAACTGATGGTCGTTTACAGCTAGCTTTCGCAGATGATTCTATTTGCATGACGATAGTAGGTGGTTGAAGTGGTACAGCGATTCCGTAAGCAATTTTGTGTGACACCCTTTTCTTGGATTAAAATTTTCATGCAGAATGTGGACCATTTACACAAAGATTGATCCGTTCAGGGTTTTTTTTTCTTTTTTTAGTGCACACCTCAAGAAATCAACTGTACCATGTTCACTGCATAGCAGCATTGATTATTTGATATCTCCGAGACTTCCCTTTCTGGATTTTTTTCTTAAGGCAGAGTTTAGCTAAAACATCCTGAAAATGTGGGATCACACAGAGACAGCGTAGCACAGCACATGTATAGTATTAGTTCCGAACAATAGCACTTCATTTTGTGACAAACCAGGAAGATAACAGTACTTTAATCAGTTGTCCATCTTGCTATTTAACAAGCTAGGAAGGACAACTGAACTGTCGTTTGTTGTTCACTGATGTTCTGTTGTTCTTCCACAGAACGGTATCTAGTAAAATCAGTAAATATATTTTGGAAACTAATTAAGATATGTAATTTAGGTTCACACCGCTTTTCTATTTATCATACACACAGAAAATTGTCTGCATTTCATACATTAGTATGACCCCTTTGGTTATATATTTGGAGCTGTCATATCAGTTTTTTTTTCTCTTTCTGAAATATCGATTCCGTAGGACTCACTTTTTTTCACCAAAATTAGTTGCATTTGGTTTAACAGTTGGTGTTCCCAAATACCTGATCACATGATTAGATAAAATTAGTATATTTGCGACGTTTCATTCTACGGAATGCAGATGTGGTCTACATTATGTAGACACGATTCTAATGGTGCAATTAAAAGTAATTAATAGATGTATCAGATGTGATAGATTTGCTAGCCTAACGCGGGAGCTATCAACTTTTAAGGACATTGTACAGAAAATAAATAAAAATAATAATAACGAGATAAATGCTAAATAAAAATTATAATAACGAGAAATAAATGCTAAATAAAAATTATAATAACGAGAAATAAATGCTAAAAATAACAATAAAGAGAGATAAACGCTATGGTTCTTCGTTTTGTCATCGATCATCCATTGATCATAAATCCATCACAACGACTAAACCGTTTCAAAGATGCTCACAGAATTGTGACGGCAATTTTCTCTCTACTGTTAAAGAATACTCGCCCTGACAAAGGATTTGTCTCGGTCGCTGCATTTTAATTTTGTAGCTGAGTGATAGCTTTTCCATAGAACTGATTGGGAGGAAACGAGTTGAGGATTATCAGTCAGGCGGTACTGCCAGGGGTGCGCTTGAGTAAAAAAAGAAAGAAAAAAAGGTTCGGATGCGCAAACTTTACATGTCCGACCACATAAAAATTTTAATCATGATCACGATATCTCGAAAGATTTAAACATTTTTGAGGGTAAATCAATTTGCTCCGTCGAAATCAATGTATTTATGAGCAAATTATCTTCAGCTATAATTTTAACTTTCTCAGCAATGTTATTGTATGCGTGGTTTAGAAATCGGTGTGCTCATGGTTAGGTACTATATTTGGGACTAAGAAGTCATAACAAACCGGCAAAGCGCCACTACTCCTGTTTCTGCAACATTATATATACAAGGAAACTACTGTAGCGGGCCACCCTTCTAAACGGCCATATTTTGTTGAGAACCGATTAAGGGCTCCATACAGCCAATATTATGGAAGAAACGCCTTTCCCACGGCCACTCCTGAAAACGGACATTTTTTCTCACCCATTACTGGCCGCCATAGAGAAGTTTCACTGTGTGTGTATATATATATATATACTGCGGTACCTCGGAGCTCGATGTGAATTGGTACCAGATGGCACTACGTGTACCGATCCAATTTTCCCCATAAATGGAAATATAAACTGAAATAATCCGTCACTGAACCCAAAGAAATTTCACATTTTACTTGGCACTTTATAAACTGAAGGGGTTGTTTTTTATACAAAATCTCAAAATTAGGGAGGCATAAATAAAAAACAATAATTAAATAACATAAAATATAATGTAATTTCACTTAACCTTTACTGAGAGGAGTTTATGACGTAATGGGATGGTGGCGAGAGGTTTTTGCTTGGAAGGGAAGTTTCCTTCCAATAAAACAACAGGCACTTGAATGGAAAATACAAATAGAGATTTTGTCTTTTCTGCCTACCACTGAACCCTGCTGTAGACTTAGATTTAGGGAGTTTCACGTCAACATGCCAAGAGAAACTTTGCTAGAGTTTGGCTTTCTAGTGCTGTGTCAGAGAGATTCTTTTAAAAATTTTTTGTAATGCATCCCATGTAGAACACATTTCTTGGGGCAGTGCCGTAGGGGCTTCCCCCTGCCTTACTCCTCGCTTGATGGAAGTTCTCCATGCACTATCTCTTGCTGCTCTCTATGAAGTTCCTGCAGATCCTCAGTGCTGAGATCTTCTCAGTGTTCTTCCACTAACTCTTCGATGACTTCCTCCATGACTTCCAGGTCCATGGACTTTCCGATAGACACGATGTCCTCCACTATTGATACAGCTTCAATGCCTTCAAAGCTCCTCGGCGTTCCCCCATCTTTGCTCTTGCAGCGAGATCAGACAAGCAGCTACCACGCAATGATCTCATCGTGGTTCATACATGGCGAAACATGTGGGGATCTACTCTGAGCGTGAGATTAACTCGTCGGTATTTGTTTCGTCCAGAGAGACTGGATTGTCTCATGCAGGTGTTAGCAAGTGTGCCGACGAGTGCCGAGCACACGTCGAGTACCGAGGTATGAACATATATAAATATACGTATTTTTACACTCTGTAGAGACAGGCGAGTTACCATCAGAGGCAATAACGCCACCTATCGCAAGGTAAGGGGTACTACGCAGAATGCTGGGGGTGATTGTAGACTCCAGACGTGTCTGATACACTCTTACGGAGAACGTCGGAGGTGATTGTAGACTCCGGTCGTGTCTGATAGATTCTTAGAGAGAAAGTTCGAAGGTTATTGTAGATCTCGAACGTATCTGGTATGTTCTTCGGAACACTGAGGTCATGTTGATATTTTCTTTCATGTAAATAATATTCTTCTACCTGTAATATAGTCTCCTGTACTTGTCCGTGTTGTGCTCTATTTTGGAATTAAATATGTGTTTAAAAGAGCTGGTTCTAAATTGATAAAAAAAAGGACTTTCAACTCGGTGTTCCTCCCAGAGTAGACTGATAAAGTTTCTGGATGGTGTCCCGCGGGAATCCTTGCTGCGGTCTCTAATTGTCGGGCTAAATCGGCAAAATTCAGGGATTGTTGCAACCACCTTCCCATCTTGTCCCAAATGTGCTCTATGGAGAAGAGATCGGGCGACCTAAGTCTTTGCTCCCCAACCTTTCTATCGCCGCGGACCGGTCAACGTTTGATAATTTTACCACGGCCCTCTGAGGGAGGACGTTGATTGTTTATATATTTGATTGTTTTGATTTAATAATTGATGTATAAATGACGTTACTTTTATTTATTGTTCAATAAAAAACCCGTTTTATTTATTTATTTGTTTCGCTTTTTTCTTTATTTCAGGAAAGCGCATTTATTTTCATTTTTATAACTGCAATTTTTATTCATAATCTTGAAATGTTTAATAAACAATAAACTAATTTAAGATAGTTACAAAGGTATAAATTAGCACAAACCCGACAAAGTCGCACAAACCCGAGAGAAACACACTACAGTAAATAAAATGGAAATAATTTAATGTCCCTTGGGCGGCCCGGTACTATTTGGTCCACGGACCGGTACCACTGACCTACGTGGTCAAGAAAGTGTTCTTCAAGCTTGAAAACGATTCATAGTAACACGGGCCGGATGAAAATTATATCGGGGGTGATGCAAGAGGAACGACAACAAAAGAATTTTTTGAAACAACAAAGATTGAAATAACAAACATTTTTTGAAACAACAAAGAATTTTTTGTTTCAAAAAGATGTTTTTTCAAACAGAAGCATGAGGAATATCATGATATATGAACAAATTTAATTAGCTTTCTTTTTTTATTACAAAAAAAAAATACAGTTGAACACAAATTTAAATATTTGCTATAATGTCTATGAAACCATGTATAAGCTTTTATTATCATAAGAAAAAGCGGCGTTTTTACGAACACTTCCATAATAAAATCTATTTCGAATATCTCATTTAAATGTCCTTTAATTATGTGGTAAACCGCATGAATAGAGATTTATATAACAATGTTCATTCTTCGACAACTGCCAATTTAACACCGGTTTCTTTGTGCTGTTTCTATTGAAGTACATCTGATTTAAGATATTACTGATATCTGAGGAGATAAAGCGATTGTAAAAAAATGGTTAAGAGATAAAAACTATAGTATTGTCAAAAGAGAGTTTTGCTTTTATTAAAATATGACTGTCGCGTTTATTTCAATATCTTTTCATCTGTTGTTTTTCATCGATGATACCCCACTGCAGTTGCTTCACGCAATAACATAATTAATATCTGCTAGTATGAATTAAGATATTTTAGTCGTAATCAAGTGTATTTTAACGCTTGATTGGACAATGTGGGTATGAAGTAAAAGAGAAAACATTAAGACCTATTATATACTCTATAATAGATCCCAAAATAGCAATTTTAGTTGTATGAAGTCAAAAATAAAATAATAATAAATTATGCACTAAAATACTATGTCAAGTTAAAAAAATTATTCTCAAACTTTTTACACTTAAGACTTAAATTAAATCAATAAATACAGAATAAATGAGTAAAAAGGAACTATGTTAATAATGATTTATTTCATAAACGAATTTTAAAACACAAATAAATAAAAGTGAAACATTAGAACACAATAACTTTCCAAGCTTAATTAATATGAGGAGCAGAACTGCTATCATTCACCACATTATCAACATAGTAATTATGAATAAATTTTTAAAATCATTCATTTCAGAAATAGAACATGAAGTGAAGATACGTTCCTCTGGAAAATTTAACTTATGACCTGAATAAGAATGATTGGAGGTGACAAAGACTTGGAAATGCCCTTTTCATAAATTCCTAATATGCTCTTTGAGCCAAAACTTGAGAGTCCTCTTATAGTTTAGCCACTGCATAGGTTGATTTCAAAAGATATATAATAAACAACTCAGCAATTTACATGAACTATGGAATCTTTGAAACATCAAAAATGGTGTTTATTGAGGAGTTTGATAACTAACTTGAAATGCGAGCTAACAGAGGGGAAATTTTATAACATTAAAGGGAGAAAAAGGACACACATGTTGGAAATGAAAAATCCTAAGACGTTATTGCAGTGGGTTTCATGACATAGGCCTTATCAGTAATGAAATAATTATATCCCCGACCACAGGGAAAGAATTTTAAGAAGTTAATTCCATACGTAAACAACGAGAAATCAAAACTAACTTCAGTGCGCCATGCCTGTTAAAAAGCAGCAAATTTGCCTCGGGGAAGATAATTTGAATTAGCATGAGGGATTCCAGAAATAGAGAAAGTTTTTCAGTACACTTTTCTGTATTTGAAAGTACTCTCTCTGTTCTGTACTTTCCAGTTCTCTACTTCTTTTTCAAGATGACGAGGAATTCTGGATTTTAGAAACTAACAAATCAAGAAAAGGTACATCATTCTGTAATAATTTCAATGCAAGAGTCTAGGGAGTAGACGGTTCCAGTTCCTATAGAGATGCATCAATGGAACATTACCAAGAACAGGGGTGCCCTAAACGTACCATTTCCATCACAAAAGATTCTCATGAAAGTGCTTAAAAGTCTCAAAATGGAACATTTAAATGTCACAGAGATTAGGATAACCTGTTTCCCGTTTTACCTATGACATTTATGTGCACTATTTTGAAGTGAAGTATTTTTAGAAATTTTATTTGGGGATTAGTCCCTGAAAGCCTGAAAATTGGATTCTGAAATTCGAGAATACAGTTTTAATCCCTACTGTATAAGGAATATTTTAATATTTTCTATTTTAAGTTCAGCTGTTTTTTTCTACCTGTTTTTCGCTGTTTTTCTTTATTTTTTGAATTTTAAAAATACAGAGTCAGCTGATCCTTTGGTCACCGGATGCACAGTCAAAGGGAACAAAAGAGTAGTAGGTTCTGCCACATTTAGTTAATATTATGTTTTCAAGGTATGCACAATATCTTTTTATTATTTTATTTTATTTATATGACATTGATTTAACGTTTATATGATGCTTGTCCTTTTTAAAGACATCATTACTGTGTACGCTTACCTTTTTTAAAAATCATTTTGCCTTGCTCAATTTCATTCGCTACCAGGTAATTAAAGAAAGACAAAAAAATTTTAAACATCATTTCCCAAATAAACCTCAACAATTAATTCAAACTTTTGCTAAAGCTTTTCACTTTGTTAATTCTCTTTTTCCTGAATTGATTATAGTAGCATTTCTTCTCTCCACAATGACGAGATCTAAGCTTAATCAGTTTCCGAAATCGTCAGTAATCCTCATTATCATATAAAAAATAAAGTTTAAAAGGAGATAAGTTCAATGAAAACAGGTTTCATGCCATTCTTTTTTACCTGTCATTTCCTCTTGTTCACAATGGCCCATTGAGAAAAGAGTTCAGGCTTCAGCGGCTTTGAAATTTTGCAACAATATTGTTCATTTTATGACAATACCTCTCAATCAGGAGTTCAGTTTATGCGCGGAGAATTTTCATTGAATTCAGGAACACATCATTACTTGACATAAATTGTAAATAAATATGGTTTTACTGAGGATTTGTGGATTTTGCTGAGCTGAAAGTTTTATGATAGTTAAAAAAGTATTTTTAAAATTTTTTATAACCAGATGAACGTGGAGGATTTTATTGGTATAGGAAAGTGTGTATATTTTTTTGAAAGATGCATGACATTTTTTTTCAAGGTGACAGAAAAAAGATCCATAAAGTTGTATATCTATATATTTAAGTTGCTAAGCCGATTTTTTGGGCAGTCCGTGAGAGAAAACTACAGCATCAATTTATTTCATTTTGGTCTTAAACGAAAGATTGTAATCTGTAGATTTATCAAATTTGCTTTTTGTAACAGCAAATTCTATTAATTAGCGATAATTTCAATTAAAATTGACTTTCAGTGCATGCTCAGTGACATGTTTAAATCTGGCTTTAGATATTCACATAGCACAATGCCGCATAAACATATTAATTTTTTTCTGCGCATGCTCAGTGACATGTTTAAATATGGCTTTAGATACTTACTAAGCACGAGGCCGCCTAAACACGTTAATTTGTTTAATCCGAAGAATATCTCAGGCTCTCTCTCTGCCATTTTTATTTTTAATTATGTTTGTAAGATATAGAATCAAACCTGACAGAAATTGTTTTTTTCGCGCTGTTGAGTAACCTTATTCCTTTTTGCTGGGTTCAATATTAATTTTTTAAAGTGTATTTCTCTATTCTTAATATTATGATTTTCAACATTTGACCATGATGTGTTGAGTATAATTTGTGTATTAGTACATTTATTTACCTCCAGCCGTTATGTTTTGACGGGTACCAACTAGTTAAAATATTAATGCTTAACAATGTCGTAAAGAGAAAAAAATCCAAGAAAGAGGCTGAACGTCTGGTAAGTTTTATTTACTTACCTTCGCACTTTGGCTGCACCAATTCGTCTTAGTTTAAAATTTAGTTTCCGCTACGAAATGGCTGATAAGGCCATTCATTTATTAGAAATCGCAGGTGAGCACAACCAGGGTTCCCAGGCCTTGATTATTAAACCCAGATCTGGGGTTTTCAGTGACCATTTGGGCTTATGGTTTTTATTTTTCAAAATTATTTTATACTCGATTTTTCCCGAGTAAGTTAAGAATGTAGCAAAAAAAAAATATATTTATTTATCATTGTTTATTTCTTTATTTCTTTATTTATAACAAATGCCCAGAAGATTGGCTATGACGCCAATCTTCTGGGCAATAGCCAATCTTCTGGGCATTTGTAATAAATAAAGAAATAAATAAATAAACAATGATAATTTTTTTTTTTTTTTTTGCTTTTATCTTAACTTACACGGGAAAAATCCAGTATAAAATAATTTTGAAAAAAAAAACAAAAAAACATAAGCCCAAATGGTCACTGAAAACACCAGATCTGGGTTTAAAAGACAAAAGACATAGTTGGAATCTCCAGTTTTACAGTTTGAAAAGGTGGTAAAACCAACTTTCTTAACCCTTTGAGGGGCGCAGTTTGCCCAGTGCAAACGACTAAATCTACTCTTTTCTTCACTTGCATTCAATGTATTCCAGTTAAATGAGCAGAAAAATGGTTAGTACTGCCATCTGTTAGGAGTTTAAAGAAGTAAAAATATTTTGAAACCTTTAATTGGAAAAATTTTCAAGATTCTTTAAGTTAAAAAAATCGGGGGACAAATTTACACCGAGAAAACGGCGGAGGTTTTTGCCCCTGAAAGGGTTAAAACTTTTCTACAATTTTCCGATTTTAACTGAACTTCTATTAACATTTTAACTTATTTCAAGTTAAGGTGGGGGGGATGTGTCCCTCCGACGCTACGCCTGTTTTAGGGATATTCTCATTTATCAGTTACTTATTTGTATAAATGCATCTCATTGCTAGTTGCTCATTATTGTCACTTTTTTATCCAAATTCTGATTAATGCACGTCGAATTTTTTTTGTTTTACCATTTGTTTTATATTCCCTTTTGATAAAAAAAAATGGCACAATCGCAATGTTGGTTCATTAGGTTGCGCAAACGTTGAGATGCGAACCAGTCTTGTGTTCAAACAGACTAATTTACAGAAAAACAGTTAAAAAAATTAATCTCTAACATTTATCTCCAGTCAGTCTCTTGCTTTATATCTTTCGAGTAAGAGGTAGAAAAAAACCCTCCAATGCTTGCTGGGGCATTGACAATTTTAGAAAGTAGTGTAACAAGTAAAAGTGTGTGGGTATAAAAATGATATCGATAGGGCAAAGCTACAATTTGTGATACAGCGAGTAAAGACTTAATTTGAAAATCCGTGAGTTGATTATTTCTTCATTTGTAATGGCTGTTTGAAGACTCGATGCAATATGAGCTGGTGATTAATAATAACATGTTTTAAAGAGATGTACAGTTATCCCTCGACTTACGACCACCGGACTTACTACCGAAATTTTTATTTATTTATTTTTACTTATTTTTATCTTTTTCTCAAAAATATTGCTCCTTGAATGTACAGTACCGTAACGTACCCAGGATTTAATCTTGAAGGGGCCCGAGTTGAACGGATAAAAATATTTATAATGCAAGTTCAATATTCATAATGCAATTTCTATTTCTTTGGAGGGGGTCAAGGCCCCTTGGCTCACCCCTTGGGTGTGCCACTGGTACAGTACATACCTATATGTATTACATGACTATTAAAAACTACCTTGGATAACTTTGTTTTGCAACGTATCTTCTGTCGTAAATTCTAAACCATTGGATTGTACTAACATAATAAGTATTGACGACGCAGAATAATTTATGCCTTCTAAATAAAGTACAATGCATTTTAAATTATGTATGTATGTATGAAAGTAAAAAAAATATATGTATGTACATATACAAAAAAAAAACTTTTGTTTGAAACTCGATTTACGACCAATGTCTCGGTCCTTATCTCGGTAGTAAGTCGAGTAATATCTGTAACTAGCGGGGCGAAGCCCGGCTATGCTCGGGCACCATAAAAGAAAAAAAAGGTCCTTTTCAGGGCCATACAAATGTATTAAATTCCCGTCAATTTTCATTCCCGTCGCTGCCGACAGATGGCTGCACCATACTGCTTTGAGTGCAGGACTTCTCCGGTGGAGTGCTTTTTTAGAATTAAAATATCTTTAAAACTATTAACGTAATAGAATAACTGTATGCAGAAAAAGTTATCAGTTTTCAAAGCTCTTTCCAAATATGTAAGATTTATGTACTTTCATGAGAAAAATAATACACCGATTTTCGACCAAAACAAAATGGCCGCCAAAATCGCAGTCTCAGGATGAGTGAGACCCGGAGACGTGACGTTCACGTGACCCGACAAATACGTCTGTTACTTTATTTATATAGATAAACCTTTTACGAAAACATGGGAAAAAATTTAATCACAATATTCAAAACTACATTAGTTTCAAAGAAAGAAAAATAAAAGTCACAGGAAATTTTCAATTCTTCAGCAAGAAGTCATTTTTTGTAAAATTTATTAGAAAAAGAAGTGATCTGAGCACTCTACTTATTTCTTGAATTTTTTACTTATCACTTTACAACCTTCTTACCTTTTAAGTTTTTAAAAACTGTCTACTGATGGGCGGCAATTTATCTCTCTCATTTTGACATCTAGTAGCTGTAACTCCCCCATGATGGCAATTTGCAAGTGTTAGGGTGAAGCACGAAAGGTAAGTTTATCTGTTTTTCATAATTAACCACAATAGTAAATAACATTGCGGAAATAACAGATTTTAGTTTCAGTCTTTGAATTCAGGCTGAAAGCACTACGTTACGCACAATAACAAGAAGGAAGGTGCATTATTTGAATATTAAAAGCGTATAGTATAATGATTTTTTTAATTTGTACGATTTCGTTTATAAATGTGACTTCTTTGAAAAAAAAGTATGAAACGGCGCTATTTTAGAGTGTGTCTCGTATTTTAAAATAATATTTAGAGGCTTATTTAAAAATTTCTATACTGTGCAAAATTTACAGAAAATGTCCTTCATAACTAAGATACCTGATTTATCCACCCTCACGAGAGTCTCCAAATTAAGTATGTTCTCAAACTTAATAGCTCTTTCTAGCGTATCAGTTAATTTAGAGCAGTGGTTCCCAACCGGTGGTCCGCGGTTCACAGGTGGTCCTCGAGAGCCTCGGGAGTGGTCCGGCAACCCATATAAAAAAGCTGCAAAATAAATGGTGATTTTGAAAGCAATGTTCATTGAACTAGATGGGCTGAATATATCCGATAATTATCAGGTGTTGAATTAAAATTTCTTAAAAGTTTAGCATAATTATTTTATTATTTGAATATGATGCGTTAGAATGTAAGTACGTTAATCCTGTATCCCTTTTGCCTGAGGGATATTCTATACCCCCATACCCCTCAGAAGGTCCCCCCCCTCAAGTCGGGTAGGGGGTGGTGGTCCGCACATGGTTCAGTTTCTGGCTTAGTGGTCCGTAAACTTCTACGAGTTGGGAACCATTGACTTGGAGCAATGCACAATGCAAATAAGATAAGAAATTATTTACAAACGGGGTATAAAAGGCAAGAAATAATTTTTTAGGATTATAAGAAACATTATAAATATATTTAAAATGCAGGAAAACGCAGCTTTGATGTTTTATATGTTGAAAGTTTTTTATCCTTACAACTTTTATAAGAATTAGAATTAAAAAAGGAGTTTCTATGATAAAAGCAAAAGTAAAATTTGAAAGGTTGGACAGTGTAAATATTTTGGGGGAATTAAAAATTTAGAAATATTTGGAAAAATTTTAATTGCAATTTCCTTTGAAATGGAAAAAAAGCAGTTTTATGATCATATTATTTATTGCACTGATTCCTATGCAAATGTTGATTCTATTGAAAGTTTCAAAAATATCATTTTGGAACTGAAATAATGCTGTATGCATATTCTTTGGATATTTTATTGATTTTTTCAAAGGATTTCCCGATTTTACTCTAAAAGCTAAGTGGACTAAAAGGATTTCTGATTCTTTTTTTTCTCCCGTTAAATATTGTTTTTATTCATGTTTATAAGATGTGCTTTAAAATGTCGCAGTTTAAAGTCTCTGGTTGAAACAGTTGTTAAACACATTTTTATTGAGGTAGCTTTAGTAAAAGTTTTTTTTAAAATTTTTTTATTTCCAATGGCAAAGGAAAATGACAAACTCTTACAAGTTAACAAGATTAACAAGGAACACGAACTAAAAAAAAGGAACAGTAAGAGAAAAAAGTCAATGTCCCATCAGCAGATGTCGTGCACTCCAATATCGCTTTACCTCGGAGTCTCCACGCAGAGACGAGCATCCCAACAAATGGTTCCTGTCCATGATTTCATCTTTCCCACAAAGTGGACAATTAGGACTCGCAAAAATGCCAATTCGTTGAAGGTGGTTCGCCAGACAGTCATGGCCCACCGTAAGTCTGAATTCCGCAACAGCCTTTTCACGGGGCTTATCTGAAATGTTTTGACCCAAGCTATTCCTCCAACTTCTTGAAGAAATGCGAGAAGTGAGCAATACTTTCCAGTTTTGTCTCATTAGATTTTTGATATAAAGTTTTATGGAATGGAAAGAGTTAAAATTATTTGGCTGTTGTAATATTTGAGTGCCCTTCTTAGCCAATATATCTGCCTGTTCGTTGCCATAAATATCACAGTATCCCGGAATCCATTGGAGTGTTATTTGTCGTTATGCTTTCGTAAAAGTTTATATGACGAGTTCCTTATATTCAGGTAATGTATTTAGTTTAAATAAATATTGTAGATCGGATATTTATTTTAAATTTTAGAGAGGCGTTAGAATAACTTATGTGAGGTGATTATAATTTAGATATATTAATATTTGGGGTATATATTTCTTTGAATAATGCTAATAAGGTAGAATAAGCACACTTACTCTGTGTAAGAGTTTATTTAAAAACTGCAATAATAAAAAATTTAACTACAAATTCCCCTTCAATATTCCTATTCATTTAAAATGCAAAGTTTAGTATGTAAATATTGAAGCAGTGACAGGTATTAAATTGAATTTAGTTTCTTTCTATGCTTTCTCTATTTACTGTATCAGTTTCGAAAAAAACCCTACCTTTTCAGGCTTCTTATCAGGCTTCATCTTTGAAAGCACTAAATGTGGAAAAGTCTCAAAGAATTCTTCTTCATAAAAAAATGCTCTAAGAGTTTTTAATTTTCGTATATATAGAAACCTCCACTAGTATAATTCATTTAAATCTCCTACCGGCCATTCACACTGAAATACTTCAAAAACTTATGATGAGCATGATAGCACCTCACATAAGATCCCCCTTTGCATGTACATTGGTCATATATCACATACTGTCTCATATGATTTTGTCTCCGAAAGAAAAGGCCATTTAACCTCCAATCACAAGAATTAGTTTGGTTTCTTGGACCCTTATCCTGGAGCAGAGCTATTGCCGTCACAAACCCCAAGGAGTCCGTAAAGAGAGAGCCAAATATTATCGTTTTTAACCCGTAAATGGTAACATCTGTCGGAATAACTCTCACAGTAACATCCGTCCACGAGACTTAAGTTGGATTTCGTAGCTCATTGCTTATGTAATTTTCCAATTTTCATTTAATTTTAGCTCTGTATTTGAGGTATTATTGATTTATAAAATATATTTACACTTGGCTTTATTCAGTAAAAGTTAATATAATTTTTTTTTTTAGAATTTCAATAAGATCTACAAAAGAAAATCAAATTATTAGAAGTAGACTAGAATAAAAAAGTAAGCTAGTGACAAATATAAATATGATTAAAATAGAATTTCATCAAAAAAGTTTTACAATTTTGCACACAAACAATACATATCTTTTTTGAACACTCCAAGCAATTAGGTGTATCACATTTCACACACTTGTAATTTGCCATTCTATTTTTTTAATAAGGACCTACAGTTTTTCCTCTTCTCCAACTTGTCACTTTTTAAGGATTGCTTACTTACACTTGCTTCCTGCTCACCTTCTGAACGAACAATTTCTATTATAATTTTGTTTAGTCGTATGATAGACGGACCAAATGCGTACCTTTACAGTAATATCCGTCTCTAATGCGGAGTGAGTTTTCTTGGAATGGTAAATCTAAGGCGATAAAGTAAACAAAACTCAAAGATAAACAAACAAAACAAAGGTCATGGAATAATTAAGCATAGATAGAACATGAAGGTTTCAAATTGATAATTACGCACCCTAACGGGAAAAGTATGAACTCTACCCGTCCGAGACACGGATGTTGTTACCATTTACGGGTTAAAATCCTTGTTGAATACCCCAAAAAACAAGAGTATAAGTAATACTGGTCGCTATTATGCATGCTCTTGGCTATTCTTCGGCACTAGAAATACTGGCTCAATAAAATTTTCTATCAAGGATATCTCTCCAAAAAAATTTGCGAGTCTATTTAGCTCACAGACAGAAAGGAGATAAATGTAGCGCTGTAAAAAATAACTAAGGTACTGTAGGTATAAATAAGTCTATGCATATTTATTCAGTATATAAATGAATCAAAACCAGTATTTATCTATTACTAACAGCCCCCATTTTGTCATGGATCAAATTCCGTAACATATTACAGTTCTATAATATTGACTGTTCAACAGACACATATTCAAATGAAAGTGTAAACATGATCAGAACTATATCCCTTTCGGTCATTTATTTTCTTTTGTTCTTCTGAATAAACCGCGCTGAATACCAATAGAAATGGGTGTGAAGTAAGTTGCTGCTTCGTAAGGGCAAGTTCTGTCAATAGCTTTTTATCTAAATTTATGCTCGTCACATAGACTATTTGAAATATTTCAATCAACTGTATTTGTAAGAAAGAAAATCATTACATTGCTTTTAAACCACTGCTCGCTTTGATCTCTGCGATAAACTTTTAAGTGTTGTGAATAGTTTTAAATATAAATGCTATTTTAAAAGCGAAGGGTTAAGAATATTCATTATTTATTTAAATTTTGATATATTTTTGAAGGGAGTTATTCATATAAATAATATATGATTTGAATATATAAAAGCTGCTTTAATCTGGTCGGAGAAACAGCAGATGCACCAAAAATAAAGCATATATATGCTATAAATCAAATATGTTTTTTTAAACTAAACTTTAAAAGATGAAGGTCAATATCCAGACCTGTATTTAAGGGGAGAAATTCAATTAGTGTCTGCTAGTCTTTCCAACTGAACTGGAGGCTACTTTCAAAAAGAAATGCTCATTTCGTTATGACTAAAAGAATAAAACATCGACACCTAGGAACGCACAACCTGAAACTCCCATCGTTTGGGCTGCTATGTATTCGATTTGGATTCATAGATTTTTTAAAAAAAATTTGTATTCTGTTATAGAGAAAGAAAATTTTCATTCTGTTATCTTATTCATTTAAGAAATGTCGATCACCAACGGAAACTATATGCATTTAAAACACAGTGTACTACATGCATCCCCTGAATCATTCTATTTAAAAATATTACTGGCGTTTGTGCCAGATGTCCCGGATTCGCGAACTCTATTACCAAAAACATTGCAATCGCCAGATTGACGAGTCAGCCAGTCTGCCAGTAAAAATTGAGCAAAACATGCCAGTAAAACGAGTCAGCCAGTAAAAATTGTTTATGCAAAGAGATTCGGTTGTGGTATCAACAGATACAGGTATAGGACAAAATAATATGAACACCCATTTTGAAATTTCTCGCACTTCGACCGTCCAATACAAACCCGCCACGCGTCGCAACAGTCTGCCATTTAATGGCAACGAGAGGGAAGGCATCAGACGAGCATTTGCCGGTGTGACAGTTGTATGAGATAATTCTGTTCCCAAGAAAGCGCCATTATGTCCGACCTGTCTGACGTGCGAAGAGGCATGATCACTGGAGATCGCTTCGCTGGAACGTCCGTGTCGAGAACAGCCAACTTTGTGGATGTTTCAAGAACCACTGTGTCAAGGGCTATGATAGCTTACACAAATCTGGGAAAGGTGTTCGCTGTGAAGCAGAACAGTGGGCGAAAGTCGAAGCTGACCGACCAGAACAGACGAGTGTTGAAGAAGATAGTCGCCCGAAAACGCAAACTGTCGAAGATAACCTCTGATATGAACACCCGTCTCCAGAGCCCCGTATCCACCAAAATTATTCAGCGGGAGCTGCATCCTACGACCATTCATGGCAGAATGTCTATTCCAAAGTCGTTAGTGTCGGCGTGGAATGCTATGAAGCGACGACAGTGGTGCCGAGGCATCCAAAACTGGACAAAACAGCAATGGGAACAAGGCAACTTGTCTGGCGAATCATCATTTACATTATTTCAGACCACCGGACATGTGTTCATCTGGCGAACACCGGCAGAAGCATTTCATGTTAACTGTCATCATTGCATTAAGATCGGGTTCCTACCGTGAAGCATGGAGGGGGATCTATTGCGCCCTACATCATCCATTTTTCTCACCAATATTGCGAAATCGACGAAAAATAGTTTAAAGGAATATTCCAGTATTGATCTTATCGGTTGTGTAGAGTGTTAGGTAATCGGTTAAACAAAACAAAGGATTCTTTTTCACGGTAATAGTCATATGGATACACGTGGATACATTATGTCACGTTACACGTTGTGTCACGTTGGATACATAGTGATAACAACCCCTTGCATTTATGCTATATTAGAAATTCGTACTCGGACGCATTAGGTCTTTCATTCATACCTGTATGTAGCTGAGATGCATTTAGTAGTTAGCTATTCTTCGTTGAGTTTGGTTTTATTTGTATCGCATTATTTGATTTCAATCTTAATGGCTCTGACTTAGCATAGTATTAAACAAAGTATTAAGTCCGCATAGTATTAAGCAGCAAGATGTTGAAAAAATCCTAACAGAGTACTAGTTACACCCTTCCATACACAAATATACATTAATAGGGAAAATTTGCTTATGATAGAAAAAACACAGTGCTTGTTTGTCTAAAGCAGTGATTCTCAACCTTTTTATGTCTACCCCCCACCCCTTCTTTGGTTGACCTCCAGACGCCCCTAGGCCTGAAATATATCTATAAAAATTTTGAAAGATCAAAGTTTGTAGAAAGATCAAAATGCGTGAATTCACAACACCCAAGGCGCATTCGCTGGCTACAAGTTTATGAGCGCGTTGCAGTAGTGGACCAGGCAGCCAAACAAACGCCCGGATTCCAGTTGAACCGAATACTAGAGAAGCATTCAATAACAATAAACAACACAACGGGTCTATGCTGTCTATATCACCATCTCACTTCCATCCTAAAACAGTGACAAAAATACAATAACCATTACATACTTAATCACCCATTTAAATTTTCGTTTTCACAAGCTGTAGTGTAATATTTGAGTATGAAAGTTATCTAAAACGCAGACGGCGTACCCCTCGCCAATCAGAGTGACTGGCTGGCGTGGGAGTCAAAACCAGAGGGAGTGAAGAGATAGTCAGAGAGATCCCATCTTAATTATTTTTGCATCGTGGATCTTTAATTTTTAAAATTTTTTCACTTGTAAATTTTAAAACTTTTATATTTTATTTTTATTCTCTCAGCAAATTTCATACCGTAATTACTTCTTTATTTCTATTAATTTTTTTTAACATTTTTATTTTTTACCTTTAAATTTTAACTTCTCTTTACTCTAAATTTTTAACTATTGAGCACACGTACCTTGGTACACAATTATTAACTTCCGCACAGGAGATAAAGCCTTCACGATCAAGGCACTCCACTTGCAAAGACACAACTGATTTCGGTTTGGATAGTCAGAGAGATCCAAACCCAACGGATCTGGTACCATCTGGAACCCTCTGGTAACGAGTATGATCGGAGGTCTGGCGAGATGCTGCAGGCTCGTCCACCTCTGGCTAGTTGTTCTGTAATTTTATGTTAACTTGTAAATAAATATTTGTGTTTCTATCGTAAAGAGACGACTCGCTTTCTCTGCCTCATCGTCCCTTCTATGCCATAGAAGGAATCTTGGTTAAGAGAAAGACACGACACAAACCTTGTTAAACTACGCTGGACAAATATTTTTTGCTGACCCTCTATGCCTCCCCCCCCCCCGCAAATATCACTGACGCCTCTCCCATGTTGAGAACCACTGGTGTAAACGAATCTAGACGATCCTTCATAAAAAAGTCATATTTATTTTGTAGCAAAATGAAAAATCACCATGCTTCAACTACAGGCATTTTTTTCAATAAAGAAGCAGAAAAATGCTTGAAAATCAGCATATTGTTTCCCATCCATAAACTCAGGAAACGTTTTTACCTGCACATTTTCCGCTGTCGCTGCATGCTTTTGCATTTTCGGACACAGCAGTTCAGAACATTTGTGATGTCAAATTTGACCTACTTCATGGATTATGGGCATTGAAACGTCCCCGCAATTCCGTTGTTTATGTCTGTAATCCGTGGTGAATTCAAATCCTTTTTACGATATCCAGGAAAACATACAGGCTTTATTATTTTCTCAGTATAAAAAAGAATAATTCTAGGGTAGTGAAATAAAGCGGTATATTTCAGCTTTCACTTTTCACAGAGGCTTTTTTTTTATCATCAAGTTTATCGTCTGGCATGAAAATATTTCATGAGGTTTATATTGTTTTATGTATAACTATAGAGGTTTTACCCAAATTATGAATATATTTCATTATAAACAAGGAGTTGTGACTTAACTGCATCATTTCATAAAATTATTAACCCATTTCATTGAATTAATCCACAGTGTCTTGCAAAAGAGGAAAAATTCCGATGTTTTCAATTTCAGATTGATCAAAAAGTTTACTGAAAAGTATTATTCGTGAAATCATTGATGAACGTTGCAGAATCTTTACGATTCCAGTTTTTTTTTAAATGACATAACATAAGAACTATCAATAATTTCATTTAAATTAGCGCAATAGAAAAAAATCACCTATGATATTCAAACTGAAAAAAAAAGTTTCAAAAGTTGCTTATATTTCTAATGACAACTGGAAGAGAAGAATTGAAATTTTTTCCTTATCTGTACCTCACTGGAGCAAAAATACAGTTTTTTTGAATTTATGGAACATTCTCTTCGGAATAGTTTCACAATTTCTAAGAGAATGTACTTTAAGTTTTAAATGAACTAAAATTCCATTATTCTTGTTAACATTTAAAGTTAACATGAACTGCATTGAATTTTACTCTTTGCTCTCTTTTATTAATATTTATCTCCAATATCATTCTTCTATGAATATTCTTACTTAGGAAAAGTTTTTTTTGGAACTTTATCGGAAGATTTTAACTTCCTGCATCATCACACTTTATTTTCTGTTTACTCTCTGGTTTTTCCATTGCTATTTTTTCTGTTAATTGCATCCAATTTGGGATTGGTTTGTTGTCCTATGTTTTGTTACATAATGAACCATCACTAAAGCATACAGAAAAAGGTAGGTGAAAGGGAGTTGAGAAGATTATGTACATAGACGCTTAAAAAAAAATGTTTAAGACCATGTGTAATGAGCGGAGACCACAGTTTATGTAAATTCCACTAATATTCAGATAGGTAGAAATCTATTTCCCTAATAAAATAAAAATGTGTTGTTGGATAAATCTAATTAGGAAAGGATAAGTTCATTTTTGAGTGCATAAAGTGCAAATATAAATTTTTAGGACCAAACGCTTGGGGCAAACGCTAGGTAATATTGTTTTGCGTAGTTGGGCAGAAGAAACCGCCAATGTAGAAATTGCACCTTATTCCGTAGGGACGCTGTTTATCCATTAATTTATGAATGAGCTTTGAAAAAAAATACGCTATGTTTGTACGAAAATCCCATTATTTAATTCTTCTCAGCCCTTCAGACAGTTTCAAAGTGTTCCTTTAAAGCAGAGGTTCCCAATTCGTAGAAGTCTGCGGACCACTAAGCCAGAAATTGAACCATATGCGGAACCCCCCCCCCTTCCCACCGACTTGAGGGGGCACCTTCCGGGGGTTATGGAGATATAGAATATCCTTCAGGCAAAAGGGATATAGGATTAACGTACTCACATTCTTATGTATCATATTCTAATAATAAAATAATTATGTTAAACTTTTAAGAAATTTTAAATCAACACCTGATAATCATCGGATATATTCAGCCCATCTAGTTCAATGAACATTGCTTTCAAAATTATCTTTGGCAACTTTTTTATATGTGGTGCCGGACCACACCCGAGGCTCTCGCGAACCACCGGTTAAGAACCAGTGCTTTAAAGAAAGATAAATGCGAAGGTGATAAATCTGCTGTACATTCAAACAGCTGAAAATACTATTCAGAATGCGAACTTTGTACAGATAAACACATTTTGAAAAAAGGTATAACAATTCGAAATTTAGAGAGGTTCATACTATCACGCAGATTTTATACAGAAATACTGTGGTAAACGTTAGAATGCATGTTAGTATCGTACACGAGGAAGGGTAGAAAGGATTTGCTCAGACATTGAATCCCGGGGAATGGAAAAAGGAGTTAAAATAAAGGACTGACAATTTATTTTTCACTGTCTTGTGTATTCATCTACTTGTAAATCAAACAACTTTTTAAACTCCTTCTCCAGGATTTCATTTTTATATCCATGTTTTTATTATCTCGCTTTCTTGTTTGTTTGTGTGTGTGTTTGTGTGTTTGTCTAGTACAAATCTTTCAATCGATTTTTAACTAACTTCCCGACTAGCTAGACATTTGAAACTTTTAGAATAGCTCAGAACACGATGACAATGCATATTTTTGATACTTTTAGCAGAATTGAGCATCTTTAAGCAGAATTGAATTAACTTTCAGTTATTTTCAGTTAATTTTGTTTTGTAGACTGGTGCAGCCATCTATCGCCGGTACTGGAACGAAAAGTTAAACGCAAGTTAACTTCCAATTAACTTCATTTTCTTTCAAGTTGATGGGATGATTCATCAAAAAAAATTTTTTTAAGTATTTATTAATACATAGAATTGTCAAGTTTAAATGATTCAACAGAAAATTTAGAAATGTGGTATATAAAAAGTTCCTTTTATCTTGTAATTATCGAACTTGAGATTAATTTTCAGTATCTTGGGATAAGACATTGCACGTTAGATTAGAGCAGGGGTTCCCAACCTTTTTCCTACATCGACCCCTTTTAAAAGAATGATTTTCTTCATCGACCCCCTCACATTTTTCTAATGAACCAAACCGGAGCCGCATCATTCAGCCCAATAGCCTATAATAGCTTTGATCTGATGTTGCTGTCGGTCAAGGGACATAAGCAACAACAACACATTTTTCTCTATAATATATAGCATACAACGTAATTACTTTACTATTAGCTTTATACATTTGGCCATAAAAACGGTTCTAATTGAAGTATCGACTTCATTTTTTAAAAAGATTCCTTAAAGTCCATTCTTTAAAATTAAATCATAACAAAAAATTGAGTTTTTTGAAGGTTGTAAAGTGATCTCCCTCCTTAAGGTCCAGTGGATTTCCCCAGTTCTGCCTAGCGTTGGTACTCAAATAAAAGCCGACGGCGGCATTCGAGGCATATACAAAAGCGTCATGACATTCGACTTTAGATGCTTGGATCACTCCATCCTATGCAAATCTGTATTTATACATAATAAAACGGATATTAGTATCTAATAATTGCATTCCTAAAAAATTAAATAAAATTTTAAAACAGAAAAATTTATCATCGACCCCTAATAGGCCCCTGGAATATTATAGACCCTTTTTAAACTTCCATCGATCCCCAAGGGGTTCACCTGAACCCCGTTGGGAATCCCTGGATTAGAGTAAATACAGTGATAAAAATATATATAACTAATTTTTTTCCTTAAATGTATTTAGTAGCTAATTCTTTTCATCGAGTTCTGCGTAAATACCTTTTAGAACGCATTAAGGAAGCCATAATATGAGAAGATTAAAAATAAACTTTGTAGAGAATTACATTTAAAATAAGCCCGCCTAACGTTGTCGGGATAGCTTAGTCAGGAGAGCACTGGCGTCCAGATGAAGAGAATTGAGATCAGTTCCCGGCTCTGCCAGTCAGTCATCATTACAACTTGTTTAAAAACATACTGAAATGATATAAATAAAAAAATTGGTGTTTGATTAAGTTAGGGCAGCAAATATAAGAATGAACTCTTAAGCTCAGTTTTGAAATTCCATAGTTAAATACAGATTCCTTCTGTAAAGGCAGAAAGAAAATCACAGTATAATGAAATCATGGATAGTCTTAGGACGAAATTGTAGGATATGAATAAGGATTGCTCTATACCAGTGGTTCCCAACCCGTAGAAGTCTGCGGACCACTAAGCCAGAAATCGAACCATGTGCGGACCACCACCATAATCCCCACCGACTTGAAGGGAGGGGCTTCCGAGGGTATGAAAATTATTTTTATCATATTTTAATAATAAAATAATTGTTAAACTTTTAAGAATTTTTTATTTAACACCTGATAGTCATCGGATATATTCGGCCCATCTAGTTCAATGAACATTGCTTTCAAAATTCCCATTAATTTGGCAACTATTTTATATGTTGTGCCGGACCACTCCAGAGGTTCTCGCGGACCACTGGTTGGGAACTACTGCGCTATACAAACAAATGTGAACTCCTGCAGTAAACAGAGGACAAAGCCTTTTTTCCCAACGGGGCAAGCATACTGTTTTTAAAGATTCACCTACTACACCGGGAGATTAGTTGGTCTCTTGTAATAGGGGCAACGTATAGGTGAAAAATATTGTCCCCTAGTGCCACCTGAATTTAAACTGGGCATCTGACGGGCTCATACCTCCCCAGATACCAAACTGAAAAGGACAAAACGTAAACAATAAAAACAAACAAAAATTGTTTGTAAGCGATTTATTAAATCCCCTGTAAATCCCATAATCTCATTTCTAATGCATAAAAAGAACTCTTTCTCTTCAAGAAAGGAAATTCCGAATAAATTTAAAAACCGATGGAAAATTATATTATATATTTTGGGTACAGAATATTTTATTCTACATAAATAAAATTATGGGTTTCCCTATTTCTTTTACTGAATCATATACTATTTGGCAAACATTTTTTAACAATCAACTAAAATTTATTCGGATGCCATCCAAGCCGTAGAATTGTAATCCTTTTATAAAGTTCAAATTTGGAATTCAAAGATTCTCATCTGCTTCCTTTAAAATTGTAGACATCGGAACGAATTACATTCACATTTCGTACAGAAAATCTCTATCTCTGTGCGAATAATGACACAACATGAAAGCATGAATAAAACAACCTTAATAATCACTATTCTCTTTCAATACTCATTCAGTACGTGATTGCCTGTTGTTGTCAATAATGATAAGTTAGTATCGTCCAATACAAGAATTTCTTTACGATACGATCGATTGCAAGTATAACTGACCTCTGTCTAGGTTGGTTTTGGTATTAGCATCACGCGTATACCCTTACTTCAATGTGTCATTAAATCCTCACATCAAAAGCTAAAGCAGTCGACTGTTTGCAATTTGTATGCTTAAAATGTGCCTAAACGTCTAACACTTTATAAGTATAGTGTTTTTGCTTTTGATGCGTTTATTATATTGCAAAGCTGAAATAATACTTGAGAAAATTCTAACGAAAACCCTTGGCCATGTCAGTCATGAAAAAGTTTAGGATAACGGTCGTTACATACGTTTCATATTTGTTTACTTGCCAGCTGATAAACTAAATTCACCATGTAGATTACTGCGTCATACTTTGCAATCTGAAGTAGGAAAAATTGCGTTGAAAATCGAAGTATCCAGGGCGTCAATAAAGTATGATTTAATAATTTTGAAATTTTGTGTACTTGCTGATAAACTTCTTCACCATGTAGGTTACTGCGTCATACTTTGCAATTTGAAGTAGGAAAAATAGCGTTGAAAATCGATTTTTCTAGGGCGTCAATAAAGTATGATTTAATAATTTTGAAATTTTGACTCAACGATAGCTGTCATGTGATAATAAAAAATTCACGGTTAACCAAAGATAATTTTTTTTACACTCTCTTTATGGTTGAGTTTAAAGTATTAGAAAATGAAAGACTTACTTTTAATAAGATTTTATATGAGCTGGAAATTTAATATGACCCGTACCCAATTATATTTAGCGTGTACTAATAGACTAACGTAATTACTAACGTAACTATAAGATAATTCTTTAACCCTCTAACGGTACAGTGGGGGTCGGATCCGACTCAAGGTAGTGTCTTCCCCCTTCGTACTCTCCCCTCTCATTGCAAGAGATCGAGTTGACAAGGAACCCTACCAGATAGACCTACTAGACCACCCTACAAGATATAGGAATATGCAAATACGAGTGTCTTTGTTGAAAAACATTATTCATGATCACTAGTCCTTTTTAAATGTTTTTTTAGATTTTTTAATTTTTTTTTAGATGTTTTAATTTTTTATTTCGATTTTGAAGGCCAAGAATGTCAGTATATATTATTTTTTACATTTTTATGCTCGGAAAGTTGGTTTCACTAATTTCTAAAACTAGGTAGACTAAATTACATATTAGACCTAATATATACAACATTCTATGTAAATGCCACAGAGATTTTCTTTGTTTAACAAAATTACAGTTCGTTGGTCATTTTTTCTACAAAAAGGGTTTTATTTCATGTAAAATATTTTCAATAAATGATATTAAACAAAAAAATGCTTATTGTGTACTTATTTTTACCAAAAACCTCATCGAAAAAGAGATCGGGTCGGATCCGACCCAACCGTACCATCTATTTCGTCTCAAACCACTTTACCGTTTGAGAGTTAAATTGTAGATAGATGCTTTTCTGCAAAATTCACTCGTATTCTGATTCCTTGTGATCTGCGACCTGTAATTAAAAATTTATTGTGGACAGAAAAATCAACGATAACTTGCTAATAGATGACTTGCTATAACTTGAAATAGATGTTTTGGCGTTCCAGTTAAAAAATTCAAATGATTGCAATGGTTATACATCGTGGAGGGAAACCTTAATCGAAAACATCAATATATCCTTTACAAAGTTTATCCAAAATCTATAATCAGAACTACTGAGGAATTCCGTATTAGATGTATTGAAATCTGGATTCACTGTTCAATATCACTCAGTGGGGTGAAAAATAGCAGATCTGGAGGGTGGCTTATGGCAAGAGTAATGCCATTATGCCACAGTCAAAATTTTAAAAGGCGTGAAAATTTTAATAAGTAACTTGTGAGGAAATCCTTATTTTTTTAGCTAATACTTTGTAGAGACCTATAAAAGTCAAGCGGCACTTTTTGGATATTCTTTATCCATTCGTATTTAGGATTCAATTTGCGTTTTACGCTCAGCTTGATGCTGTGATATACTTGCCATAAAGATAACTTCCAAACATCCCATTTATGCACATATGTCTTAGTGTATTTGATCTCCTAAATGCATTTACTACCCAATATCCATATGGTCAAATCTGTCCCCCAGAATGGATAAAAGGAAAAGTGTTTGTAAAAAGGTTAAACATCATAAATCCAGACGGGAAGACTACTTGAAAAAATTCGTCTCTCAAGATAATATTTCACAAGGCTTCAAATAGCAGAAACATGGCAAACCAACACAACTTCTAGACAGTAGTGAACCTTATCTAATATTATTCACAATCAATATGCATTACAAAATATTAAATTAAGTTAGAACATATGCTAATTAGCATATTTTGTATAGTGGCTTATTATTTAATTATTTATTTTTTTTGCTAAATTATTAATTTGAGAAATACACTCTGACACATGTCTGAGAATAACTGAAGAACACGTACTCAAATTTAATATCTAATGTAACCATTTAATTTCTCTTAATATTACTTACATTAATTTACACACTGACTACAAACTTTTACAGAGATAATCATATCAATTGTTATCATACATTAAAAGAGTATTAGAACACATAAAATTCAAATTGCATAAAATAAATTCACAGTGCTCTCACCTGATAAATATAACACAAAATAATATTAACTTACCACCACCTTCGTATGGAATTGAAGCATCTCGTTTCTCATAAGTCGACCAGCGGAATCGGCGAAGCAAGCAAAAAAAAAAAAAAAAAAAATGGCGGATAGGATCGATAGGACCACCACGAGGTCCTCTTGCTGTCGCTGCTAATTCTCCAACTGACTAAGAAACGTTTTTTTTATTACTTCTTTCAGAACTGGGGAGAGCAGAGGTCAGCTATGTCCTCGAACAAAAAATTGTTTTCAAATTTAAAAAGGGCTCAATTAATAAAAAAAGAAAGGATTTTGTTTAGCTTGTGTTGATAAATTGTTCCGTTGGTGTAATATTTGTATAAAATAAAACTAATGTTATGTTAAGCACAGACTTTTTGGCCACTCTTTTAAAGCAACATTTTAAATGCTTCTCCAGACTTATGAAAATATCTCAACACTTTCACATATTTCAAGACACCAAACACGTTACGATATATTAAGTTCATTGATCGACTTTTCTCAGAAGGTACTCGTTTTTATCCAAAGTTACGACTGTACGAGAATTCTCTATTGTCTCAGTGATGGGCATGTCGTCGACTTTATGGTGACAGCTCAGTCAATGCTTTTAGTTAAAATAAATCTTCGGTATTTGAACTCAGGATTGTGTAACACTCATTGTTTTTCAAACATTATTTACGAATTCAGTGCTCTGCTGAGACACATTTCGGTATAATACTGGAGACACACGCACAGCAAAGATTGATTTTACATAAGAGGTGATTATACACTGCTGGCCACTGTAAATGCAACACCCTGAAGGAAACATGCAAATAACATGAAATTTACAACATGCATTAGCGGAGTTGAGATATGTAAATGATTAGAATTTCAGCACAGACGCACATCACGCGCGCCTGTGGCGCCACTTCAAAGCGCTATTTAAGGCTTGGAGATCTCGACGATTTCAAGTTCGGCAATTGTGTTTTTCTTGTGGTTTTTTCAAAAAAACGATCAATTATGCCTCGTCGAAAACAGCGATCATCATTTGATCAAGTATCCGAGTTCGACAGAGGAAGGATAGTGGCCTACCGAGATTGTGGATTATCTTTCAGGGAAATCGGTAGTCGTGTTGGACGAAACCAAACAACTGTAATGTGGATATGTAATCGTTGGATGCAGGAGGGTACGACGGACCGGCGTGTTCGATCGCATCCCCCTCAGCGCACCACTTCACGTGATGACAGGCAAATTGTGCGCATGGCAGTGACGGATCGCCCAGTCACATCACGAACCATAGCACAGCACATCCAGTGTCTGCGCGTACCATTCGACGCCGTTTACAGCAGAGTGGTCTATCCGCAAGACGTCCATTGCTTTGTCTACCCTTGACGCAGAACCACAGACATCTCCGCTGCCAATGGTACGATGACAGAAGGATGTGGACTGCAGAATGGAATGAAATTGTCTTTACTGACGAGTCACGCTTCTGTCTGCAACACCACGATGGTCGCATTCGAGTCTGGAGACACCGTGAAGAGAGGATGCTGAACAGCTGCGTTATGCACCGCCACACTGCCAAAGTCTTATCCCAAGATACTGAAAATTAATCGCAAGTTCGATAATTACAAGATAAAAGGAACTTTTTATATACCACACCGCCAAAGTCTCTTTGAATCAATGCCGAGGCGAGTGGCAGCAGTGATCTCCAACAATGGCGGCTACTCTGGCTACTGATTTTGGCAGGAACCACACTTCACAGAAGTCTATAAATTTAATCATTTGATACTTGGTCAACATGTTATCTACAAAATAAATTTTGTTGTGATATCTCTTGTCTTTCTTGGTGTTGCAATTTGGGTGGCCAGCAGTGTATATATATACAGTGAAACGATATAATTCCACAACACGATAAATCCCCCCCAAAACAATCTTTTTTGGAGGTTCTGGCAAATATATGTATATTTTTAAGTAAAAGGGGGGAATTCAATGCAACTATATTCGTCTTGTACGGGAATAAATCCACGCGATTTTAACTCCAAAGATTGACTTTGATACAGCAGTGATAGAATTGCAAAAAAAATGGTTGACAAACAGTGTACTATCATTCTACAACGCTATATTTTACATAATGTACAAAATCATTATGTGATTTTGCTGGATTTTATGTGATAGATGTGCGTTAATTAGTGTTTTTAAAGAAGTAGACAAATGAAAATATCTGTTTTTTTCAAAATTTAGTTAAAGTTTTTATTTTACATTTCCAAATTATTATTTATTTTTAGAAGCTGGTGAAAATGCTTTCAAATAATTAGAAATTTTTCCTGCTGAAAATTTTTTTATGAAAAGTCAATCTCAAAATATCCTCAAAAACGTGAAATAAAGCTGTATGTTCTCTGTAGCCGAAGTAAATTAACTTTAGAATGCTAAAATTTTTATGCTTTGCTATACAACAATATTTCATCTCGGACCGTATAATATTGTTGTAGAGGGGTTTTACTGTGCACCAATGAACTTGAAGAACTACATTTATTGAAAAGACTTGAAAATATTTAATAATCTATTGAAAACGATGCTTGGTTTTTTAAGACGTGGATTTCATTATGGTTTGATTCAAATAACTTAAAATTTCTCACTCAAAGATTTTTAATACCTATTTTGTTAACTCACGGAGAGTCAGCTTTTAACATTTCTGGTCGTAGTGCTCCTGAGCTGCACATCCTTAGACTATCTGCATGTTAAAGGAAAATCCCAGGACAAGTCTTAGAAGACTGATGCTTCGGCTACTCTTTGCTTAAGACACGTAAGGTAATAAGTACCAAAAAAATCTAGGCCACTGATCATGACTGAAACTCTTTGTCGATATATATATAGCTCCTTTATCAACCGTTGTCGATGAACTAATTGAAGCACACTGCTAAAAAGAGGAAAAAATTATAAAAATGATGTACGTCATACTTACCAAAACTCTTAAATCGATATTATTTCAAAAAGTTACTCTACTAAAACATGATTTGATTGTTAATCTGCAAATTGCATAAAATAATTTATACTTCACTAACTATAGGTAAGGAATACTTTTAACAAATGTTCAAAGAATTTCTCGTTAGTATATGCATGCAACAATAGTAAAAAAATTAAAAAATTGTTTAGTTGGTTTGAGAGAAATGGAAATATCTACTTGAGATCTATCGGATCCATACCCTTTTCTCTCAATGCTCAACCATTCTTTAATGTTGCTATGAATGTCTTTTTTTAAATTTAGAATTGATTGAAATTGATATTATCTTAATACAAGGTGCGCACATAAAGTAAACGCACAATTTTTTATAAAAAAGAAAAATATTACTCACCATCAAATAAATTTATCTCCTTCAAAATAATGGCCAAAGGAGTCTGTACAATTTTTCCAACGTTTCTTCAAGTCATCGAAACACTGTTTATAGGCGTTGGAACTAACCGTTTGCAAAATACGCGTAACATTTGATTTAATTTCCGAGACGTTTACAAATCTCTATCCTTTCACGGCCATCTTAAGCTTCGGAAAAAGGAAAAAATCAGCTGGCAATAAGTCGGGAGAATATGGAGGGTGATTTATCCCAGTAATTGAATGCTTAGAAAGATGTTGTTGTACAGAAATTGCTGTATTGGAGCCTAGCATTATCGTGTAAAAGAACCCAGAATCAAACAGTTCCTTCCTAATTCGCCTTATCCTGTTTCTTAATCGAAAAAGCCCCTCCCTGCAAAAATACTGATTAATTGTTTGATTTTCAAGGAACCAATTCGGGGTGAATAAGTCCTTTGTAATAAAAAAAATGCAATCAGCATCACCTTAGTCTTTGATTTTGACATCCGTGCTTTTTTTTTGTATGGGAGAAGACGGTCCTTTCCACTGTGCACTTTGTCTTTTTGTTTCTTGGTCGTATTGTACACACCAGGTCTCATCTCCTGCTATAATACACTTTAAGAAATTGTTGTCCTGTTGCGCAGTAGTCAACAAATCTTCACAGATCACAATTAATCAGCATTTTTACAAGGAGGTGTTTTTTCGATTAAGAAACATGATAAGGCGAGTTTGGAAGGAACTGTTTGATTCTGGGCAATGGTTTCTTTTACACGATAATGCTAGGCCCCAATACAGCAATTTCTGTACAACAACATCTTTCTAAGCATTCAATTACTGGGATAAATCACCCTCCATATTCTCCCGACTTATCGCCAGCTGATTTTTTCCTTTTTCCAAAGCTTAAGATGGCCATGAGAGGACAGAGATTTGAAAACGTCTCGGAAATTAAATCAAATCTTACGCGTATTTTGCGAACGTTTAGTTCCACCGCCTACAAACAGTGTTTCGATGACTTGAAGAAACGTTGTAAAAATTGTATAGACTCCTTTGGCGATTATTTTAAAGAAGATAAATTTATTTGAAGGTGAGTAATATTTTCTTATTTATAAAAAATTGTCCGGCTACTTTATGGGCGTACCTTGTATGTAAGAAACCTAAGAATTTTGTTTTCCTCTTTCTCCAACAAAATAGAATGTGTAAATAAGTATTAAAATTCCAAATATCGTAGCATTCCGTTCGCCTTTAGGCTATTTACGTCGGAAAATATTTTCTGCGTTTGACTCATTATTTTACAGCTAGTTTTCAGAATTTCGTTTTGAGTATGATATTTGTTTAGCTGCAGTATTTCGCCAAATCCCTCTCATGATCAGATAGAGTGCTATTAGGAATACAAGTAAAATATTAGTTAAAGAGCCACAGAGGAGAGACTATATAACAATCCACAGAGGAAAAGACTTAGCGGATCGGGGGCATTCTATGCGTCTTTGCATCATCTCAGGAGAGTCTAAAAATCACTTTTAGACATTCCTCAGTTGTTGCTGATGTGATCGAGGAACTCGCCCTAAAGTTGTTGAAACTTCATTAAAATAGTGAACTGTAGAGCTAACTTCATCTAAAAGTAGCCATATTTCTTTGAAAATTGCGAAATGTCCAATCTATTGGATGACCTTAAAGCAGCCAAATTTCAAGTACACAAAGTAAACAGTGCTTGGTATTAAATTCAGAGAATGAATCAAAGTTAAGCCGTAATTATGTCAACATCAAAATACAATGGATCTCCTCCCAGTTGTTTCTTGTTCAATGATGCTCAAAATTTCCCCGGCAGATACGCATTAGCATCAATGTGTTTCGAACCCCTGCCTCGTGGACACCCTCGGATACAAACACGGTTACTGCTTTCAAAGTTTTTTTCACTGGCATAGAACCTTTGAACAAACACTGTTTAAGCTTGCCAAATTGATTTTAACCAGTGCTATAATTATGTTTTCCAATGACAAGGAAGTTGACCAAATGCGAACCGAAATTTAAGCAATAGTCATATACCCTTGAAACCAACTCGCCTATCAATAACTTTAATCCTTCAGCGGGCGCGCCAATTTTGGAACACCAGTAGGCGAGCGTGGCACAAAGTGTAACGTCTCTTTCAACCTTGATTATTCCTTTTGAAATAAACTTTTTTTTTCAAATTGAAAATAATAATTCTGCATTTTATGAAAAGATATAAAGTGATTATAATATTGAGATATATTTATAATTAAAGGCCAAAGAATGCAGATACAATAACCTTATTTCAAAACTGTCCGGTTTATTGAATCTAAGGACAACTTGCGTATGGATTCTTAGTATGTCCAAAAACCTAAAATATAATGAGATTGTCCATCTTCGTGATATGCAGGATACCGTGTAATAGCTGCACATTTGATCGAGTACATCAACTCCTGCTTTTGTCGTATTGTAATCCAGTATAATCGTTGGTTTACCACGGTTAAATCACGACTACCAATAAATAGAGAGGAATAATAAATAGAGAGGAATAAGGTCAGAAAATCAGACCTGCATTAGAAAGGGTGTCGCTATAAATAGAAACTGCTTAGACACCTTACACGTTACACATTACACGACTAACCTTACACGTAAAAACAAACCGTTGAAAATTACGAAAATGTTGCACTCTGTACATGGGCGCCCCCGCTGAAGGGTTAAGCCAAAGCTTTACTTCCCATAACTTTATCAATCTCTGAGGCACCACCCAGTACCCTGCACTGAAGAATAAGGGTTAAGTCCATATCTACATCAATGACAACAATTAGGACTTAGAAAAATATCAATGTGAAATAAATGCCCCACAGGAAGTAAATGTCTTACAGCATGTCCAATAGTGGAAGTTGTATATCCACCTCCTAGTGGTGCACACCACTCTTGTAGGGTTAAGTGATTTACATCTTTTAGCATGCAATCCTCTTTCCCGCTCTTGTCTGAACTCGGATTCTGACGTGATTTCTGCATTTTGCTCTGGGATAGTTAAATTAAAATAATTTAAAAAAAACACCGATTTCCGAATGTAGGATTTTAGAAACAAAAGTCAGGATTACTGAAACTGATTCAAGCGAAGATAGAGTGTCCAAAGTTTAGCAGTCTTCAATAAAAAAGGCAGCATATACGGACCTGACATTGGGGAAGTGTGGTCCTAGAGACGATGGTGTGCGACTGATGAGTTAATGTGAGAAGTATTTAAAAGAAAGTTCGCGAGATTCCTTCCACAGAAGAAGAAACAGCCGATGAGATTTTAGACTAAAGAGCAGATAATGAGTACAAGGAGAATAAAATTAACATGTCTAGCTGCAATGATGATTCTAAGCTATTAAAATAACTCGGGGAAGTAAGTACTACGTAGTCTAAAATTATTAGATGTAGAGTCACAATTTAAAATACATTTTTAAGGTTGAATTTTGCTTACGAAATTCAACCAAGAGTTCAGTCCAGCTATTTTGTAAATAGTTGAATGGTACTTATAAATTTCAATAAAAATACATTCTGCACGTGAGGTAGAGGTATATCTCCGTAACTGTAAACATGCTTATTCCACTTTAAACAGTAGTGCTTATATTTATTTAATAAAAATTAAACCGAAAGTTAGCATTTAAAGTATTTAATCACACTCCCACTTTTACGGAAAATATGTTCTAACGCACGGGTGTATCTAAATCAAGAGTTCTACTGTAAACTGATTTCAGAATAAAAAATACCCTGGAAGATTAATTTAAAGGATATCTTAAGAGTTTTATTTTAAGAAGTTTTCTATGAATGTCGGTACTAGTCCTCTAACGAGACTGTTTTTATTCTATGTACAAATCAATATTTGTGGAAAAGGATACCATAAAAATTTGCATAAAAGAAAACAAGCTGCATGTTTTCTTGGGTTTGAACATCTGGCACTTTCAATATCTGTACTGCGAAAGAAAATCTATATTCGAGAAGCCCTACTTGCAGTTTTGAAGCAAACAATTTTTTAGGCGTAGCTTCCCCAGCTTTAAAAATCGTCTTATATTCAAACACGGAAAAACAGACAAATGACAAGATCTCGAAAAGCAGTGTCAGATTAAGGTAAAGTGATTCAAAATGTTTGATGAAGCCATAAATTAATTGCAGTTAAAAATAATGCAGTAATTTAATTTTAGCTTTTCGTAATGCACGAATAATATTAGATAAAACCACGTATTCAAAATTTTTGCTTGATCTCGCTGATGAAATGTAACGTTATTGATTAGAATTTTATTTAACTACCATTATATTTAGAGTTAGCTTCGCTGTAATACAGCAAAAGGTATAATAATAGTGCCAAATCAGTGAGAACACTGTACAGTGCTACTGAGGTAAAAAGAAAAAGAAGTGACAATCGTCAATATGTGACAAAGGATTACAGAATTGAAGATTTTTTAATTTATATTTCATAATACAGTGTTCATTAATTTAAGTCCTCGAGAACAAGAGATCTTTTTATTTCAAATTTCCTTTTCTTATCTTTTGGCTGAAAGAGAAATGATTTTTTTAAGGTAGGAACTCTCTTAATCATAGAATTATAGTAATAATTCTCCACAATTATAAATATTTAAAGCTTAAACGGAAGAGAATACAGCAGATAGAACATTATATAACTTAATATTCTATTCTTAACCATTCCAGAGAAACTAATTATAGAGTCGGATTTTACAAAGTTGCAACATTTATAATTAACTACATCAAAAAGTTTGTAGGAAATGAAAAAAAATATGTATTAATTTTTAGAATTTTGTAGGCAGAATGTCAAGCTAATAATTAGATTCTAAAGTTAATACGTGCTTCGTCTTGACTCTTACCAGAAGGAAAAATGTTCGACAGTTTTTATAAGATAGTAAATCAGCTAAATCTTTTTTCATTGAAAAGCATTATTAATTGAACACAAAAGTTATTTTTGAAAATATTGATGAATAATGGATTTCTATTCTTGAATTGTAAATGTTGTGCTTGAACTGAAGTAAGTAATTAAATTATCCCTAAAATAACCCCCCCCATTTCAATCCGATATTGAAATTAGTTTTTAATTATTCATAACATAATGATCTAACGGGTCAAGGAAGGGGGGGGGGAGGGGATAGTATTTACATAAACTGATCTCAACAATTTCCTTTTATTTAGGATTAAATTTTTCTATTTGTACTTTCACCTCTTTGTAAGCGGAACTTGTAGGGACTGATACTAAAAATTATAATTTTATATAAATAAGCCAAATATGAGAAAATTACGCAAAATCAATTTAGTTACTATTCCACTGAAACAGAATACATAAAATAGTAAACTCCTAAATTTAGGCCATAAATGAGGTCTTATCAAACCGATCAAATATGATTTCAGCCAAAAAATTAACAATACATAGGGTTGAGTCAAAATCAGTTACCGATAATATAAGAGAGCATTTTGGACAGATAACCGAACATTAGTCACGTTAGGATTCTCAAATTAATTTATACGAGTTTATCCTTTTCCTTTTTACATCAGTTACTCTCAAATGCCTATTCTCGGAGGTGTAAAGCTCTCAAAAGGCTTCTAACATACTGAAGCCGTACTATCCAACCCAATTGTCTCTTTTACACTTTGCACATCAAAGACATAAGTAACTACCTCCGAGCCTTGTCACTTGCAGGAGAATTTTTAACGAATGAAAGCACAGTAGGACCCAACCCAACTAACTACTCAATACAACTAAATTATCGATATTTTGGCACTAAGCCCGTTGTATTCAAGATATTTATAACCCTTCTAGCTTGATCAATCAATTCGACACTTCTTTCTACCCTGGTTGATTAGTTGAGAACGGCTACGATCAATTTTTACAACGGATTAGACCGGGACCTAAAGTTTAAAGCCGATTCCAAACGGCTACAAACATTCATGTGAACAGCGTGACTCGAATTCATTGGATCCTCTCTACTTTGGATTTTTAAGAAATTCTTCGAACTTTATAGGTTTCTGCAGCTGGGTTTATACGATCACATGCTTTTAAGCTGCTCGATCGCGGTTTGTGTCTTACCACCTTATTCTCACACCCTAGATTTTCTTAAGTCGTGGGGACAGTATAGAGCTGTGTGAGAAGGCTGCGATATTTTCCTAATCCTTTGCTGTTTAAATAATCAGGAAAAATTATGCTGCTACCACTTGAAAAAAAAACAGTATTCATCAGCGTTAAATTAACATCCTAAGGAATGGATATATTTCATTAATAAATTTATCAATAGTTTTGTTAATCACAGTATCTGAACTTGAAATTTATTAATAAAGCGTGTGCATTCCTTAGAATGCACACGAAGAGAAATCCAATAGATTCCTTAGAAATCCAATGAAGAATTTATCAAATGGTAGATGTGACTATGTTTCGACAAACGTCCTGTACAATTCATTATTTCACAATGCTTTGATTTTATCTTCGAATCAGGTACAGAAGTTCTTTTCAAGACATTATGAAATGTTTTCTATCTACAACCTAAACACAACTTTAATAGAATTCCCTTCTCTCTTTTAACCAATAGGGACTGTACCGATGGTGCGTTTCAAGTGCATTGTGAAACATTATATTGAGAAATCACTGTAGCTTCACAATGCAATTCACATAACCCTCAGAAATGTCATTTTATTAAAAGTGTTTCTCTCTTTTCTTTTATCTTGCTACCGATGTTTCTTCTGCCGCAGTTAGCCATTCGTCTTAAACAACAATTGCTAGTTTTTCGAACGCTCTAAACTGAAGAACAAAATATAAAACAGCACTCGCAACTACACACTTTTTTTCTCTCTTCCCTTTGTATTTCTTTCTAGAGGGAACGTAATACAGAGAAATTTTCTGTCGACAATCAAAATCACATTTGCCAGGATTGATTGAGAGGGGATGAACATAAAATATAAAAAAAAACAGTATTCTTTGATGAGTTTCGTGCGAAAGAAAAGAAAAAAATAGTTGAATGCTTTCGCTTGTAAAAATAAGGGCGAAGGAAAAGTAGAGAAACGTTATAATTTAGCTAAATTTCTAAGCTCTAGGAAAATTATTTTTCAAACAAACTTGTTCTATAACACAGTTTGCGCTTTTTAACGATGTTTACAATTCAGAGAATTTTTCTTTTTGGAGATCCAAAGACTAACATTGAATAATATGAATGTGGTAAATTATACTTTTACTTATGTTATTGTTTAAAAAATTTTTGAACGTGTGTAAACATCCAGAAACAACTTCTCACCATTAATATATGTTTGGCAGACGCATTTTTTTGCCTTTCTTAAACGTTGTACTTATACAGCCAATTTTAAATTTATTTTCAACGACTTCATATTTGTTCAATTCTATACTTGAATTTTCAAGTTTACACCTGTAAAGGAATCATCGTTTGTTTGTATTTTACGTTTACTTTTTTCCCCTCTTTCACATGTATTGAGATTATCCAATGATATCGCTATTGTATTTAGGATCACAAAAGAAGTGGTATCCAAAGTGAGTATTTCTACAAAAACTTTTGTGAAGACATTGAAAACAAACTAATTTGAACGCTTCGTTGGTTTTGTGCTTCCTTTTGATTGAAAAATAAGTTTTATACTATCCCACTGTTGTTTTTTTGCTCAGATCACAGTTTAACGCAAATGAGGTATCACGCACATGGTTCAGACTAAATCAGAGAATCAATTTGGTAAAACTTTTCACAGATATGAAGGACTTTTTCATAAAACAGAGTTTCGTCCGTCTTTAACACAAAAACAATGTTTCCTTAAATCGGGAAAATTATTCTCATATCTTAGGCTTTTGTCTCCTTTGCATCAAAAACCACAAAGATTGAGATGAAAGGCAAACAAAACAATTTTGTGGGGGATACATGATTAAGCCTTTCATCTGTTAGTACTTGCCCTGCAAGTCCCTGAAACACTAGCCCAGTACATCTAGGTAGATTTACAAAACATTTACAAAACAAAATCATTAGACTTCTGAAGTTTTACAATATTTCTCGATATTTATGAGCATTGAAGAAGTAACCTAACGTTCAAAACAAGCCCACTCCACCATAGATTTTTGGTTAGATTAATGAAGTTTTGACTGAATTTTTTTTCCTTAAAATAATCAAAAGTTGATACCTAACAAATTAAGAACTAAATCAAAAGGTTAACACAGAGCCTTTAATTTCTCAAGTGGTTAGGTACAAGACAGAGACAAAGCATAGACAGATGGAAGCATCAAATAAATATCGGTCTTAAAAGTATCAATAAAAAGTATTTACTGATTGCCCAGTTCCTTGAGAAAGATGAAAGCCTGTTAAAAAAAAAACTATTTCTCAGTCATATAAATCCACCTGTGCTGTTTATTTTTTCTAGGCATCTAGGCTATTGCCGATTAAGGGCCTGTTCACATAGGAGTCCGTTGCGTTTCGTTAAGGAAAAGATGACGTTGAGAGGAAAATAAACCAATCATAGGCGTTAAAAATTTCATTGCTAATCGTTTGGAGGCATATGATTGGTTTATTTTCGTCTCAACGTCATCTTTTCCTTAACGCAACGCAACGGACTCCTATGTGAACAGGCCCTAACTGTTTCATTACCGCATGTTATGCTTTCCGTCGACGTGAATTTAAGTCAGTTCGTACGGTCTTTTGACTGTCGCAAAGCTATCATATTTAACGGTTTTTAGCATATTGTTTTTTTTAAATAAAAGATTAGGTGAGTTAAGAGAGAGGAAATTGAAATAATTTTAAAATATCGAGCTCGTAATACACTTAATGTCTACAGTTAATGACTTAGATCAGTGGTTCTTAACCTTTTTAAATTGTCAACACCCCCTTGAATCTGAAAATAAGTTCTCGCACCCCCTTGAAATATGTGTTTATATTTTTTATTTAGGAAAAGTCATTTATTGCAAGATAATTTATTTATTGCATAAAAAATTAATACATTTACAATACATACTATATTATTAGATATAAAAAAATCTACTTTTTTAATGGCTACGTTGTTGTTGTTTGTTCAGAATTATCCTTTTAAAACGAGAATCTTTCTTTGAAAGAGCCACACGTAAGTAATCAAATACATTTAAGCGATTTCTGACTTCTGTTTTGATGTGCAAAAGTGATGAAAACTCATTTTACAAAGGTAAGTGGTAGCAAATGGTAAAAGTGTCTCTAATGCTGCTTTTGTCAACGGATAAAGTTCTAACTGCGTACACCAGAACTGTTCTAAGTCCAGTTTTTCAAATTCCATTTCAATGCGTGCATTAGCTCGTATTGCTATAAGATCGTCTTTTAATAAAACGTTGACGTCCGTTGAATTTAGGTCAAACAAAAATTGATTGAGTATCCATCTATTAATTTTGTTTATATTTCCCGTGGAAAAGTATCCATCAAATGATTCCCTCAACTGGTAATTTTCATTAAAAATTTAAGACCTTTTCTCGCACCCTTAGAAATGCTTTCTCGTCCCCCCTGGGGTGTCCGCACCCCTGGTTAAGAACCACTGTCTTAGATGGTCAAAGACTGCGAGTTGACAGAAGGCTGTGGCAACCAGCTTTAGAATTTCTTTGTTTTAGCAGGCTTTCAGTATTGGAAAAAGGAAAAACTTACCGACTGCTGATGCGATAATTTGACTTTTCCTATGTTATAAAAATGAAGAAAAATATATAGGCAAATAAAGTTACTCGTTAAGTAGATGTATCAAAAACTAAACCTACGTCAATTTTTCATATTAAATTTATTTTAAACCGAAATTTCAAACTGTTAAAGTATTTTCTATATGTCTAATGATTATTATATAGGTTTATTTGAGGGGACAATCATTACAAAATTCAAGTAAATAAAATTCTGTGTCTCGTGACCCCTTAAAGCATAAAGTATTTCTCTAGACAACCTAGAAAAGCTGCGTTCCAGAGTAACAAACCCTAGTGCTAAATTTATGCCACATTTTCTATGCCGCATGTAGCTGCAAATTTGAAATATATGTACGTCTGTAGGATTACCGAAAGCACTGATACAAAATTTAAGTATTAATTAAAGTGTTAGGCGATATTTACATGGTACTGTACTGTAAATATATCTCGATTTAATTTCTGTTGTCATTCAAAGATGCATACACCGTTTTGAAACAGTATTATTTTCCAACATAATACTTGTGGGATGCTGAGTCACTTCTTATGATAAAATCAAAATTGTGCTGAATTTATGATTATAAGATCTTTTATTATCATGAAGACACCGAGACTATTACAGTATCCTATATCTTGAAAAATATATTTTAACCTTCAACTTTCCAGTACGTAAAATTGTCGTTTTCTGTCACAAATAGGCCGTCACCATTCACAACACAAAGATGGGGGAAAAAAAAACATGTCTACCTCAGAGAAAGTAACGATTTGTCAGATCTGAATTTCAGGGTTGTTTTAACTTTTGGGCACGATATTCTCACAATTAAAAGCGCTGCGAGTTGTGGCTAACTCGCTGTACGCAAGGAAAAAAAAAAAGAAAAGCGGAAAAGAAAACAATGATCGGTTATTACTGGTCATCTTACGAAAATACGTATATTCTTTTGTTCAGTCGTTAAGATTTTATCGCAAGTCTCTCCATCATTGTTTTATGAGATGAAAAACGGTCGAAAGAGGTTGATAATGACGGAGGAGTGTGAATCATGAGCCGGACTGCGAATATACAACTCTACGTTTTCGTAAATAAAAGGAAATTCTGGATTCCTTCCCTCAGATTTGCATTGCTGTTTCTCTCCGTAATCGTTCCGAGAAAAGGAAACAAAGGATTGTTTTTCTAAGTGTAAGATAACAAACAATGAAGCCCGATAAAGAATGAAAAGGTTTTATATCAGATATCATTCTTTGTAATATCTAAGATGTTCCCAATTAATTTGTTTTAAAATGTCTTGCGAACAAATATATGAGAAGAAAGGTACATTACACCAAAATTGATGTCTATTTTTATTAAATTTGGAAGGCTATTTAAATTATCTTAGCTATATATAATCTTAGTTTATTTGTTTAAAATTATCAGTCCTTTACTAATGCTTAACGGGTTCGGGAAATTTTTTTTTAAAATTATAACGAATCATGATATTTTTCGTCGCTAAAAAAACATAGGTTTTTAAAAACCAAATTTAAAAAATCATATTATTGTACGATTCCATGTGCAACATTTGTATTATCTTCTGTCTATGCGGTGCATGCATCTGCACTTTTTGCAGGGTTTTGGGCTGAGTTTAACCTCATGTGTTTTATTTACTGTCATAATGACACCGAAATCATTAAAGTTACTTATATCTTGAAAAGTACATTTCAACTTTCAGTTTAAAAGTATTTAAATTTATGTTTTCAGTGGCAAACAGCTCACCCCAAGTGAACTAGAAACTGATGATGGGCAAACCGATTTACTCAGGAACAGGTTTATCTCAGAATAGAATCTCAGAATTATTTACGTCATTATTATGATGCAATTTTCTAAGATAAATAAAAGATAATAATGAGATAAATAATTCTTTTTTATTCTCTCTCCTCATTATCTTATCTTTCTATTATCTTATATTTTTATCTTCTATTTAATTCAGAATGGACTTTTTCATGAATTGCGATCTTTAAAAGCATATATATATATATAATTGTATAAATGTTTAAACATTTTAAAAGCTTCCAAAAAAAATCAGACGATGTATTGTTTGAAGAACTTTTCTTCCTTTGCAAGCTTCAATAATAACACAAAAACAACACTATTTTATGCATCTTTTCCTATACTATTGAATAATTCCTGCTTCTGTTATCCTTCTGTCGGGAAGTGAGAGATTAATGCATAACTTGCAAAAGATTTAATATTTAATTGGCGCCTGCACCATTAAACATTCATTTTATAACTAGCAAAATGTGAAAGTTTGAAAACCATTGCTGAGAATTTGATGAAAATGACGTATTACTTTTATTCAAATTGCGCAAATTTTCTATAGTATAATACTTTGAAGGTGTCAGGATAACCATTTCCATCAATGTGTTTTTATGTGAACCAGAATTTTCTTCTAAAAAGTGATTAAACTTCTTCAAATATTTCAATAATATATTTCACATCTACTGTCATAATTGTCTGAATGTTAGAATAATATTTCTAAAGCATAAAGAAAGCAGAGTTCATTTGGGACGAATTATTAACATATTTCAGGTCGAAAGCAACCTTCAGAGAAGAAAAAAAATATATGCAATTACTGCTTCCAAGTTAGTAAATTCTTTAGAGAACGAATTATTTTTCTCTATTTTTTAACGAAATGGGATGTTTAGTTACTATTCGTGAGCTCTCGAGAAAGGAAACGTGTTGCATTTATTCTAATGATATAATTTTTTATACTAAAAATGCGAAGAATGTTTCTTTCGAAAGAGTATTTTTAAAAGACTGGATTTTTCGTTAAAAAAACCTGGTTAAACCATTGTTAATACAGTCACTTCCACTAGTAAAAACGATAATTCTGGATCATAAGGAAGCAAAGTTCATTTGGTACGAACTATTAACATATTTCAGTTTGAAGGAAGCTTTCATAAATGAAAAAGAATTGCCATTACTGCTTCCAAGCAATTAAGCTCTTTTAAAAAGAAATTCTGTTCCTCTGTTTTCTACCGGTTAGTCATCTTCTCCCCTTCTTACCGTTTTTCTTTTATCCATGTTGCTTTGTGCTGTGCTTTTGTATATTATTTTACTTTTTTTTTGAACATGTGAGCCCAATTGTCTATTCTCCATTGCCACAATTAAGTCCCTCATCATGCAAGAAGCAAATCGTGTACCTTTCATATCGTCGGACCATCAAGATCTCGTCTCATGATACGTAACCTCGCGTGTTGAGAATCTGAGTAATTGAATCAAAATCATGGGTGCGTACCGGTTTACGCCAGCGATTAAGGTACTTTAGGGCACGCTGTCCAAACCTTTGAGTGCAACCCTTATTCTCGCATCGTGGGCCGCGTTGTTTATGCTTCTCATTTCAAACAGAGAAGACGTCTGTAGTTTTACGGATGAAGCATCTTTTGCTGCAACTTGGTCCACTAGTGGCTAAAACGCAAACAATGTCGCTCAGAATTTCCTGTAGCAACAAAAAACAAGTATTCAACAGGTATGTTGTGTTAAACTACGGTGACTGGAGAAAGTTGTTCTTTACTGACTGAACAGGAAAGCGTTTATCGGCAGTGTAACAGTGCTTGACTGTCTAGACAGATATTCCTGTTTGGAGTTTCGTCTAGAGACGATTGTTTTGGGAGAGCTACGAGATGGTGCAATCATGCAAGAAGGAACATTATGGTTGATATATTACTAGTTTTTTCTCTGGCTTTTTTCTACTTTACCACACAAAACTAGCTTACTCTCTAACACAAATACTATAATTATTAGAAGATCTAAACGGATAAAAAGAATTGGATCAGCCGTTGTAAATTTATAGTTAAGAGTTCACGTAATAAATTGTTTTGTTTTAGAAATTAGATGTATAGTTATATTAAATTATATATTATTTATTTAATATTTTGTCTGCACTTAGAAAATTAAATGTCTCTAGTTCGCAGAGGATCAAAGAGATCGGACAGTAAATGAGTGGAAAAGGATAATGTGGTCCAGTGAATCTCATTATCAGTCACACCATGCAGATGGCAGGATGCGAATATGAAGAAAACAGCACTAAATCATGGACCCTAAGGGGGCGTCCATTAAATACGTGAGGCGATTTTAGCGATTTTTCGACCCCCCCCCCCTGGTGAGATGTCGTGAGATTTGGCTCTCCCCCCCTCTCCCCCCTAATCTCACGTGAGATTTTTCAAAATGCGTATTTTTAGTGTAAATACGTTAATCTGTGCTTGATTGCGTTGGATTTATTTAAAAAAACATAATTTGCTTAATTATTTTTATTTAAGACTAGTTAAGACTAGTATTTAAGACTACTAAGAACGTAGTCTAGAATCACAGTGAGAAAATCTAACAATAAAATACTTAAATAGGAACTACTAAAATTCGTAAAAGAATATTCATTCTAATTCAGTCCACGGGGACTCATGTGTGATGTGTGGTCTCAAGAGTGACTACTGGAACTATAGTGTAGGATTTAGCCATATTTTAGAGTAGAAACATGTAGAAACATGTTTTACTTAATATAATCCAGTTGTCTCGCAATTTTACACTGTTTCTTGCGGAAAAAAAAATTACGTGATATTTGCCGAGACCCCCCTCTCCTCCAGGTGAGACTGGGTGAGATTCGGCTCGACTCCCTCCCAACCCCCCTAAAAGCCTCACGTAATTAATGGACGCCCCCTAAGAGCATTGCCACTACACTTCAAGCTGCTGGAGACAATGTTATGGTTTGGGGAATGTTTTCCTGGCATTGTTTGGGCCTATATTTCAAATAGAACAACGCGCGAATGCCAAAAGTTATTCAAATACTGTCACTGACCTAGTACCTCCAGATATGTTAATAGTTTACCCCACTGGACATGGATACATCCAGAAGGACAATCCTTCTTGTCATTGGTATTTTATAACCTGAAATAATCCCTCACCTATTGAGCAAAGCATTAACACAAACACTATTTAAACAATATTCACATAAATAACAATCACATAAATATTTAAGGAATTAAAAATTATACTCAGAGATAAAATATTAGCAAAGTAAATATTAAAATGAGAAGAGTATTCATACGAAATGTGCTTCATCAATAGCAAGTAGCTCTTTGTTTATTTTCTCCCATTTTTACAAATAAATCCATTTTAATATCATTTTTATATAGTTCAACTTAAACATCATGTATACGTCTTTCACTGATAAAATTTTCTCCCAGACCCTGTCAACAATGAGTGAATTACGCTTCACTTTACTTCATGAAATAAATACTTAAGTAATTAAAAAACAGTAATGGTGAGGGAGAAAAAAAATTAGGCTTCTATCCTCATATTTATTTTAACGTTTATTTCAATGAGTAAATTTATAGCACTATAAATTTTTTAGCACTTTATAATATATATATATATATATATATATATATATATATATTATAAACTGCTTTATAATTTTTGTAATATTTATGATATGTAAATTTATAGCACTTTTTAATATTTATATAAGGGAACTCCGATAAGTAAATATTCGATTAGTGAATCAGTGAAATATGAACAAATATGACTTCCCCTTACTGGGTTTTTTTTATTGCATGAGACAGTAAAATATTTACATCTCTATTAGTCGTCATACTCAGAAACACGTAATTGCGAATTTCATGTGTCATTAGAAGTATTCCATTTACGAGCGTATACTTTCGTTCCCTGGTAGGTTTTTTTGCAACCACAAACTAAATTTTCCCCGAATTCGTTCAATATAGGTTACAACTGGGTATTTTCGCAAGAGATCGACGCGACAGTTGTCCCAATTTCAATTTTCTGCGTAAACATAAGCTATTAACCGAGTCAATTCGGTTGAACTGTGCGTGAATTCTCTTAAACGTGCTTCTGTTTATTGTTCTGTTCGCTACTCATCGACAAATGCGTTTCTCTATAAAAAAAATCCCAGTGATTTATTTTACGCTGATTCCGCATACAATGAACTCATTTGCTGTGTACGGAAACACGCTTTAATTTTGCATTTTTGCACCCCTCACTTGCATTTAAATATCTTAATTTTTGCTGCGATACCTACTCGGTACGCTTCGCTGATTTCGACGCCAAATGCAATGCACGGAAGGTTTATAATAGATGCTTCATAGACGGAATTTTGTAAAATTAAAGAGGCTGAATGAAAAAAAAAATTCCGTCTCATAATTATAGTTTAGATTAAGACATAAATTGCAGTTTACTGATAAAAAACTGTGCGGAAAGTTTCAGATTTTTCTAAACAATGGAGTTTCGAGGAATAAAAGTTTTTTTCCCCCTCCGACAATCCAGAACTGAAACAGGAAAAAAAAAAAGGCATTCAATTAAAGATTTTGGCCGTTACAATACTAACTACTAAACTTTTATTTATAGCTTTATTTCCCGAATATTGCGGCATTTTGTTTCAGTGAAAAAAAATGATAAATGTATATTCAATTACTACGGTTAAAAATTGGACTTGATTATTTTGATTTTTGCAACAGAGGCAATATATTTTTCGGTGTAAAAAGGAGTTTTTATTTTGCAATCGACAAAAGAATTAATGAAACCGAAATGGAAAATTATGGAACAAAAAACGGGAAAAATGGGAACCGGAAATGATAATAAAAGGAAGTTAAATACTTATTGGACCATTCAAATAAATTACTACAATTCAAAACCTATTTCGACCTCTCTGAGCATTTGCATGTTTTTGCATATTTTGCATGTTTTATCTGAGCCTTTTGCATGTTTTTAATCTAAATTTGAGTGGATTTTTTAAAAAATCAATTTACTTAGTTATATTAACGATCAGATATCAGTTCGCACTATAGGTATTCCATAAATTAAAAGTCCTTGTCTTGCCTAAGCTGTGAAGAAATATTTCTGACCAAACACTTCATCGTGCACCTGTTACATCCAAGGTCCAAAGTCTGGTCATTTTGCAAAATGGCTGGCCACTTCTAGTACTTGGCCAAAGCCCGAAAAAATCGAGAATTTACGACTACTTCGGGCTTTGATCGATCAATTCGTGATGTGCCCGACAATCACTGGCCAGTTTGCGAATTACCCAAGAAAAATTGTCCATGTTCACTTTGATTTTTTCTACTTTGGCTAAACTAAAGGGATTTTCACAGTGGTAATAACATGAGTTAGAACTGGTCTGATCAACTCCCGTAACTGCATGATCCTGCTCTGCAAAACTTCTAGCTTTGGCCACTTTTTTTCTCCGATAGTTCGTGAACTAGCTATTGACTGTCGAATGCATCGTGAATTGGCTTACCAAACCCCAAAGTATTCTCAAATACTCGATTATTTTGAGCTTTGACCTGGCACATTTTAGAAGTGTCCAGCCATTCCGCGAATTGGCCAGACTTCGGACTTTGGTCATAACATATCTATTTGCAATAGAGTCATATCTATTTACTAAACTAGAGTAATTACTCTATCGCTTCCATGTCTAACTGCTTCTGGCAGAGTAGGGAACAGTGATTGTGTGCAACTCCGTGTCTTAGAATGCAATGTTGGTACCTTTCAGAAAGCACTGAGCATCCAACAGCTAATAGTTTAACCAATATTTTTACCATTGAACTGGTGCTATCTTGTTTACAATCCTTTTCAGATAGAGTTAGGTTAGGTATATAAGTGGTATTGACCTGGATTTGATTATTGCATGAATTTACCTAGTCTATTTTAAGAAATTATTTAGAACTCACCTGCATACTTTGCAGAGCGAAGGTCATACTACAATTTGAATTTGATTTATAAGAGGGATGGAACTTTAATAGTGGCAGTACTGTTTTAGAGCCCCCACGCAGCAGAACCCAGGAAAATAGCTTACACCACACGCACGTCACATACCTGCCATACCTCAGAGCGAATGCGCTCTTCCCACAAACATCGCACGCCTGCACAGTGGCAGGGTGAATACAGCCATGTTTCAGTTACCGGTCTATCGTACAAAATAATTTGTTGCATCATGTTGATGGAAGGAAAATGCTTGTGCGCACACTGTGGCTGTGTTCTACCATTTCTCATATTCTCTGGACTTAAGTCCCTGTGACTTTGATATCATCCCTAAGATGAAGGAACGCTCCTTGGATTCCACCAGAGATTCTGTAGGCTGTAGACCGCTCCATTCGAAGGATCAACAGATTAGGTGCTGCCGACGGCATCCTGCAGCTTCCAGAACCTTAGCAATGGTTGTTAAACAATGCTGGTTACTACTTTGAAGGGCTATAAAAGTTTCATCCCTGTATCTCTTCTGTATACTTTGTACATACTTAGTTGCCACTGTTAAAGTTCCATCCTATGTAAAAAGAAATATAGTTTAAATATAGAAACGTGTTGATTTGAATCTTTTCTTTAAATATGTCCAAAAAAAACTATTTCTATATTTTTACTTAATTATTATAACAGACAACCTTAAAACTTTAATATTAATTTGTTTAGAGATAACGAATAGATATATAAGTACAATTTCTCAATGGAAATAGTAAAATAAAAGCTGAAATACGATTTCGTCACTGCCAACTCTTTGTCGTTATCTCTTAAGAAATTTCCTCCATTTTGACAAAGTGAGTTAAAATAGCGCGAATGGCATCACTGCACGAGACCTTGCCCAGAATATTCCAGACTTTAAAAATGCAAAACTGAAATTATCTTTTTTTTCCACCATGATAAAGTGCTTTCCTATGGAAATCGACTCCATTCGTCTTACTTGTACCTTTCCATTTTCTCCAGCTGATGAAAAAAGTTTAACAAATGGCTCTTCAAACTGAACAAAGAGCTCAATTTATTGGTCGGTTTATCATTCTCCTTTAGCAAATTTGCTATTATGATGTTTTGTTATTATGAGTGTTCAATGACTGAAAAGCCTACCAACTTCTTTTTCGCAATTAAAGCCCATTTTCAGTTTTTCTAGCGCGTAAAATTAAGCGCTAGAACAAATTTTTTTTTAAAAAAAAGTCTGTTTTAAAGGGACAGTGGACTTTCAAAATTGTGAAATTTGTCCAAAAATTCGATTTTTTTTATTTTATTGAATTGTGAAACTACGGACGAGTAGGAATGTGTTGCAAAAAGAATTTTTAATTTATGTGATTACTTTCCTAGTTATAGGCATTTGTATTTAATTTAAGTATTATGTGGTTACTAATAGCAATAACTTTAAATGTGCTTTTCTCAAAATAAAAATTTTTATGTCATACGAATATTCAAACTGCTCCAGGCGCATTTCTAATTATCGTATTGCTTTGAAATTTAAGTTTTATATACTTAACACTATATCAAATAAATCTTATTGAAAAAAATTATGCTTCGTATCTCAGAATTCCTAAATTTTGTACTTGAAAAGATGATTTATAGGTATTTTGCGTAATAAAAAGGGTGTTTTCACTATTGTTATTTTTTTCTCTTTATATTTTTATGAATGCTTAAAATAAGCAATAAGTTTCATTGTTAGTTTTATAAAGTATCCTGTAAATAAAAATTACCATATTATATGCAAAAGAAATGCGCATGGAACATTTTTAATTAGGCCAATTTTTGATATGATTAATAATTTATAATTCATGAATTATTAATATTTCATCATCAAATTTGAAACACTTTTACATATATATGGTACTAATCACATATTAAAATTTCAAGCAAATCCATTCAAAACAAAAAAAGTTAGGTTTGAAGGTCCACTGTCCCCTTAATTATGCAGTCACAGAACGTGTTGTAGAAGTAAATTGCTCTCCTTCAATAGATTTTTTCAATATTTTTGATTCAAGATACATAATCTCATGAAATTTAAAAAATATTTGAACCTTTGAAAGTTGATATTAAAGAAGTTAAAATTAGGACATGGAATAACCTTTAAAACATCACGTAACTATAACGTTGATGAATCACTTCTTCGATACGATGATTTCACTAACGAAGAATTGTATGGCTTTAAATTATGAATGCAGTTGGGAATTTTGTAGGTTAATAAAAACAAGAACATAAATTAAACCAATAATTTGAAATATAAAGGGAATTTTGGCTCCTCTGGAAAATTAAAAAGTGTTCCAGAGGAGAAAGAAAATGTTACAAGACGAAATAACATTTTTTCACATACATTTTATAATGACAAAATGTGACAAAGTGTGTAAGCGCAATTATTTTTAATAAATTTAATCTATATAAATAAAAAAAAAACTTTGTCTGTCGGTCGGTCGGTGAACAATTCCGGGTAGACCGTTTCCGGTATGGCATTCGTTATGAAATTCGGCCATGTTTGAAAATGTCGAAATCGATGTATTTTTTTTTCATGAAAATACATAAATGTTACACACATGGAAAGAGTTTTAAAAACTGAAATTTTTTTTCTGCGTACACTTATTCTGTTACTTTAATAGTTTTAGAGATATTCCAATTCTAAATCCATATTCCATCGAACAAAACGTAACCGCCATGTTTTACGATGTAAACACAGCGTGATTCACTCACAGCATGATTCTCACTAAAAAATGAATCACTGAAAAGAAATGTCTCTTCGTGTGTCTATTTTAATTATTTTTCTATTTTTCATACTTTTAATTCAAACTTTTTAATCATAAATAGATAAATTGAAGACGTACTGATTTTGGGGGGATTTTTTGGCAATTAAAATTTAAAAAATTTTAAATTCAAGTGAACTGTGATTCGAGTGTCAAGTGATTCGGCAGCTGGACAAAGCCCGAGTAGGATAGTTGTAAATATGAGAACGAAAGTTGTATTGTGAAAAATCAATTTTTTAATGCTACTCAACTGTTTTAGTGCTGAAATTTTCCTCAGAATAAGGTGCAATGAAAGATCAGGCTATTTTTTGAATTCGTGTAAAATATGACCATTTGAGGCCTGTGGCGTCCTTGTGGTACAGCGCGCTGGCTTTCGGTGCTACCGGTGCTCGGATCGAATCCCGGCGTCGTGCCACTAAAAGGCCTCCGTTTGTGTCGTCCATTCATAGGTAGTAATGAAGGTCCGCCTATATGGTGCCCACATAATAAAATGGCCAGCGAAACTGCGGTGTATTATAGGCAGATGTCTTCACGACAAGTGCCTCCACATTGGTGAAGAAAGAAGAAATATAAACATTTGAGTAAATACAAAATGGATTTAGGTTAACATCCTTTATGTAATACTAGCTGAAAACCCGTACTTCGCTACGGAGTACATAGAAATTAAATACAACGGTCAATGTAAGCAATTAATGCCAAAAATATGTATAAATATATTTATAATAAATGCAACGATTAATGTATGCAATTGATGTAAAAAAACGAAAAAATATATTAAAAAAAATCGTAACGGATATTTTTATAGACAAAATAATGTAAAAGAAAATATTCAAATTAAATATAATAGGAAATACTAAAGAATATAGTACAGCTAATATAGTACACTTCGAAGAACATATCTTTTACTGTATTTAAAATTTTTTTGGATAATGTCCAATCGTCTGCCGCATTAGCAAGAAAAGAAAAAAATTTTTTTTGTCTATTTAGTTGTTACGCACGTGACGATAAATTTATTTAAAGTACCAAAAAAAGAAATCACGTGATCAGCATTTAATAAATTAAATTCTAAAAATTAATCTTTAAAAATTCCTCGAAAATCAGAAAATGGAGATAAAGATTCGAAAAATATTTCATTTTAAAGGAATTTTTATGATCTCTCTCGTGATATAAATTTTATAATCCTCAAATTATTATTTTAAATGCAAACTTAAAAATAGTTACAAAAAAGCTTAAAAATTTAACTTAAAAAAATCTAAGAGGAATTTTTCAAAAATCTTTCTTAGTGCACCCCTACACTATAAGAAGAATCGCCATGCAAAATTTCAGCCCTTTAGGTCCAGCAGTTTGGTCTGTGCGTTGTATGTCAGTCAGTCAGTCAGTTATGGAACTGTTTTATATATATAGATTATAAAACCACTTTCTGTTAAATTTAACGCCAACTTGTATATAACTGATGCAAGCTGAGGTTTTCATAATAATTTTTTTTACCTATTTTGTATTCCTACAGAAGGTTAAAAATAATTATTTACGCATCACTATTATTTTCAACAGAAGATGTCTCAGTTGAAGCAAGAGATGTTTGTGATAACCAAACAAGAGCTAGACGTCGGAAAATTCTTCGAAGTGCAACTCCTTTCCAAAAGCAAATTAAACCTTCGAAATGCCAACAGCATAGAAAGAGTTAAAAATTCCTGTCCAGTGAAGTGAATGTTAAGGGAAGTTTACTTTACTCGAAGGGATTGTTTTCTGCAAATATCGAAGGAGAAATTAGTATGAGTTGTGTCAAAAACGCTGCACGAGATTGATTCTTGTAGCATACATATTTTCTTTTATATATTTTAGTATGAAGAATTAGTAGAACTGTTCTGCCATGTAGAACTAATGAAAAACAACTCATCAATAATTATGAATTATCTCCGTAATAATTTATATTTATATTTATCACAACATTTATTATACGCCATTGAATGCAAAAAAGGTGCATTTTTTTTTCACATTTCCAGATTACATCACTAATCGAAAGCCGTTGTTTCTTCTGTCTTGTGTTAAAGCTTTATAATGGTTGGATTCTAGCTAGCATAGAGTGAAGTTAGATTTTCAGCCCTTTAAAACACAAGGCAGAATGAACATAGAGCTTTCGACCAGTGGCGTAATTTCAAAATGTAAAAAAAGGGGAAAAAATATTACATTATTGCAGTCATATCATCATTGCTTTATTAACTAGCTTACATATGTTTAATACTTTAACCATAGATTTCAGATAAGGGACGATCAATTGTTTGTTCACTCTTGATGGCCGAATGGCTAGGATGCTGGCATTCGGTTCAGATCCTGTGGGTTCGAGTCTCACTGTCGGCATGGATGTTTGCAGCTGTTAGGAATAGGCTTTAAACAGTAGGTCCCGTCTAATTAGACCTCGTGTAGCAAAAATGTTGATCATACCGCTCCAAACCAAACTTGTTCACTGGTAAAAACTTACAGCATGAAACAGTGTTATGCTAGAGTTGACTGTCCGGAGAGAGCAGAAAGTGTGTGAGTTCGATTCCTGAAAAAGCTAAAAAGCGAAGAGAAATCGTCAGAGAGGAAGTAAAATGTATGAGAATTGAAACTTTAACTCTTTACAATACTGTTAAGATATATTTGCATACAGTAGCAATAAAATAAATGGAACAAGTTGGTTGGTTTTAAATTCTACAATATATGCGTCTAAAAACTTTTATTTATTAAAATTGTATTACTTCTTATAATTAATTCATAACCTCAGAATTAGAGATCCTAATCAAATCTAAGTTGCATTTATCTTATATCTTGAATGTCAAAGGATCAGAAATGTTTACTAAATGAACTACCCGTATTTCATGTTGCAGCTGAACCTTGTAACACTTGCATAGTACTACTTTAATTAAGGCGGGTGAGTTTGGTAAATTATCAGCTTATACTGTACAGTGTCATAAACTGCTTTTGATAAGTTTGAATGGAAAAAATAAAAAATCTTAAATCAGATGATTGATTATAAATGCTACAATATAAGTGACTGAAAACATTTCGATTTTCATTCATTTCTATTGTACAGTCGAACCCCGTTATAGAGAACTGGTATATAACGAACTCCCGGATATAACGAACGAAAATTTTGATCCCGCCGTTTTTCTATTGTGTTTAATGCTAATTTATCCTTTTATAGCGAACCTCCGAAATCTTAAGAATCGGCTATAACGAACATTTTTTTCAGTCAACAACTCAATTTTTTAAAAATTTTTAATCTTTTTAAGAATGTTGAAGATACAAAGAATGTTGAAGAAGCAAAGAATGTTGAAGAAGATTTACCTATCGCGATGTGGATAGAAAAGCACAAAAATTCATCGTTCTCAGACTGTGGCGTGCAATTGTTCGAAACATGTGATAATGAAGTCATTACATGTGAAAATCTGACTGATGAAGATATTGTGTTAGAAATTAAAATGAATCATTCTGAAAACGAAGATTCTGCTTCTGGTGCTGATGAAGAGGAGCACATAAATGACGAAATCTCCACCATCTCAGATGCTACAGCAGCGATGAGTGTAATTAATAAGTTTTTGTCAACACAAACAGTGGAAGAAAGAGTGTTGGAGCCATTTGATGTACTGGACAAAGAAATTCATAAAATGTTTTTGAAATTGGCATCACGTCAGTAGAAGATTACCGATTATTTCTGTATCAAAACAGTGAGCAACTATTAAAGATAAAATGAATTTATTTCCATTTGTCTTCATTTTTAGTTAATTTAATTAGTATTGTGTCAGTTTAATGTAATCGATTTTAGTCAATTTAATTCATTAATGATCATTTTTAATAGATTTTATCATTCTTTCAATACATCATTATTGAATATACATAGCAACAAATGAGTTATACATTTTGTGAACTCTAACATTTTTCTTAATGGTTCGGATAGAGCGAACCACCGGATATAGCGAACAAAACCTTTTGTCCCTTGAAGTTAGTTATAACGGGGTTCGACTGTATTACTTTCCTATAATAAGATCACAGCCGTAAAATTAGAGCTCCTTCTTAACAAAACTGAGTTGTATTTATCTTGTACATTAAATGCCACAGGATAATAAATGTTTACTGAATTAACTTCCCTATTTCATTCTTATATCGCCGAACATTACTCTAGCATAGTATTACATTAGTTACAGTGGTTTGGCGGATAATCAGCTTATATTCGTAATATCGAAGGAAAGAAATGCATCACTTCCTTGATAACTCATTAACCCCTAAGCTGCAGCGCCCGTGTACAATGTGCAACATTTTCGTAATTTTGAATGGTTTGTTTTTACATGTAAGGTTTGAACGTTCTAAGTAGTTTTTGCCTATAGCTACATCCTTTCTAATGCAGGTCTGATTTTCTGACCCTTGTATTCCCTACCACTCATTGTCGTGATTTAACCGTGGTAAACCAGCGATTATACTGGATTACAATACGACAAAATCAGGAGTTGATGTAGTCGATCAAATGTGCAACTATTACACGGCATCTTGCATATCACGAAGATGAACTCTCTCATTGTTTTTTAGGTTTTTGAACATGATAGGAATCCATTCGCAAGTTGTCCTTAGATCCAATAAACTGGACAGTTTTGAAATAAGGCGATGTATCTGCATTCTTTGGCCTTTAATTATAAATATATCTCAATATTATCAACATTTTATATCTTGTCATAAAACGCAGAATTATTATTTTCAATTTGGAAAAAAAAGTTTATTACAAAAGGAATAATCAAGGTTGAAAGAGACGTTGCACTTTGTGCCACGCGCGCCTGCTGGTGTTCCAAAAATTGGCGCGCCCCTTTAAATGTTAAAGGATTTTATGAATGTGTAGCAAAGAACATCTGAGCGCAACACCGGTATTCTGTATGTTTTCGTTCGTATCAAGAAGTCGTTATCTATTTACTGACTAATTGACGTGCAAACATTTTTATGATAAAAGATGTAAATTAATAGTGTTGCGGTCATAGTTACTCACAATCATTTTTCTATCTTTCGTTCACCGCTTACACCGTTAACTTTCTATTGTAATCTTCTACGCCTCTTGATTCTTAGAATTATACTAGCACGCATACACATAAATTAAACTAAAGCTAGCTTCACTGTGGCAAAACAAACGAAGCCTGCCAGGAAACTCTCCTCACTTGTTGATGCTTGAGCATCACGTTGTCGACCACGTGAAGGGATGTTTTGTCATGGTTTTGAATCTGTATGCCAAGCTATCACACCAACTCCTCTTCAGAACTTGAGCAAAAAGTTAAAAACTCTACCAGCATCAAAAAACAGAGCTGAAGGTTAAGGTTGTCATGCAGCAAAAAGAATTGCACGCATTAATGCCGTTACCTGATGCAAAAAGGATTTCACGTGCTGCCTATTTACCACCTTGCACCCGTCAGACGAGTCTAGCCTAAATTGAGTGACGTCACATCGGAGAAGGCAGTTCCTCGCGTGCCCTATTAAAGGGAAACCGGTTGGCAAAGCACAGGTGCAACAGTTATACATTTTTTTTTTTCCAGCTTTCTTTTTTCGCATTAGCGTGGAATTCTGAGATGATAGGTTTCGCCGCAGTTGGTTTTAATATCGAGCCAGAAACGGAGCCGTATCATTATGTTAATGTGTCGTTGCGAAATTCGAAAAACTTTTCAGAATGGTTAAGCAAGAAAAGGGTTGTTTACTAAAGTTAGAGGCGGAAAAAAATTGCTTTTTCTTACCTTAAATCAACTGTTGCAGAAACAAAAATAAATTGCGTCTAATTTTCACATTCGTATACTAGAGTCATCATAAAACCGTTAAAAATATTCCCAATGAAAACTTTTTTCCAACTATTTGTTTTAACTTTTAGTGCTTTTAAACAAATTCGAAGATACAAAAATAAATTGCGTCTAATTTTCACATTCGTATACTAGAGTCATCATAAAACCGTTAAAAATATTCCCAATGAAAACTTTTTCCAACTATATGTTTTAACTTTTAGTACTTGGAAACAAATTCGAAGATACAATATTAATATGCAAAATATTCAATTCAATACACAGGTATACTTAACTTGGTTTTGATAACAACGGAAATGTTTGTTTTGAATAAATTTCCTTTAAACATTAACTTGATTTGATCCCTCGCCATTGAAATGTGCATGGTAACGATCAGGCAGATTTTCTGGCCAAAATGAGGGCTATGCTGATACACTGTAGAAAACGAGAAACCTCTTTCCTCACTTCTAAACTGCTTATAAGACAATGTATGCAGTCGACATACCAGGATGAACTCCTACGTAAAATGGAAACCAAATATGGAAAAAATTGCCTTTTAGATGTACCCGATAAACCAAGATGGAAGGCAGTGGCTGCTTTTCGGCTATTTACCGGGCATGGCTGCCTTGCCGCTCATCTGTGTCGTATTGGCGCTCTTACTGAAGCTGCCTGCTCCCTGTGCGATAAAAACGAGCCTATGGACAAACATCACCTGCGTGTCTGTGGAGCTCTCCATGGAGATACTGATGTTTCTAGATATTGGGAGTCGAGAAGATACTTGGGGCGATAACCTTTAGTTATCTCTTGAACTTTTTGATGTTATCGTTGCTGCTGTTTCTTTCTTTCTTTTTTTTTTGTATTTACTACTTATTGTATACTATGTTCATGTGCCTCAGCCACTGGAAATAAAAAAAAACTTTATTTGTATGGGTTCAGTGCTTGGCAAACATGAATAAATTTTCTAATTTTAATACTTTTTACTTAAGCTTTTCCTTACGGGGTGGGATAGCATGTATCCCAAGAATACGGGCCCAAGAATGAATATATATATATATATATATATATATATATATATATATATATATATATATATATATAAATATACAGTGCTGTAACTAAGCAGGGGCAACAGGCACCCGCCCAGGGCCCACTTGGAAGGGGGGCCCAAAATGTTGTATTTTTTTTATTTATTTCCCGAACCTAATTAATTAAGGGGCCCAAATGCAAATTCTTACCCAGGGCACAGGAATAGCTAGTTATGGCACTATATATATATATATATATATATATATATATATGTATGTGTGTGTGTATATATATATATATATATATATATATATATATATATATATATATATATATATATAATCCCCTTAATGGCCGTTCTTACAAAGGGAGTATAAAATTTACTGTTCTAAAGAGGGAATCGGAGAAATGGGCCCCGTAAGCTAAAGGTTAAAAATCATTTGATTTCTTTACAGAAAAAAAAGAGAGAGAGGGAGAAAAGAGACGACTAGAAAGTCTATTTCAACATTTGGTCTGCTGTCTACAATTATGCGCTGCTGGTAAGACATGACAAATATTTTGTAGCAAAGAATCTATCAACTGAATATATTAGGCGGATTGATTGAACTTCATTATGTAATAGCCATAATAATACAAAATGATTAATTAATAATACTGTCCTACCTATGAATTTCCCGTTTTAACGAAATGAAGGGAGGATGTAATTAAAAACATTATATAACAGATTAATAAAGAATATTAAAATTAATCTTATGGCATTTTATTAAAATATTAACAACATTTGTATATACAAAATTTAAGTTAATTAATTTATCGTTTTTCGAATTTGAAATGCCCGCTTAACATCTCCTTCCATATGTTTGATGGAAGTAAGATTGGGAGATTGCGAGGAGCATTAAAGTTCTACAAACAAGGCCAGTCTCTTGAAAACCACTCGGAGAAAAACAAGCCTTGTTTCAAGTGGTATCATCATGCTGAAAGAAACCGTATATTAGATTGGTGGATTAATATCCAAGAAATGGGTGAACGTGGTCCTCGAAATCGTATAAATTACCCTCCAGTTCATCCTCGTGAAGATTAAGATCAGGGCTACATAGGGCTTAATAATTTTATTTTCCTCTCTCCTTTTTTTTCAATTCACATCGCAGCAACTCTAGATATACTAATTGGTACCCGTCAAAACATGCCGGCTGGATAGTAAATAAATGTACTAATACACAAATCATAATTAACACATCATTGCCGAATGTTGAAAATCATAATATAACAAAATCCTTATAGAAGTCCTACTGATTAACAATTTTTCTAACAGTGGATAACCAAATTTCACGGTGTCTGTCTTCCGTATTATAAATACAGTGCGAAACAGCGCGAAATAAACAATTTCCGTCACGTTTAATTCAATATCTCACAAACATAATTGAAAATAAAAATGGCAGAGAGAGAGAGAGCTAGAGAGATTCCTTAGAATAAACAAATTAACGTGTTTATGCGGCCTCGTGCTTAGTGAGTATCTAAATCCAGATTTAAACATGCACAGAAAGCAATTTTTAACAGTAAATTATCGCCAATTAATAGAAACTGCGATTACAAAAACCCAAATCTGACACATCTATAGATAAAAATCTTTCGTTTAAGATCAAAATGAAGTAAATTGATGCAGTAGTTTTCTCTCACAGACTCCCCAAAGAATCGACTTAGCAACTTAATTATATAGATGACGTGCAGTTTGTCTTGCTAGTACAGGTTTCCCCGATGAAAGACAAACATCTTCTTACATAGCATATTTATCTAAGATATCGAGGTGTTGTGCAGCATTCGTGGTTTGTCAATAACTTGAGGGCCCACGTTCAACCACTAAAAGCAGTCCTCTGTCATTACAGTTCTTGAATCAAACCTCATTAACCGAATTATGCAGATTGAAAGTATCCTTTCGCGCATTCGCTACTCCATCCGACTACTAGTTTTAAGTACGGATCTAGATACATCCGCGGGCTCTCTACGGGCAAAACTTCACTATTTTAGATCCAAGTATTAGCATTCCGTGCACCATGTCAGTCAGCAACAAGCTTTTGGGCATGCTGATCTTTGGTTACTACGGCGCGATAATTGTACCCCATAGCATGGAGAGTTTACCGTAGTTTATTTGTCCTGAAAGTAATCCCGAATATCTTGCAGAGTTTTTGTGAGATCAACGTTATGTTAAATTACGGGTTGCTTTTATATTTCTGAGTGAATTTTTCGTCTAATGCAGCATCCCACTATTGAAAGCCATTGCAATGAAATTAGAAAGACAACTGCATGCTAACTTTAGAGATTGTTAGTTCAAAGCCCAATGAGCAGCCGATATAGTGAAGTTTTGTATATCAAGCGGTAAAGGGGAAAATATTAATAGAAGAATTAATTTGGGGCTAGTTATTTTTTCCTTGATGAAATTTACCGAAAGTTGCTGCCTTAATTACGAGTTATAATATAAGGAACGTCTCCAAAATCTAGTTTGCACCATTTCCTTGCCGAAAAGTAAAAAAAAAAATTATTCAGGTAGTCTCTTCTAACGAAATTACCGCGGGTTATTAACGTAGGATTACTTATCGTTGCTTACCTCTTTTGTATGTATATATGTATGTATGTATGTGTTACTTATATATGTATCTATCTATCAATCTATATATATACATATGCTTATATATGTCAAAATTTTGGCGCATTTTGGTACTTTTCTGCTTAGCTGTTTACTGCTTGCCCAAGCGATACAGACTGCGTTTGGCGCGCTGCCAAAATTATAACTCGCGACGCAGGACATCTGAAATTTTGCTTTCAGTGGACCGTTATGGAGGAACGTAATTCTACGTTAAAAAGGAAAATGTAACAAAAAGAGCATTTAAAAAGAGTATTTACTACTTGTTAAAGTGGTTGAATTCTGACAATTCAATGTTGAAACTTTAAAACGTCAGTTGATCACCAATTACGTTTTCTTAAAATCTGAAGGCAAAGACAATGCAAAGCTAAATAGCGCAAAAGATAAAATCTTCCAAATTCGCTTTACCCCTCCCATATAATGCTACAAATACATGCAGAAATATATATTTTTTTATTATCATATTACTCATCTTAAAATTACATCCTGGTATTAAGATAGCTTCTCGTCGAAATGTATCAACAACAAAAGATTAAAACTTTCTTATTTATAGGAAAATTACCTCATATGTCACGTTATAATATTATACTGTCACTAGATACATATTTATAAGATTGGGGCAACGTATAATAAATAACATATCTCTATTTCATTATTTTACAGTCAAAACATGAAAAACATAATCCCTCCCGACAAAAGAAGGACAAATATAGAAAAGATTACTTTGATTACATCAAATAACGCTTCTTTCCGCAGTTAACTTTTTTTACTCCGCATTTTCGTATTATTTTCTACTTCAGTTAGAAATGTCTCTACTTACGACAGATCCCATGTATCTAGCATATTCTTATTTCTCAACTTTATTCAAGATGCAACATATCATTAGATCCAAAGTGGAACTTTTGACATTGATGTATTGGCTGAACGACTGATGATAATGGAGTTGCAGTCGTGATCTAAGGAGGAAATGGCGCGTTATTTTCCGAACTCATTGAGCTTTTCGTTTCCGAAATATAAAGGCCGGTAATTGGCATTGTTTTCTTCTGGTGCCGTAAACGAAAGCCAAAGTGCCAGAGAAAAATATTGCTATTTTCTGATATTTGAACTGGAAAACTAAAACGCCGTATTGTTTTCAGATCAGGTGATTTGGACAGTAGATGGAAAACTAATAGAACAGGTGTGGACCCCAACTTTAATTGGGGTTAGATAATACTGTTCTTACCTAGTAATCGTTAAGGTCTTTGAAGCTTCTTGTAGACATTCGAGGGACCTTCACGGAGCATTCTTAACTTGAATATACATATTTTATGTGTCCGTGTTTATAACGATTAAACTTTTTGAACATATAACTTCTCGTGGGCACTTTCTTAAAGCTGCTGTGTACTAATGCTGGGTGGAAATCTCGATTAATAGTATTAAATATTAAAAGTTAAAATTTCCTAGGGTTTCATTACTAATTAGTTATTACCCATTAATAATTACCCAGGTTCTTTTACCCCAGACTGTAAACACTGTAGAAAAGATAGACACAACTTAATGCTTTTATAAATGATGAGGACCAATATTTACAAATTAACAACACATATTTATTACACACATAAACAATTAAATTATACAGTATTAAAATGATTCTTCTTTTCATAACTGCATGAATAATAAATAATGTGATAAAATAATTAATATTCTTTCAAATAACAAATTGGGTCCTCACCGGATTAACATGTAAAGGTATGTATCGTTTAAGGGATATTTAATTTAAATTTAAATCTTAAAATAGTACTGTCAAAAAACAACAGAAATGCAAAGACTGACTTACCCCAAAAATTCGGCTAGCTAAGATGACATCATTGGAATAGTGGCAGGGTGGACTCGAGAGTCCACCACAGGGCAAGCCCGTAGGCTATTCGCCCTCTGCACACCTTTCGCTCCCCAATCTCGCTCCGCTCTTCTATATCTCTCAAAAACCTTCTCTCTATCTCTGTATCATTTCTACCCCTTAATATTCATCTCAACTTTTTGCATATCAGTTTCCACCTTCCAATCACAATATTTTCTTCTCCACATAAACTCCACCTACGTCTTAAAACCCTTTTCTAGTGGCCCTAATATTTCTCTTTTATTAAAATCACACTTCTGATTGGACCTATACCTATCTTTCACATTTTTTCCTTTTCCTTTCTATATTTTTCTTATATTTTATTTTCTAACACCTGGTCAGTTTTATAACATCTTTTCCTGACCATGATCCGACAATACTGCTACTGTTGCGTTAATTCCACTATAATCCTTTTAATTCCTATTCCTTTTTCGAAAGGGGCTTTTTCGACTGACCCTCGTCCAACGCAACTCTGTTATCATGGGGCCTTTTAACTAACCGCGATCTAATTTTACTACTGAGCCTTTCTTATGGGGCCTTTATATGGGAGCGGCGGCTATTTCTAACTTTCCCCTCTTTACCATAAATATATTTTTATTACGTACGTTTCCCTTTTCTAACAATCTTTTAAACTTATGTAAAAAGGCCTTTTCTTATGCTGACCACTAACCGGCTGAATCCTGAATCTACCCTTCCTCTGCGTATCCAATTTTATAGCTGACCCTTTTCTTATCCTTTCACTACGTTTTACAATGCATAAAGAATCTTAAACATGACTTGCAGCTGTCAATTCTCCTAGAAACCCTTTGCTGGCTTAAAGAGTCAGTAATCACCAAAGGAGTCTATACAATTTTTCCAACGTTTCTTTAAGTCATCGAAACACTGTTTATAGGCGTTGGAACTAACCGTTCGCAAAATACGCGTGACATTTGATTTAATATCCGTGACGTTTTCAAGTCGCTGTCCTTTCATGGATTTTGCATTTTTTGATTACAAAGGACTTATTCACCACGAATTTGTTCCTGAAAATCAAACAATTGATCAGTATTTTTACAAGGAGGCGCTTTTTCGATTAAGAAAATGAAGAAAATGTTTGATTCTGGCCATTGGTTTCTTTTACACGATAAAGCTAGGCCCCATACAGCAATTTCTGTACAGCAATATCTTTCTAAGCATTCAATTACAGTGATAAATCACCCAACATATTCTCCCAACTTATCGCCAGCTGATTTCTTCCTTTCTCCGAAGCTTAAGATGGCCATGAAAGGACAGAGGTTTGAAAACTTCTCGGATATTAAATCAAATGCTACGTGTATTTTGTGAACGTTTATTTCCAACGCCTATAAACAGTGTTTCAATGGCTTGAAGAAACGTTGAAAAAATTGTATAGACTCCTTTGGCGATTATTTTGAAGGAGATAAATTTATTTGAAGGTGAGTAATATTTTTCTTATTTATAAAAAAATTGTCCGGTTACTTTATGGGCGCACCTTGTATATACATACATACATATATATATATATATATATATATAGATACATATATACATAACACATTAGGGTGGTCCATGACATAATGTTAAAAAATAAAAGTGTAAGAATCTTCCTTCCACAAGCCGTATTTTGTTCTTCTGTATTCAAAATGTATGTAAATAAAATTTCAGGCCAATCCGGTAACATTAAGAGGTCACTCGAGTATTTTTAAAGAACATATAACATAGCAACAAAGAAGACAGAGAATTCTTTCAAAAACAGAAAGATGTTTTTTGTTGTTCTATGAGTGGAGTTGACATGAAAACTACACAAAAAGAAATAAGAAACAGAAAACGGGAGGATAATAAAGTGCTAAAGTAAGAGCGATATGAAGAAAGAGAAGGAAAATTACAAATTAGGGTAAAAAAAATCATGTCAGAATTATCAGACTCAGAAACTTCACATTCGATAGAATTTTAAATTGAAGAAGAGTACCTGCCGCTGTCATCTACATCCCAATCTGATCTCAATACTATAACTACAGTTCCCGAAGCTGCTGAAAACAAATATGTAAAAAATATATTTTAGTCTCCTGAAGTTGCAAGTGCACTATATCGTGTTAATATTTCTGAATGGAAAGCTATATTCGTGGCTGGAGCTGTTGAACGTGCACTTGGGAACGATATTTCTCCAAAAACCCTTTCCCGAAGCTCAATAAGGAGGCATAGAAGAAAAGGAAGGCAACTAGCTGCAGAAACAGAAAAAAAAATTCTCTAGATGAACCTCTATTATTACACTGGGATGGTAAGATGTTATCAGATATTGATGGATCAAAAACAAAAGTTGATCGAGTTGCCGTTATTGTTTCAGGAAATGGTCGAGAGAGGCTCCTTGGAATTCTGAAGATTGGAAGAGGAACAGGAGAATTACTAGCAAAAGCTTGCATTGAGACAGTTCAGAAATGGAATATTATATCTCAAATTAAAGGAATGATGTTCTATACCACAGCCGCTAATACTGGTTTACACAAAGGTGCATGCATCAGAATTCAAAAATATTTAGGGACAGATCTTGTTTGGATTGCATATCGTCACCATATAATGGAGATTGTACTATCCAGTGTGTTTTCTGTTGTATTCGGCCCATCTGAAGGTCCAGAAACTGTAATATTTAAGCGTTTTAAGAATTTATGGCCGGAAATAGATAAATCTGCTTATAATCCAGAAAATAAGGAACTATTTGACAAGGTAAACTTTACTAAACTGAGAGAATATATGCTAACATTTCTACCAAAAGCACTTAAATCTCCAACTATAAGGGATGACTATGCAATTATCATTAATTTTTCTTGGAGGAGATAATAATAATCAGTCGTTTCGCGCTCCTGGACCCACACATCACGCTCGATGGATGGCTAAAGGTATTTATGCACTAAAAATTTTCCTTTTTCGAGAACAATTTAAGCTGTCATCTGAAGAATCTGGTAAAATTACAGAATTGTGCCTTTTTGTTAGCCTATTATATATTAAATATTGGAATGAAGAACCGCATGCTATTAAGGTCCCTTACAATGATATTCGGTTTTTAAATGACTTGAAGAAATAGCCAAATCCTTCTGTAGCAAATATAGCATTATCATCATTTTCCAGACACCTATGGTATTGATCTGAGTACTTAGTGGCATCAGCTTTTTTTGATAACAGAGCCAGCATTGACACAAAAAGGAAAATGATACAAAATCTTGATCGTCCACCAAAACCTACCCGTGATTATCAACTGGAACTAAAAAATGAAGAGCAAAATGTAAAGATCGAAGAACTTGTGACTGAAAAGACAAAACAATTCTTTGATGTCATGGTTAAAGGAGGTAAAATTAAATCACAAACTTTCATAAAAAAATCACCATCTCAGTGGGAAAGTAATCCTTGCTTTTGTGACTTTCGAGAAAGGTGCTTAAAAATGAAAGTTGTAAATGACAATGCTGAAAGAGATATATGCCTAATACAAAAATATAATGAAACTCTTACAAAAGACGAAGAACAAAAACAATTCTTGCTTCGTCTAGTAGCAAACCACCAAAATAGCCCAGTCAAAATAGGTTTTATGGCTAAAAAAAATATGAAAGTTTTGAAAATTGGTGGAGATGTTTGTTTGGACATACTGTTAAACATACTAAAAGTCCCCGCCAATCAGACCTGAGCTTTCGCCGCCATCTTGGAAAATGTGTACACTTTTTTGGTTTTTTGCAAGTAACTTGAGAAATATTGATTTTATGTAAAAAACTTGAATACAAAAATTGAAGAGCATTAAATTGTGTACAAAAATATTAAATACATTTTATCGTAACCCTAACACGTACCAAAATATTGACTATCAAATGCGCGTTGATTATGGTGGTAGTGTCCAAGTCTCGTTGCAGGCGCTTTCCTTTGAATTATCTCCACTCCCTCATTGCGGCCTTCTTTAAACACAAGAAAATAGACTTTAATGTGTTTTGGTATGTAGATAATTTATCATTAATTTTATAAACGAATGTAATAAACTTGGATGTATTCATTACGGTATTTTCATTGTGTATAATTTTTTGAGCTTACCTACATTATAGTTGACGTGCTTTTTTTATCGGTACGGGATTGTTCGCATCTTCAGTCTTGAAAAGATCGTCTATGGGTCAGATAGCATCACCTCATTCATCAGTTCCTTTTATTGGATCGTCATGGTCTACAGGGCAATAATAAATTCAATTTTTAACTGCAGTGGGGTATGCCGTTGTGACATACCCCATTGCAGTTATTGCAGGCCGTTGTGCAGTTGATGCCTGCTTTCCTACACACGCATCTTTCTCCGCAGTCAGTCTTACTGTTGCAAAACAATATGCTTAAAACTGAATCGGGAGCCACTGTATCCATAGTTGTGATGGGCACGAGGGTTTTCTCTTGACGTTTTCAGCCCCACACTTCAGGTTTCAACTCTTTCCCAAACCACTTCTGCACTTGGTTATACAACCGAAAGGAATGTAGCCTGGCTTCCTCTTCAGTTGAGGGAAGAAACGAAATATATGGTTTTATTTTAGTGCCAAAGTTTGCGAAGCATTTGTACCTAAACTTATTTAGGGACTGTGCTCCATACCAGATCAGAAAAAAAGCATTCTCCTGCTTGAGCAACATTATTGTGCGATGAGTTGCATTTATTAACTACTGTAACGTTGAGTTCCATATCTTTACTTTGGAACATTTTTACACAAAGTTTCTTTCCTTTGTTGAATGCTGCAGAAGTAGTATCACATCCACTGAACGCATGGAGAAAAAGGATACTTTGGTATGTCCCGATTATTGTATTTTATTTGATGAATATTTTTTTTTCTTTGCTTTCCCTTTGCGTGGTTTGACAAGGAAAATGTCTTTTTTCTGTAGCAGTGAGAGCTGTTAATAGAACCAGGTGGTCAACATCTTCACCGATGATTACAACGATGTTGTTATCAGAACATGATTCATTAATTGCAGTATTTACAATGAGAATGTCGGCGTCGTCATTATTTTGTCAGAATCGAATCCCATTGTTTTCCAGCTCAGCTGATAGAATGCTGATCAATTCGTTCTTGCTGTTTTCATTTGAAAGGAACTATTCTTGTTGAACAGTAACTCGCATGTTTCCATCAAAATTTATGTCTACAGATTTTTTCACAATAGACCGTATATTTTGTTCAATTTTTTTTGTACTGTTAGTGCTGTTGGATTAGCCATTAAAAATGACTATACAGCTAGTACCATAATGCTTTTTTATATAGTTAACTTAATTTGTGCAAGCAGCCGAAAAAGTTAATTGTGTTCCCCATTTGACACGGTGTAGGAGAAAACCACTGTCCACAATGTTGACGCAGTTCAGGAGGTTTAAGGTCTTTGTTTGGAACTTCAAAAACGTCGTACATGGCCAATGTCGTTGTCTCTCGCATACCAGCTTCATTAAACAGAACCAACGGAAAAGGAGCTAACTCATATTCTAAATAAAATGCTAGGTCTTCGTCGCTTTCTTTAGCAATCGCTATCCACTGAAAAAGCAACAACGGATTTACTACTATATTGAAACCGTTGATTTTCACCGTACAATTGACGGTGATCAAGCTTTCATAAGGTTTACCATTTCAAAGTACTGAACCCAGAAGGCTGCAGTGGGGCCATTCTCTTTCAACTGCTTCAAAGTCATCCTCATTTTAATCTCATATACGATGGCTCGTATATGAGTATGTCCATTTATGGTATCTAGCGATAGTAGTTCAGTAGCAAAATCTCTAAACAACTTATGGAGATTATTGCTTTTGAAATCGGATATATCCATGGCGTCAAAAAATTATTTTTGATTTAATTAAATTAGATAGGATTTTTCTAGCGTATGCATGGCCAGGCAACATGTTTTCTACTGACGTAGTTGCATACATCAAAGTTAGTATTTATTTTTACCCACCTCCAGCCATTATGTACCCAATGAAGCCTAAGTATGACATAAAAATATAGAATCCACCAAGTCTCAAAATACAAAGTGATAACAATGGATTGGATGTTTCTGCAACTTTCTTTCGAGCTTTGATATGCAGAGGTTTGACAAATGTGAGTATGCAAGACTTTTGGCGCACATGCGCGGGTGATCCCCCCCATCGCGATGGGGATGACTCGCGCATTACGTGTCCCTGGTATGATGGTTTGCTCCTTTCAAAGTCAATTATCTTTGTTCGTGTTCAATTTTTAAAAAAATGTAAATAATGCTTTTGTTCACAATTTAATGCTCGTCATTTTTTGTACTAAAGTTTTTTACATAAAATCAATATTTCTCAAGTTACTTGCAAAAAACCAAAAAAGTGTACACATTTTCCAAGATGGCGGCGAAAGCTCAAGTCTGATCGGTGGGGACTTTTAGTATGTTCATTAGCATGCCTAACCAAACATCTTCACCAATTTTCAAAACTTTCATATTTTTTTTAGCCATTCGTCAAAATCGGGTCTATTTTGACTGGGGTAAAAGAGCTTTCCCACGACTTCTAAGAAATCTTTGTTAATCTGAACTTTTAAAGTTTGAGCTTGAGCTACCTGTAAATATTATTATTTTAGAGAAAAAAAATTGTGCGCATTATTTACATGTAAAATAATAAAATAAACCTTGTGGAGCAATATATTTCGAAAGTTAATTTTTTTGGACCACCCTAACATACATACATATACACATAGAAAAGAGGTAAGCAACAATAAGTAATCCTACTTATCGTTGGATTACTTATCGTTGCTTACCTCTTTTGTATCCTACGTTAATAACCCGTGGTAGTTTCGTCAGAAGAGACTACCCGAAATTTTTTAATGTACTCTGTAATAGAGAAAGAAATTTCACAACTTGGGGCATTTTCCGTTTAAAAAAATGCAAATTTTTTAAAATTTAAATTATTCGGGGAAATATCTGGTATAATGTGTTTTAAACGCTTATGAATTCCTTTGGTAGATGAAATTTATAAAATGAATCCTGTTGCAAAGTTCAGAAAATTTCAGGCTATCTGAAAATACAATTCTTATTGGATTATCGGCATCCGTGTAGCCGTAAATAGTAGACAAATTTTCTCCATAGGTTAACATTGACGTGAGCGAATCCAGTAGGGTTAGTACAAAGATGGCTTAAGATAAAGATAGATAGATAGATAGGTAGGTAAAGATACAAGGGTGATAACTGTTGAACTCTTTGAAGATATAGTTTTCCGCGGACATTTTTAATGTACAAAAAAAGTAGATAGATAGATAGAGATAGATAGACAGAGATAGAGGGGGTGGGGATTTCCGTTGAACACTTTGAAGATATAGCTTCCCGCGGGTATTCTTAAGATAGAGAGAGAGAGAGAGGGGAAAGAGGGGAAGAAGGATAATCATTCGATTCTTTGAAGGTATAGCTTGTAACAAATTTAATTAATTCGTCCAATAATTAGAATCCTTCCCAACCAGAGGAGGTGAACTCTTACGCCGTTAAAGACCCGAGGACAGTCACCCCTTTGTACCAACAGCAGGTAGCGACTCGCTGAGAAGAAAGGACTGGGACGGAGTGGCGCCGATCTGGCGTGGAGTTGACATTACCGATGAATAACGAATTCGCTGGGATCCACCAAAATTGATGACGTTAGCGGAGCTCCCAAGAGGCAGAAATGAAAATCTCAGACATCCGGGCACCGAAGCCCCTGCAGATAAGGAGCTAGATATATGACACCCCCATTGCAAGAGCCAATGGGAAAATAGGTGCCAAGCCGAAATCCATGAGAGAGACTTTGAAAAAAGTAGTTAGCTGTTAATTCTCGAGATGAGAAGCAGAACTCCGGCCAGCGGTCGTGACTGATATACGAGGGCCCAATAGGAGTCATTTCGTTCTCGAGAAGAGAAATATCAGCTTGATTCGGATAAGCTTGTTTTTCAAAGATATATCAAGGCGAGATTATCTGTCCTGATCATTCCGATCATTGTTTTATTCCACGCAGTCATCCGCTCTGTAGGAGAAGTTAATCGAGGTCCCAACCGGACTCGAGTTTTGTCGTTAAATGAAATCATCTGAGAACCCATCTCAACGGACTCAATTGACGATATTAGAGGAGATCATCGATTTGATCCTGTAACTCATATTTTACTGTAAATCACCTCTTTATTTTCTTCAGCTGATTCAGAAATAAATTAGTTTTTAAAAAATTAATTGGCTATGGATTTGGTTGTTCGATCGCTACCTCGATCAATACGCTACAAGCTTCTTGCGCACATCCGCTGTATATTTACGTAACATCGTGAATATGAAGGGAAAGGAGGAATCTTGAAACATTTTACAAAGATATAGTTTCTCGCATTAAGTTTAGAAAAAATAATAACCGGCATAAGTAGAAAGTGAAGATTGTGGTACAGAATTAATTTTTGCCATCATATTACATTTTCTCAAGAATATTCATTATTACTGTTGCAAAGGAAGCCTTAATTGAAAAGCAAACATAAAATCTGAAAATATTTAAGTCCTGTATCCCCTTAGATTACTTTTCTTATTTCTCCTTAGAGGTTCATTTTAAAGAAATAAGTTTTCAATCCCATAAGCAGCGGGACAGATTGATTAAATACAACAATTCATAAAAGATTAGCAAAGGGATAACAAGATTTTGTAGAACGTTGACAATGTACTAAACTTACTTAACCTATTTTGTCAATTCCTCTGTGACGCTCATATACTGGAATATTGCTTTGTTTACAGGTCTGATCTCTCCTTCCCCCTGAAGACTGAAATTAAGATGTCGGTTTAGATCAATAAGCGTCACGGGAATTAATTCCCCTTCCACAAACATATTTACCTAAGAGTCTCCAAGCAATTTCAATCAAAATGCGAACGTATCGAGGTTAACATCTTTATTTCGTTGAATAAATCCCCAGTCAGTATGTTTATAATCAAATATTATCGTCTGGTAGTATCACCATCTTAAATCAGAAATACGTATGATCAGTTTACTTAGGAAATCAAAAAAATTGATATAATCTACAGTATTTTTCAGTTTTTAATGTCCCGATCTTTTCCCTTTAATGCTTTTTTATAAATATATCTTCAGAAAGCATAGGCTGCTTCATAAAAATAAACAAAATATATTAGACACCAAAAATGAAAACAAATCTAATTTTTTTCCTTTTTTGTATGTATACAGTGGAACTCGGTTAATACGAGATGCTTAGGATAAGATAGCTCAGGACGAGATGCTCGTTTTAACCGTTACTCGTATAAACCATGAAAAAATAATTTGGGATCAAATAATCGGTATTAAAAAATTATTAAAAATATAAACTATTTTCTACATAATAGTGTTAAATAGTTAGAATGACTTACATTTACTTCACTGTAATTGTATTTGCTTTTGTTTTTAAACGAACTTTGGAATACCCCCAGAGATCAATCGTAACTCTTATCTTTAAAACATTTAAACCGTCTTTTAAATTTTACAGGACAAAATAGCTTATGTGCAAGTACAAGGAATATTAATAGTTAAAAATATATTCAGCAAGTTTAGTCTGTTTAGTATTGGCTTTCATTTTAAAATCCTTCGCCTCATAACATTTAGTGCGTTTAAAGATTTTTGATCTTCAAAGTTAAAAAAATATATGTAAATAGTCAATTGAAGATGAGCATCCTGCGCATCACTGTAACTCCCATTTGGTGCTAATGCTTCTTGACTGACATCTTCATCTTCACTTGCACATCGACGGCAGGTAGAGCTCGTCACATCTTGAATAATGTCTTCATCTGTTAATATACTTGAAGTCAACACTTCATTGTCGACATTAACATAATCATCTAAATTTTCCCATTCATCAAATGTGTTCAGACTTTGTTTGAAACGACTTTAAATGAAAACGACGTTCCATATCTTTGAAAGATAAGGGAAAAGTAGCGAAATATGGTCTCGACTTTTCAGCTCTTGTAATATCCGTGAAGATCCTCGTGGAAAGCGTGAAATTTTTCATTATTACGCATTGGAAACCAATATTTCAAAACAATTTGAAAGTTTTACCCGTATCTCGTATTAACCGTGCTCGTATTAAATGGGTTCTACTGTCTCTCTCTCTCTCTCTCTCTCTCTATATATATATATATATATATATATATATATATATATATATATATATATATATATATATATATATATATACATACACTCAAGAGCCAAAACATTATGACCACCTGTCAATAACGAGTTGGCCCACCTTTGGCGCGCAACACAGCTTCAACCCGCCTTGGCATGGATGCCACAAGTCCTTGGTAGATGGCCGGAGACAGATTGTACCAGATGTTTAAGCAACGGTCACGCAAATCCGAGATATTGCGAATTGGTGGTCTTGACATCCCAAATGTGTTCTATAGGATTGAGATCCGGTGAGTTAGGCGGCCAGGACATTAACTGGAATTCAGCATCATGTTCCTGGAACCACTCCAACACAATTTTAGCCTTGTGACACGGGGCGTTGTCTTGTTGAAACATTCCATTTCCAGCTGGAAAAACAGAGGTCATGTAAGGGTGCAACTGGTCCGCAATGATGTTCAGATACCCTGTAGCATTCATGGTCTGCTCTACCACAACCACGGGTCCCAGAGACGCCCAAGAGAACGTCCCCCAAAGCATAATACCGCCACCACCGGCCTGTGTATGACCTACTGTACATTGAGGGAGCAACAGTTCGCCTGGAAGACGGCGTATCCTGACACGGCCATCGGCGTGATGAATGACAAACCGTGATTCATCTGACCAGGCAACTCTCTCCCACTGATCCATGGACCAGTCGCGATGTTCCCGGGCCCAGCGCAGGCGCAGTTGGCGATGACGCTTGGCAGCAAAGGCACACGAGTGGGACGTTTGCTGCGTAGCCCCATATCAAACAGTGACCGCTTAACAGTGTGCTGCGATACTATTCTACTTGGCCCTGCATTGTATTGGGCTGTCAGCTGAGCCACTGTCTGACTCCGGTTTTGCTTCACCATGCGAGACAGTCTCCGACGACCTTTTTCTTTGATAGCGTGTGGACGTCCAACACCATGTCGTCTACTGCTGGTGTCACCGTCATTCGTCCACTTTGCATAAGTACTAACAACTGTAGGTCGCGAACAACCCACGAGTCGTGCAGTTTCGGAAATGCTTGTTCCCAGCCTTCGAGCCATTACAATCTGCCCTCTATCAAAGTCGCTTAGATCCGCAGCCTTTCCCATCACACACAGAAGTAAGTGAAAGAATGATTCTTCAGACTCTCCAGCAGCAGTTAAATACGACTTCCACCTGATCAAGTGCCTTCCACGTCATCCAGGCGAATTCATTGCAAAATGTAGGGGTGGTCATAATGTTTTGGCTCTTGAGTGTATATATACACAATGAAACTTCTCTTCAGCCTTTAATGGTTCCTAAAAAAAGTGGTCGTTTAGAGGGTTTGCCGTCAAAAAGAGGTTTCTTCCATGACTTTGGCTCTATGGAGTCTTAAATCGGTTCTCAACAAAATATGGCCGTTTAGAGGGGGGCCAACTAGAGAGTGTGTCATGTCATGCGTGTAGAGATATCACGATCTCAATTATTCAATGCAGTTTGTTATTGAAAGATGTTGTAATAAATAAATAGCGAAGGAATAGGCTAGACCACGCATAACCTGTAGTCAGAAAACTCGAAAAGGTCATCACTAGGTTTTTATTTACATTAACTGTGTTTTAACTATCTGTTTCTCGTCTGTTTGCCTGAACGAGTCTGGCTGACCTTTGCACAGCCTCTAGTTACCATTTATGTACACAGGCAACGTGATCAAATCTGTTTTTTTTTTCTAAAACCTTCTCACTCTCTTTAACTATAATTACTGCCTGGAAAAATAATTCATACTTCCTTCTAGAGTTATACATTCTTCTCTTCTTTCTCCAGTGGTTACTATTATTATTTGCTTGAAGTCCAACCACTCTTTTTTCCTATACTGTGCAACGTACTTCGTTTGTCTTTGTTCACCTGTTATCATCTCTTCTTGTATAACTTCACTGAGCTTTCGTAAATGGTTTTGGAGGATGATAGTTTGTCTAAATATACCTGGACATCATCGTATTCTGCTCACTGTCTATATAATTGTATTCCCAGTGGCAGAAACACCGCGACACGGCGACGTCGTCGCGGACATAGAAAACCCCTTGCGGACAGTTTTTGTCTGCACTAATGAAAACAATTTCAAAAATTGTCCGCAAATTTCGGACATTTTTTGTCTGCACCAATAAAATGTTTTAAAAATTGTCCACAAACGCTTTGTAACGCTTTGTAACTTCAAAAGTTATAAGCAAAATTAATGAGAATGCATCATGCTTACCATGTTTTAAATAAAATGATAAAAAATAGCTGGTTTAATGTATTATTTATTTGATAAAATTACACGCAAAATTTGCAGACAGATTATGAAATTTTAAAAGCTTGTCGCAGACAGCTACAAAACTTTCTGCCACTGGGATTGTATTTATATATATTTTTAAACATAGATGTATAATTACCATATATACTCGAACATCCAGTCACCAGTTACGTCCACAGGTTTAACGTTCATATCAAGTTTTATACATAGCTACCCCACGCCCCCCCACATATATTTTCTCTTAATGCTTACAACACAGCAAGAGTGATCCCTATCATTCCATGCTTAGAGTCTATCAAATTATATCATATCGCCATTATTGTTCAATGCACTTCGTTGATCTTTTTCACATCGACATTTTTCCTTTTTTATATGGCATCCTTGTTGACATTTTAATAATATTCGAGGGAGAGCTAGTTCATGGCGTGTTTTTCGTATTTTACCCCATTCTCTGTAAACTGCAATAAATTCTGTCTAAAATTTTTTTCACAAATTATTTCGTTTGTATATCCGCTTTTTAGGGCTAATTTCTCTGCTGTAAACGGTCTTTTAGACTTTCTATGCTGGAAGTCTTTTTTTCTTCAGTTTTATGCTATGCAGTTCTTTTATGTTTACCGTCATACGCCGCCTCTTCTGATATTGCTTCAATGATATTTAAAGGCAGCTAGTTCGTTAAATTGTATAAAAAGACCAAGTGGTCATTGTAATTTGCTTGTTGAGTGTATATATTTATTGAAATTTTAAGAAACCTAAATTGCAACTCCATATGCTCAAGCGTCCAGTAACTAATTATATTCGCAGGCCTAGTGCTCACATCTGGCTTTTTAACCAGCAGCCTTTTCGTTTTTAAAATAATGACCCATAAACACCCTAGAATCATCCATCGGTGTCCTAATGCTTGCAATTCTGCCTCAAGAGGCTTTTTTTATGGTTTAAGCCCATCAAGTCTTTTTTTTTTTAAATTGTACAACGCCATTGGGTTTCTGCACCTCCCCCCACCTACCTTTTTTTACATTGCTTCAAAGAACTTGATTCAGGGATATTTTAAGATAGCTAGTTTGTGTAAAAAGGCCTGGGTGATCAATTTGATTTGCTCACTGAGTATCTATGCAGATATAGTTTTAAAGATTGGTACAAGGTAACTGTAAACACTCGCACCTCGGGTCGGATATCTTCCCAAGCTTCATACTAAAATGTGGTTATTTTTCGTCTAGAAACCCACTCACTAAATATTGTATTATCATATCCTCCCTAAATTTTTCAGCTGTTTGCCTAAATTTTGCATCACTGCTTCCAGTGGTTACTGCCATTCCAGACTCTAAAGCCCATCTGGCCTTTTTTTTTCATTTCTACGAAAGAGAGAAACAAAATTATAGCAAGATCACATCCTTTATAATCATGGAACTCACCCCTCTAACACATATCAAGTTTTAATTATAATCTCTTATCCTTCTTATTACTTCTCACTCATGGCACTATGCCTATCAGTTCACTGGTTTTATTTCCCACAGCAGAGGGCTACTACAATAGTCCATAAGTTTCGCCTACCAGTCTTAACCTCTGCTACTTCCTTCTCCAGATGGGGAAAAAGAAATCACACCTCGGCTCATCATTGCTTTATCTTACAAGCAGCTGGTACCATTCTGACGTCATCCTTTCTAATTAGTATCTAAAAAAATTAACGTTCAGGTCCTTCGAGATCTGACATTAAGCGGAAGGCGTTTTGAAAAAATAGTGCCCGCAGAATTTAGCAGACTAAAAAAATTGTTTGAAGTCAGAAAAATATAACGTAATACCTTACAAACATTTAAGTATTCGGTATCACAAACAAACCCATATAGTAAGAAGATTAAACAAGTCATACATCTTGATTGCTGAGTGTTTATGTTTCATGGACGACATAAGATTTAATTTTAAATTCATAGGTATTGCTTGGTATTTCATCAATATATATGACGCCCAAACCAGCAACTGGCTTTAATTAGTCTGCAACTATTTCCTTATTTATGCATCAAGCAAAGTAGGGCTAATATAACGTTATCAAATTCAATCAATACAGTGCGTGACAAAGTTATCAACGACTCTACGTGTATAATTTCATTGACATGGAAATCTAATCAAGGTGCCAATCATGTGAAGTGACGATATCAAAGCGTTCATGACAGCAAGGGGTTCTGTGAACTTCAAAAATATAATCTAGTCTTAAATATATCAAAAATTGGAATCATTATTTATTTACTTATTTACAATGAATAACATTTTCAATAATTTATTTTTGCATAACTGAACGGGGAAAACTGATGTTTATATTTCACATAAATTTTAATATCTTGTACACATTTTTATACGCATAATTGGGTTTTTTTATTACCTGCTAAATTTATTTGGTTGTACAATCTCAAGTTAATTAGCCGTAAAACTTGACAGGATGTGCTCTATTCACAGATTTAGGAAAAATGTTTTGCAAATATTTTTCAGCTTTTAATGCAGTATAATTCAATTACAAGGATTATTAAGAAATGACCTTCTTTAAAAGAGAAAAAGGGAAAATGCATATTTTTGTATTCATAGAAATAAACGGAAATGTTTCAATAGCTGAATAGAAAACATAAATGTTTAGATTTATGTTGTCCAATGTATGTACTATTTAAGTGAAGTGTTACAACATGTGAATTTAAAGGATTTTATAGCAGTAAAAAATAAAGAGATATCTTTGTCAGAATAAGTGATAATTAAATATAAGAAAACTAGTGTTAAATATTATATACGAATACAAATATTTTTGTTAACCCTTCAGCGGGCTCGTCCGTGTACAGAGTGCAATATTTTCGTAATTTTGAATGGCTTGTTTTTACATGTAAGGTTTAAATGCTCTAAGCAGTTTCTATTTATAGCTACACCCTTTCTAATGCAGGTCTGATTTTCTGATCCTCTATTAATTTTTATTCGTGATTTAACCGTGGTAAACCAGCTATTATATTGGGTTAGAATACGACAAAAGCAGGAGTTGTTATAGTCGATCAAATGTGCAGATATTCAATGATATTCCGTATATCACGAAGATGGACAATCTCTTTGTTTTTAAGGTTTTTTGACAAAATAGGAATCAATTCGCAAGTTGTCCTTAGATCCAATAAACCGGACAGTTTTGAAATAAGGCGATTGTATCTGCATTCTTTGGCCTTTAATTATAAACATATCTCAATATTATCAACATTTTATATATTGTCATAAAACGTAGAATCTTTATTTTTAATTTTGAAAAAAAAAGTTTATTTCAGAAGGAATAATCAAGGTTGAAAGAGACGTTGTACTTTGTGCCACGTTCGCCTGATGGTGTTCCAAAAATTGGCGCGCCCGCTGAACGCTTAAACTAAATAAAAACTCGTCTAAGTTTTTAATATTCCCTAAATCACATTGCACGCATTTTTTACTCCCATTCAAGATGAACTTTGGCCGAGTTGGTAATCGAACCCACTATCGTCAGCATTCCAAGCCAACAATCTATCCCCTAGATTAACGTAGAACGTCAATGACCAACTTAATAAATTTTCAAAAAATATGGTGGACCTTAACACTAAACGCATAAGAAAATGTAAGGGGTTAAGCATGTTTAGAAGTTTAAATTAAATATGATATATGATAAAGAAGAAAAAAAATTGTTCATGGAGGTCAATTTTTGTTTTGGATACACAAGTATTATGCTCTTCATGAAGATGTTAAAATAATATTTTTATCAATGATGGGCAGAAATGCATGCCAATGGAACGTTTGTTATACGCAGTTTTAAACTAAGCTCTGTTGAATATTAATGAACCCTCTCACAAATGTCTTTCACGCCTGAACATTGCCTATCAGGAATGGATTATACAATTCAAAGTATGTTTGCATATTCATTTACATCGGCATGTAAACTTGAACGTTCTGAATTGTTATTGAAATCTGAATGAGCTTCAAATCTTGGAGATGAGACAACCCCGATTCTGAGATATTTTAATGTAAGGAAATTATTTCACAATTCCTAGATTAATGTTCAACTGATGCATATGCCCATTAAAACTTATTTGTTTTTGGCATCATCGTAAATAACAGACGAAATTATCATATGCAAGTTAAAGGAGCACTTTACAACCCAATTTGTCTCTTCGTAGAATTTATGTTACTCGGAGCAAGCAAGGTTCGCTGTGGATTAACAGGAAATGCATATGCCTATTGTAAGTGTTATTTCTACCGCTTTGGACGCGTTATAACTCTTCTTTTGACGCCTTCGTCGTTTTATTGTGTAACATAATTTACCGGCGTCCTATTTATTTTCTATTCTTGGCTGAAAATTTATGAAAATACGCCGAAGTTAAGGAAAAAGATGTAATTACTGTATCCGATACTATCCGATGCACACACACACACGCAAAAAAAATAATGATAAAGGCTACAGGTGAAATGTTGTTTCTGTCCGATATTATCCGCTTATATCGTTCAAAAGAAGCCCATCAAAGCAGGCTAATTTGTGAATATATCACTATCGTCTGTCTGCCCTTTATCTGTGATTTTAAACCCTCGGGGCATTTTTTTCTCAAACGGCGTTTTCTCATGAGTAACTTCATTAAACGAACATCCGCCAAAATACTTATGCATCATAGTTCTAATTATCGTAACATTGTAAATTGCAATCGATAAATATCATTTCGTATTAGTTTATAGGACATTCTAAATTTACTCTAATGTTCTGTGACTCGGCAAAACTGCATCTGTCATAGGAGGGCAGATAGCCTTCTCTCTTTTTTATTCTCCTGGCGGCATTTTCACTTGTTCAAAACAATTTGGGGTTTTCCCTTTTCTTTAAGAATTCCTACGGAGAAAGAAGAAAAAAAACTGTTGACCTACTTGATGTATTTACATACCTCTCTGTTATCAAGAAGGTTTGAGTTCTTAAATTAGCAAATCTAACTGAAGTGATCTTTAAGTGCATTGGCTGATATCGACTTCAACGGGAGAAAAGATAAAGATATCCTCAAAAATCTGCGGCAATTCGATAGTTCGAAGATAGTTAGGCTCGGTGCACACGAGCGATCCGGTGTCGTTGCGGCACCGCAGTTGCGATCAGGAGTACATAGAGTTAAACTAACCGACTCACACGGACGTAGGCGTCGTCGGTTAGTTCAACTCTATTGTACTCCTGATCGCAACTGCGGTGCCGCAACGACACCGGATCGCTCGTGTGCACCGAGCCTTACAATCTTATACCGCATGTACACACAAGCGAATCAGCTCCCTCCCGTCACCTCTTGCCTAAATAATGCATATAACTGAGATAGTGTAACGTCATCAGATCCCCAGTTCCCTTTGGAACTATTACTTGGAATGGGGTGGCTTCTAACTTTCTCGGACACAGCTGCCCTCCAATCCCTAGAACCCACAGAGAGTTCGAACGTGGGAGTGAAGAGAGGGCCCTATTATACCACATGTACACACAAGCGAATCAGCTTCCCCAGTCGCCTCTTGACACATTTTGGGGTCGATTAGTCACGCTCGTCCCTTTGATGATTCGGAGCGGTCGGAAACGAATCATCAAAGGGACGACGGCGAGGGGACCAATAAATCACTGCTTTCCCCTACACACTTCTCTATCAGTTTCACTTGTGTGTACATGCACCTTATGAAAGGAGCATTAGAGAGTCAGGCGGATGGCCAGTGCGAACACTACATTGTACGGGTTTTTTTTTGTTTTCAGAGGGCAACTCCGGTGCAGACAAGCCATGCTGTCCGAATGAGAGCGTTATCTTTCGGATATTCAAAATTGGAGACAATCCGATTGGGACTGGGTGCTCTCAATCGGTTTGAGAAAGGATAGTATCCTTGTATTGTTTTTTAAATATCTTGTTCAATTGTACATAAGTTGTCTACAATAAATTTTCTTTTATATACTAAAGGCTGTACACTTTAAATGCTTCTCGCTAGTTTAATTGACTGGAGAATGTTACAATAGTATGAATATTAATTCAGTTTACTGTATGAATCATTTAAAAATGCACCCATTTAAATAATAAATTAAAAAAAACTTTTTTACACTCTCACTAGAGTTAGTTTTCTTTAGAGATCTGTAATTTGAAAATCTCTCTCACAAATCAGTTATCATTTTAAATTCTTAGGAGTACTTTTAGCACAAAAAAAGAAAAATAGGGTTAACTTTGATTTTACTCTGAACATCAAGTTAGTAAGTCTGTTCAGCATTGGGTTCTGGAGAATAGGGATGAAATTTTATATTCCTCTCCTTAGAATCTGGATATGGATCTGAACTGTTGAGAGCATTTCTGAAATGAACTGGTGTCATACCGATAACCATGAGTTTGATTCCATATGCTTCTCTCTGGCGGATTGCTCTGCAAGGAAAATGGAAGGTAGTTTGTTGCCATATAAATTTACCGAAATTACATAGATTGTATACGTAGTGGCTGCTGTTATAAAACCCAAATTTGGTTCAGCCAATTTTTAAAAAAATCTCAAAATAATCATAGCTAAAAGAATTCTTCATTTAAATCAATTTCAATACAATATATCATCTGGTGCATTTATAAAAAATTACGAGAAAAAGATTGATAAAATCCAATAAATATTTATCTTTTCCGAAGACGCGTCTTCGTTTAAATTAATGTCTAGCCATCATGGCGGTTTCGTTGAATTCCCATAGCAACCCTGAATTAAAAAGCTATTATCATAAGTAAGAGCATTGATCCATTTTCTGTCCCTATCATTTAATGAGATAATATTGGAGACAAAGTGTCTTATCTTTGACGGGTTAAAATGAAATAAAATATACCGAAAACATCCTTTCGTGATAGTAGGATTGATTCAGTTTATTCTAATACTGTCTTCGAAATTTGAACGAAAGTTGAGGATAAAGGAAGAAAATCCAAGAGGGAAACCAGAACTATTGAACTTATTAACCAGAAACAAAGGCAAAAAAATCGACTTGATTCTTGCAGTTTTGAACCTATTAACGATACATACGATACTTGAGTTTATATAAAGATGTTTATGACATTATCAAAGGGATGCATCAACTCTCAAGCGACGAATAAAAAAGAAATAAAGTATTCTCAGTACGTCCTTTAGTAGTAGTTGGTAGTATGATTGATTCGTTAAAGACTTAAACTGAAAACCCTTAGAAACCCAAGATATATTCGATTTTCGAATGGAATTTTAAATATACCGATTTTGTTATATACTGTCAAAATATATTGTAGTAGCACGACAAACCTCGTGGGACAATCATTTGCATCAGGGGATTAAAAAAACATTTGTTGGGATGCAGAATCATCCGCGAAACCCCCATCGAATCCTAACATTCTTTTGGTCTTGGGCCTTAAGGCTGCTATGAACTAACCCCATTGGATTCGCTCACCTCAATGTTAACCTATGGAGAAAATTTGTCCACGGATTGCCGACTTGGATTCAAAGATTTTTTAAAAAAAATTGTACTCCGTCATAGAGAAAGAAATGTTACATTTGTGTACATTTTTCGTTTTTTTTAAAAAATGCAATTAATATTTTAAAATTTAAATTATTCGGGGAAAAATCTGGTATAGTATGTTTTAAACGCTCATAAATTCCTTCGGTGGACGAAATTTATAAAATGAATCCTGTAGCGCTTTGCGGAAAACTTCAGGCTATCTGACAATACCAATTTTATTTGATTATTAGCATTTGTGCACCTGTAAATAGTTGACAAAATATATGTTAAATAAAAATTTTGGGGGCAGCGCTTAACCCCCCTATAGAGAGAGAGCCATTACAATCCCTCAAAATGTCAATCCTAAGGGGGGGGGGTGGAATTCTCGAACTGTCAACTGGACTCCTCTCACCACAAGAGTCTGAAAGAAGAGGAAAAGGGAAATACGATTTTTTTCTTAGTACATAGCAGCCTTAAGCCCGCGCGTCTCATCTTTCCCGAAAGCTTGGGAAAATCTGTGGTTAAAAGTCATCTACAATCTCTTGAGCTCCTAAACTCCTCAACTCCTCACTTGGTGGCCGTTATTAAAAGATTTTGACGTTACAGAAGCAATAAGTTTTCACTTAACGACCCATCTGGCCGAGGGTTGTCATCGGGAGCTAATCCCACGTTCCCGATCTCGAAAACAAGAGTTTTCTCAGAAGACTACCACGAAACCGTTTAGAAGCCTCAGCCACTAGCCAGAAGTTGTTACAATGTAAAGGTATGCAGCGTCACTACTCGCTCACTCTTCGTTTACTTGGAAATATTCTTACGCTTTCTAAAAATATGTTGTTGTTGTTGTTGCTAAGCCCGCTGGACTAGAAAATGCTTGACCAGGTCCATAAGGCTCTGTCATGAGAGCAAAAGGATGGCAGCAGTATCCTGATCGTCTTGAAGCATGCTGACGAGATACCTAAACAGTCTACAATATGGGAAGGATTTGCAGGAGCAGCAGAACAGGAACAAGGGGGAAAGACATCTTTAGGATTTTTAGACGAGTTTGTTTTAAACTTAATTCTGCTGTCTGTTAGTTTTTATTTACAGCAAAAGTATTATATTTTCCATTGAGGGACGTTCAGAAACCTTATGTTTCTGTTTGAGTCTGGGAACATTTGATTATTTTAACACTAGAGAGACGGCTGCCATCATTTTTACGGTTTTGGACATACTGTTGAGCGCTATGTCTGTATTAATGTCCTCAGGCTTCTGAAATGTTATGACTTTTTCTAATTTTACGCGAAATATGCACACACATTTACAAAATTATACTCTATAGTAAAGAGGGGGAGAAAATGTGTTGTATACCTACTAAGACTGATAGCCGTCAATTTCACAGCAATATAGAAAACTGGCAGAAATCTTTAAAATAATACCGGAAAAGTGTTAGTTACTTTTCGTCTCTTCCCCCTTTTGCAAATAACAGAAATATTGGATCTTCGAAAATATTGGTGTTGAAAAATGAGGACTGCACAAACCATGCATATGAGGCGTTGAAAGGCAAAGTGGTGTGTCACATTTTCAACTTTTTTCATTTGAGGTCAAATATGTACTCTCCATGTTCAATTTATAGTGGAATTGTAAATAGTTATTATTTGCAGTATTGTAATAATTGTTAGGAATTATAATTTGTTCAATTTATGGTGGAATTTTTTGTAGTTTTTGCAGTTAAACTCTTTTGACTCATACCACTTGACTTACTGACTTACACCACTTTGCCTTTCACCACTTCATATATTTTTACGGATATACCATACCAGGTTGTCAGTTCGGCATACTTGCATAAAAAATATCTAAATATATACTAATTTATCATATATTGGTATGAAATAGTTCAAAATTTAAAGTATTTAACCATTTTTAAATAAACATTAAATATTTTAAATTCTTGATTTAATTTTTAACCGTCAAAATGACGGCGTTCATTCTTTTTAGTAAGAAAAAAATTCCCGTCTTCCTAGTGTTAAAGAGGCCGAAATAATGTCCTCAAAAGCTTACTTTTTTAAGCACAGAGTAATTAATATAGAAATCTTTGAGGATGATGACTAAGATTAATGCTGGTTCTTGAAACACAAATCAGTGTGTGTGTGCTTGTGCTTGAAATAACTAAATAACCTTAAAATGAACCTTCACTTCGATAAAATATTGAAATCAGTATGAATCCTTCTGAATAGAGGGATTCGCACGAATAGGGGGTAATCTATGGGCAAAAGGTTATAGCATAATTCCAAATTACGCAGTCCTGTTATGTAATGACATAAAACTTCCGTTCAAAAGTATCTGCATTTTCCTAAGCGTTGGCGGGTTGTGCTGTAGTTTCATAGTAAAATGGATTTCAACAAAAGGTTGTTCATCTACCCGTTCTACCACCCAGATTATGTCCATTTTATGTTAAATAGAAGAAGCAACATCTATCACCTAACGCAACGTCTATACGTATGTATTAAGATAATTACAGTAATTAAAGCCAAACGCTGGGCTGCCGCTGAGAATCCTGATTTATATATTTTTTTTTATTCGCACATAATTCAATATCGACAATCTCATTATAAAAAGCAAATTTACTTTAAGATTATCTCTTCACGCTCGTCAATAGTGACGGGTTATTATAGAGTATTATAATGAAACTAGTTTATTACAAACACAGTCCTTACTACAATCTCAACTTCCGGCTTCAGTGTACCTAAATATCACAAAAAAATTAAGATATAATCTAGATTAATTGTTTATCCAATCTCATTACGCCGCATCTCATTAATTTACTTTAACATATATACAATCATAATCATTTTTCCTACGTCGGGCAACGGCAGACGCGTCAGAAATAAAATGCTGGCTTCGCGGCGAAAAAGGAAATTCCAGACTTGAAGTTCAAACCACCTTTTACATAAAATATGGGACTGTTTTGCTTATCTCCAATCAGCCAGTTGAGCTCCCCCACTGCGTGAAAAACTACACCCATTAACTACTTGTGACAGTGCTGAGAAATTTTGATTGAATCAGGATGCAAATCTCGCAATTTGAATAGATTTTCTCGGCATGGAAATTACGGAACCAAGTTATGTTCAGCTACAGTTGTTTTAGGTTTGGAGGGAGATTTGTCACGCCAAACAGTGCTGCTTTCTTCGCTCTGAAAGGCTGAGACAGTTTCAAAAAATCTTGGAGAGAATACTTTTTCTTTATTTTTGTGTCCCCGCGTTATTCCATTTATCACCGATAAATTTTAAACACTTTTAAAAATTCATAGCAATTTTAAAACACCATCTCCATTCATTTTTAGAGTTTCAGTGTTTGGTCTTTCATACAAGGTGCGCCCATAAAGTAACCGGACAATTTTTTATAAATAAGAAAAATATTACTCACCTTCAAATAAATTTAACTCCGTCAAAATAATCACCGGAGGAGTCTATACAATTTTTCCAACGTTTCTCCAAGTCATCGAAGCACTGTTTATAGGCCTTGGAACTAACCGTTCGCAAAATACGCGTAACATTTAATTTAATGTCCGAGACGTTTTCAAATCTCTCTCTTTCCTTTCATGGTCATCTTCAGCTTCGGAAAAAGTAAAAAAATCAGCTGGCGATAAGTCGGGAGAATATGGTGGGTGATTTATCACTGTAATTGAATGCTTAGCAAGATATTGTTGTGCAGAAATTGCTGTACGGGGCCTATCATTATCGTGTAAAAGAAAACATTGCCGAGAATCAAACAGTTCCTTCCTAACTCGCCTTATCCCATTTCTTAATCGAAAAAGCACCTCCTTGTAAAAATACTGATTGATTGTTTGATATTCAGGAACAAATTCGTGATGAATAAATCCTTTGTAACCAAAAAATGCAATCAGCATCACCTTAGTCTTTGATTTTAAGAACGAATTTTCTCCACATTTTCCTCATCCTTTGAAGTTTAAGGGCGTCCTGTGTTTGGTTCATCTTCAATGGTTTCCCTCCCACATTTAAAGCGGTTGTACCACTCATACACTCGTGTTCTTGATGACGATGCATCACTATATACCGTTCGAAGCCTCTCTAAAGTTTCGGTAGCAGATTTATCTAATTTGTAACAAAATTTAATGTTACAACCTTGTTCCATTCCGAAGCAAATTTTTTTGTACAATGCCTTCGCAGTAAATGAAAATTACTACGGCGTTTTGATATGCAAACGACTGAATAACCAGTTTAAACTGGCATTAAGAAGAGTTGAGATGTCACTCTTTCTAACCAGGTGATTATTCTTTCACCTTTTTTATTTTATTGTTTGATCTTTTAATTTGTCCGGTTACTTTATGGGCGCACCTTGCAAATATGTTTTTTAGATATCATGGAATATTTTATGCCAGGAGAAACACATACGCATATACACTCACATACATACACATATATACATATTTATGCACATATACAGTGTGACAATTATTGAGCTATATGAAAAAAAACTTGATAACTTTTGAACTATTGGCGAGATTTAGTGAACACTTGGCGGTTGAATGCAGGGCATGCTGGTTTTTTGAGCATACGCACTCGTTTTGTTGTTGTTGGTCTTTTTTCGTTGAAGATGTCGAAATATAGCATTTCTTAGCGAATGGGTATCGCTTGGCCGCCATATTCTCCTGATCGTAACCCTTGTGACTCATTTTTGTGGGGCAATATTAAAGATAAAGTTTACGCAAATAATCCCGAAACCATCGCTGAGCTTAAAACAACCATTCAGGAGGTCATCGAAAGCATCGTTGTCTCGACATTTCAGTGAGTTTTTCAGAATTTTGCTCTTCGTCTGCGCCACATCATAGCCATTGATGGCAAGCATATCGACCCTGTCATAAACTAAGTCCGATTATCTGTAGTTACTTTTCAAATTTGAATGCAATTTTTGAACTGAGTAGTTTTTTAAAATTTGATTTTTTATTTTATATAGCTCAAAAATTGTCACCATGTACTTACATATATGCGTGTTTGTATATATATATACAGTAAAACCTCGTTTATCCGGACTAACTGGGACCATAAGCAATCCAGAAAATCAAAAATCTGGAAAATCCGGGTAATATTGCTAATAAGCAAAACAAAATACTTAACTTAGCATACTTACCGTTTATTACGATAAAAAAAAAGTTATGTAACAAAATTATGTAGTATTGTTTACAAGATATTAAAAAATATAAAAATAACTTTTCTGAGTCAATCCACGTCAACGCCCTGTGACACTCTAGTAAAGCTTTCTTAAACTCAGCAAGAATATTTTATTACCATAATTTATTGTACAATCTATGCAGGAACTGTACATTGAATCAAACTAAAAAGCGAATATTTGGCGTACTTATAGTTACGTTCTTGTTATGATAGTTAAAAGTTTATTATCACATTTAAAATTTATTAAGTTTCTGCGCAGTGCATATTTATTTAGAAAAGAGAAAAGATGGTAGATATAGATAGAATTGATATAAATATTCTAAAACCTACTTTCCTATTATGTACAAATTTCTGTACGTTATTTATAATATTATTTAAGTGCAACAAATCATACGTTCAATGTGGCCCAAATGAGAGTGAATGTTTTGAAAAGTTTCTAATTTTTTTGTTTTTGATTATTATTCATATACTTGTTTTTTTTTTTTTTGCAGATTATTAAGGATTCATTGTAGTTTTGATAATTTACCTGTGCAAGAACGAGTCAGAATCCTTGATTTTTTTTAAAATTCTTCTGGGAGGTCTATTACTGCAACTTCTAGGAAATACCGTCAGCATTTTAGTGTCAGATCAGCTCCCAGCGGGTCTACTCATCGTCGTTCCACTCAGTTGAACTTCTCCAGGTCATCGCTGCAACGGATGTTCAAAGAGTGAATCTTTTCAATGTTTCCAAACAAGATTCACCAATGGTGCACCAGTAGGTCTCATTTGGGCCACCCTTTGTTTAAAGTACAGGTAGTCCTCCTACAGCACGGCATCTTACAACACGGTTTCACTCTAACACGATAGGATAATTGCGAGAACCCTCGTATAACACTACAACCTGTAACACGGTTTCGCTCTCACACGATAAAAAAAAATTGCGAAACCCTTTGTACAACACTGTACTTCTACAGCACTAGATAACATGATTTTTGTTTAACACATTTAAAATCTAAATTACCTTAAAATAATGACGGGAAGGAATAATGAACTATAGTGCCTTTACATGAAAATGTATAAACAAATTATAATTTATTCATTTATAACTCTATAAAATTACAAGAAGGCCTAAGCTTAGCTGAAAATCTTGAATCATTTTTCTTGAATGCAGACCCTTCCGCTGAAAGAAGCCGAAAATTCAAAAGGGAACTGCAAAATTATCTATCTCCATACCATGATACCTACAATGACCTAGTAAGAACCAATAAACAAACCAAAATTACAGATTTTTTAAAGAGGATAGAAGGTGCAAGAAATCTAAATGAAGAAAAAGGTTCTGAAAGTGAAGGTGATATCGTTGAACCGAAAAAACGTTCTCGTTTGATTGTACTGAGGAAGAAATGTATTAAATTAAGATCGCATTAAATTAAAATAATATTTTTTGTTTCTTTTCGTTTTGTGTTATACATATATTTATAATTTTAATAAAAATTAAGTTGCTTATATGGAATTTAAAAAAAATTGTTTTTAATAAGTTTTCGGAACATAACCCCCCTTTTTGTACTAGCTCTGGGTCTCATATAACACGGTTTCACAGAATACGGCATTTTCTAGGAACCTATCTACCGTGTTATAAGAGGGTTACCTGTACATGCTTATATAGTAAATTGCTGAATTCTTCCTGCAAGACGGTCGTCTCCGGCGTACTGCTTTTCCTATTCAGATTCTACATCGAGTTGAAGAAAATGATTATTGACGATTATCTAAAGTGTATTCGATTACCCCCATGAGGCTTCAATAACTTGGAAGTGGTTAGTGGGAACAATGTCTGTATTTGTGATTTTGATAACATTCACGTTTGTTATGAGAAAGAGAGTAGCGGCCCTAAAATTTATGTTTGAATGCAGTCTGATTTAGGAAAAGGTGTTTCGGCTACTTTCTTATACCGAACCCGCTCTCCCAAGGAGCGTTTATTTGGATAGATTAAGGGCTGTAAGTTTCATCACATTTCGAATTTCAGTAATAGGTAGTATTAAAACAAAATAGCGCATTGCCAAATTGACGGGCCGTGAATTCGCTGTCATAATATCATAATGAGTGGATTGAGAGGAAAAGCCCGAGAATCTGACCATCCAGATTAATAGACATGAGGGCCAGAGGTAGCCTAGTAGTAGCGCGTCGGCTTTCGGTACGGAAGGTGCTCGGGTCGAATCCCGACGAGCGCCATTAAATACCACCGTGTCTAGGCACTATATGAGCACGTTAAATCCGTAGACCGGAAAGTACTATGATGTCAGAGTGGGTGGGAGAAGGCACGATCCTCCCAGATGTCACCCTTCGGGTTGCTCGGTCAAAATTGAGGTGGCACCTGGTTAAATTGGATTCCAACCCTTGTGGCGCCATTGTAAACCAGAGACACACCTCTCAGCCCGCAAGCCCTGGACTGGGATACTTCCAGCCAGGTGTCATTAGCAACAACAACAACCAGACATGAAGCTTTTTTGAATTTTTATTTATAAGACTTACTAAGTAAAAGGTGTATTCGACTGTATTTTATGATACTGACAAAATAAAGGTAGGGATAGTTGATGACGACTCGATGGTTACTAAAGGAAGGTTAGAGGGAACAGGAAGATCGACTACTGACTTGATGTTCTCCAGAAAACTCAGAGAACACATACAAAATGTACCGAAGGAACTTTTTGTGTTGAGATAAAATTTACTAAAAGCTTTTTGTTAATATCCAACATAGTTCTTTGGTGATAATTTTTTTTAATTAAGGAAAGACATAACTCCCACCCTGCAGATTATATAACCTAGTCTGTTCGTGTTCGAACCGAAATGAACCCTAGATAATCTATACATTTCTTTAGGATAAGTACACTAACTTAGAGTAATAAAAAATATATCCAGTATCATTAATGCCTCAACTTTATACGTAAATGAATGTCAACGTTCAGGAAGACCACCATAAATCATATATCACTCTGAAGTGATAATACAATTTTCAAAATATTTTAAACAGTTAATATCTCAAAATCAATTTAGCTGACACCCTACAAACATTAAAATGATTTAATACACGTGGAATGTTTACTTCAGCGCTAACGGAATTTAACTGAAACATTTTTAGGGTAAATATGCCAATCAAGTGTAATTTGAAATATTGACTTTTAAAACTACCTTGGATTTTCTTAATTATACCGCCAATTTCCATTTTCTGTCAGCCCTAAAATTAATTATTATGCTCCAGTTTTGCATTTCAATACTCAAATGAAGTCGATCAAAGTGTTTATATTCTTGGTGAGCTCGCCTCATTAAAAAGATGTTTAAACTAATTATCACTGCTTGGTATTTCAATAGTATTATATTAACTAATATTTCTATACTTAAAAAAAAGTATTATCTGATTATATCCTTTTCAGAAAATCATTAAATTTTTAAATTTTAAATTTTTGGTGATAAATATGATAAACATTTTTGAAGTTTGTTTTAAGAATGTTCATGTTTTGAAAATAAAACGTCTAAATTTAAATTAACTAAGTTGTACGCACTTAGCCTTGATAAATGCTCATTTCAGACGTATCATACTTTGCGAGTTACAAGATGAGAGTTCCTCAGATCCCCGGCATAGTTCAGCTGGTAGATTATCTCAAGGTTTAGAGATCCTAGTTCAACTTCTAGTTCTAGCAGACAGATTTTACAAGATGAGAGTTCCTCAGATCCCCGGCATAGTTCAGCTGGTAGATTATCTCGAGGATTAGAGATCCTAGTTCAACTTCCAGTTCTAGCAGACAGATTTTACAAGATGAGAGTTCCTCAGATCCCTGGCATAGTTCAGCTGGTAAATTATCTCGAGCTTTAGAGATCCTAGTTCAACTTCCAGTTCTAGCAGACAGATTTTACAATAGAATATAAATATACAGTGAAACTTCTCTAGCTGGGCCCCCCCAAAAATGGCCACTTTCAATTTATTTATTTATTTTTTGAATCATAACTATCTGCCATACAGAAGTTTCACTGTATACATATTTTTTCGAGGACATCAAAATCGAAGTTTTGCCATAAAACATCTGAAAAACAGTAAAACCTCATTTATCCAGCCATCGTTGATCCGGATCTCCGGTTAATCCGGATAATATTTTTAGACTTGTTTTATTTAATCTTCACATTAGATAATAATTTTTAACTATGATAGCAAGAAAGTAACTATAAGTACGTCAAATATTCGCTTTTTAGCTTGATTCAATGTTCAGTTCCTGCATAGATTGTAAAATATATTATGGTAATAAAATGCTTTTTGCTGCGTTTTGTTGAATTTGTTGCTTTTGTTGAATTTTGTTAGAAAACATAGTTTTTTATCGTAATAAACGGTAAGTCTGCTTGGTTAAGGGGTCAAGGGATCTTCGACCTCATTCTTTTTGTATATAGAGTAAAAAAATTTCAATATTTTACTCTATATACAAAATGGAAATATTTAAAATTCTTTTCTACTAGACTGAAGACTCTTAAAATTTACAAATAGCTATTTTGTGGACGAGTAAGACCTGTTTTTCAAAAAATTCTTAAAAAAGGCCAGAATTTTTCAAATTGCTCTATGCGCATTCATTTTCTTCTGATTTCTTCGAAATTTCTCAGGACTGTTAATTGAAGTGTTTGGCTCAAAACTGTGCATCTTTCTTTGAAACCAAAAAATATTTTTTTTCAAATTTGTAGACCATGAAAAAAAGCAAAAACATGGAAAAACATAAAAACAATAACAGGCAGATTAAAAAAATAATTATTTATGACTTTAGTTTCATACAAAAAAATCAGTGCACAGTTATGTTTATATATGTATGGTAAACTTATATTTAAAAATTTAAGGTTTTTAAATGATATGGAATGCACATGGAACATTTTGAAATCTGCTACATTTTTTAAATATTTTTTGAAGCACAGGCGTTATTCTGCCAAAAATTCCTTATTCTAATTTCTAAGCGTCTTCAATATCATGAAAAAGAATACAAACTATTCTCAAAATGTAAATAGAGTTAAAAACAGAAAATTAAAAAATTTGAGGTTGAAGGTCCCTTGTCCCCTTAAGGATTTTGTTTTGCTTATTACCCATATTACCCGGATTATCCGGATTTTCGATTATCCGGATTGCCGATGGTCCCAGTTAGTCCGGATGAAAGAGGTTTTACTATACTTATTTACAAGTTTATTTCAGAGGACGGTGGGGTCAACAGTGTGTAGTATGTAAACTACTTGACACGTCTCCTGACACGGCTCCTAAGTCCTAAATTATTGGAGCGAACCGGCTGCGTATTCAGGACAATTGCGTAGCGAATGGTCAACAGGTTAAAACACGCCGCATACGATTTATATTTAGTGAATTTAAAGTTTATTTTCGCAAGACAGAAAGATACACTGGGTTATGTCCACCATCTGAATCTTCTACCGATAAAAACATCGTTAGAATTTTATTAAAATACCTAAATTTTAACTCTTTCGGATTTTTAATATTTTAAAATTAACTCGTCCTAAAAAGCGTAATTGTCAAATTATTTTTTAAACACTTTAATTTAAGGGGATGGTGGACCTTACAAAGCGATTTCTGAAATTTTCACCTCAGAGATATGAAATTTTAAATATGTATTCATTAAAGTTTAAGTATATTAAAAACCTTATAAAATTTTATAAATATTTAAAAAAAATTATATTTTAAAAATTGAAATAATTTTTTTAAATGCTCCTTGCGATTTAAATTTTAACTTCCCTGCTTAATTTTGCATTTATATTGCTTATAAATACATTTTGAAGGGAGTTATGTATTACTTTGTGCTTTCGTTGAATAGTTAATTTTTAGGAAATATTTTTATGCTTGTACTTTGAATTTTCGTGAAATGTTTGTACTTTTCTACACTTAAGTCAAACTTCTGATGATCTGAATGATGTCGAAACCTTAAATGGATACGTAACTTTATTTTGATGTATTACGGGAGTCTTTATTATAAATTTTATAAAATTTTGTCAAAAATTATGACGCAAGGAGCATTTCAAATACTTGCAAATCTAGAAATGACTCATTTTGAGAAAAAGCCATTTAGAAGATGTTTTACACCTACCTTTAATACTTACTTCTCTAAAGCCACCAAGTTTTTATTTTGCTTTTCACTACACGTTTTAAATGCATTTTATTTCAATAATTACATATTTTATAAATTAAAAAAATTCTAATTTTTGTTCGATTTTTGGTTATTTGAAACTCCACCATACCCCAAAGAGCATAGTCTTCTAACTGTTATTTTACTCCTTTTAATAATGTTATCTATCTCAACCTTATTAATTTGTCTAAAAGATGGGTATGCCTTGCTTAATTTTCATCTGATATAAATTACGGAGTAATGGATAAGAAATTCTCTGTAAAGTGACACGTTAGTAACAATAGGTAAGACTGCCAGTTTTTAGACTCCAAAAACTGGCAGTGTTACATACTGCCAGTACGTAAACTAGTAAAGTTAAGTTAGAACTATTAAAACTAAATAAAAGGAAATAATGCGTGGAATTATGTGCATGGAAAACTAATATTTCTCTGTAACTTCAAAATTTGTAATATTTTGCAAAGTTAAGTACATCTGTAAGGAACCGCAAAAGCTATTATGCAAGAAAAATACGGAGCTTTCTAAAGAAACAGTTAAATTACTCCAACAAAGATGTTCCCGAAATAATGTATTTTGGATTTAAAAAAAAAAGAAACTAACCCAGAGGAAGTGAAACGACTGAATAGAAAAAGTAAATTTATCGTTTTATTTTAATATAGGAAGCAATTTAGAATTAAAAGTTTTGGTTTAATTAAAAGCTGACATTATTAATAATTTCCCCAAAGCTTAATTAAAGCTGCAGTCCATACAATTAAGACCGGTAAAAATAATTATTTAAATGTAGATGGAATATCACTTGCAGTAAAAGTCGCTGTTTTTTCCCACAGCTCTAATGGTTTGTTCCAGGACAGTGTTCCTAACTTTGTACCGTACTGAAAGAAAAAACATATTAAAACCTTTAAATTAATTACAATTTAAAACTAATTAGTAGTAATTTTATTACCAGTATAATTAACAGATAATATAATTACCCTTTGAAACAAAAAAAAAGTAATACAGTTTTTATAATTCTTTTTTTGTATTTTAATAAATTAATTTCGACTTTTTTGATTTGTTGTTTATTTTAAATTCGTAAAAGTTTAGGAGGATTCTCTACGTTATCCCCCTATTTAGTAAATGATCAAAATTTCGGGTTTTAGGTTTATCTCACTCCTGTTTACTATCATATTTTTAGTTATCTAATGGAACAAACTCTGAATTATTCGCATCAAATGCAGTCAGTGGTGCTCAAACTGTTTGAAGCACATTTATATTATTGAATTATTTAATTAAAAATATGCTTTAAATTTCCTATAATTACATATGGGATTGTATAAACCCATGGCGCTTACTATGAGTTATGTATCACTACGCATGTGATGCGACAACAGCTCCACTAGGCGTGCGAAGGATGAACTAGACAGACGGAGACAGGCTCCCAACGGGGCAAGACGTGTCCCAAAAGCAGACGCGCTGCGTGGTTAACCCCTTTCGCATTTGTGGAGGCCTGACGCGGCCTGACGTGTGATTATATACGTACTGTAACCTCATCTTTGTATATAGTTCTTCTAAATATCAATATAGTGTATAGCTTAATTAGTGAGACTCCTTTTTTGAGTACTTCGTATAACAGAGTCTGGGTTCGCATTTGACTATGCCCCAGATTCTACATACATATTTTTATCTAAATTTTTTTTATATGTTAAAAAATATATGAAATATTATATGAGATGTCGAATTTCTACCTATCTGTGTGAAACTAGGTTTTCAAAATGACCAACTTTAAAAACATAACGATCGAGACTTAACTCGGAAAATGAGAGTAGCATTCTCAAATATTTCAACAAATATTATTCGAGGTCTAGACTCAACCTTCTTATTTATTTTTATCTGTTTTGGTGTTATATGAATAAATGAAGTTTAAAAGTTTTTTTTTTATATGAAGCTTAGAATTTTGAAATCATGCTGTACTCTGATTTAAACTTTTGTTAATTTGAACCCAAGAAATACAAATACATATTAATATTTCAAAATGAAGTTTTGGTCACAAGAGATCAGGCTAAAAACAAGTATAGAAAGTAAGCAAGACATTTTTTAATTGTTAATATGGAATATAAATGTATAACCACAATCTATAGTTAATTGATTTTAAAAGTAGATTGCTAAAATTTGCTTATTTTCTTCTATTTTTTGTGAACATTTTCCTAATTAAAGAAAAATTGCTACTACCAAAAAATGTTTATTGAGGATCGAGTGATTTTTGATTTAAAGAAAGTGGGTCACGGTCGAAAAAAGTTTGCGCTCCTTTGTTATAAGTTACTAATAGTATAATAATATAGTCATACGTGATACCAAGAGCACCACAAAACAAAAGTTGCTGTTATTGTTTCTAACGTCCCCTGGCAGGAAGTTTCATACCAGGTCCATATAGGCTTCGGGCTGAAGTGTGCGACTCCGGTTTATATAGCACCACGAGGGCTGGAGTCCGTCTTAGCTAGTTGCCACCTCAATTTTGACCGAGCACCCCCATGGGCGACATCTGGGGGAATCGTATCTTCTCCCACCCTCTATGACCTCATAGAGGGAATTTCCGGTCTACGGATTCAACGTGCCCATATCCGGCCTAGACACGGAGGTATTCAATGCTGCTTGTCTGGATTCGATCCGAACACTCTCAGCAGCAAAATCCGACACGCTACCACTTGGCTACCTCTGGCCCGAAAAACAAAAGCGTGTTGCTTAAATAGCGTTGCCTTTCAGTAAAGAAAGCAGCTGCACAAAACAAATCTTATAATAAACTTATCATTAGGTTATAGTTTATTTTATTTTCTAAGATATCTTAAGCTTTCTAATTTTTGTAATATTAGATTCTTTTCTTAAAAACAGCTAGATTTAAGGAACACACTTTTGTCTTCTGGCATTGTGTGTATAACAGATGACTATATCCTTATACTGTTGGTCACTTAGAGCTACATTTTGTGTGGATAATTCAATATTTTTGTCATAAGATAAATAAAATTATGATAGTCTATTAAACAATATATTTTCATTATTTTTGTATTGAAAAAAAATTAATATGATGCCAAGTTCTGAAACACCGGCTCACTCTTAAAGCGGCAACGAAGTATTAGATCCCTAATTATGACAGATGTGTCAGAGTTCTCCCTGCTTCTCGTTGTTGTAGACACAGCAGTCTGATTTAATTGTTTCGGCACAAAGACAGTGCCGTAATTTATTTCATACGTTTCGGAGGAATGTGATGAAAGACTTCCATTGTGCGAGAACGTCACGCTAATAAGAATTTATTGTACCTCGCACTCCTCTAAACAGGTTGTTATCAAGCGGAAATAAAAATTTACACACAGGCCTCTCTCAGAACAGATTTATTTCCGCATTTTTCATTGTCTCTAGCACACAAAAACAAGTTCAGGAATTACTGGAAAAGTTGAATGTGCTTTTTCAGTTCTTAATCATGCTGATAATGTATGCATAAAATATTCAAAATGCAGATTTTCCACGGTGTCTTGGATGTTTTGATATCGAAAAGCCTGAAAACTTAATATCTGTCTCTCAGTTAGTTTCAAAGTTTAATTACATCAAGGATAAAAATCTCTTAAAAGAACATGTGTGATATTAGAGCCACAAGTTTGGCACATGCCCAATTAGAAAAGTTGAATTTGTTTGCTTGGTTTCCAGTCGTACTGATAATGTGGGAACGAAATATAGGACTGTTGCTTTTAACGTAGAAATAACCTTTTCGGGTAGTAAAGTTGAAAATTTGATGTTGTCTGTTGATCCTTCTCTAATTTAATATAAAAAATATGGTAAGAAGGGCAATATTTATACCACACGTTTGGCCCTTGTCCAGTTAGAAAAGGTTAATTTTCCGTTCTAGTTCCCAATCATAATGATAGTATTAGTATAAAATGCCGGACTATGCTTTTTGACGGCTTTTAGGGTTTTGAGGTAGGAAAGCCTGAAAACTTGATGTCGTCAATTGATGAGTTAGTCTGTGCTTTATTTTTATCAAAAGCTAACGAAAGAAAAATGAAATATATGCGACAAAACTTTGACTCATATCCAGTAGAAAAAACAAAACAGGAAATTTAGCGGAGAAAATGCGCAGCAATATTTAAAATTCTTTAAAATAGGAATGTTGCAGAGTCGATCGAGAGATGAAAGTTCACGGAATATGATAAATTTTTTTCGAATTCTTATGCATCGTGGCGGGAAGCATAAACAAATCATCAAATTAATAAATAAGGAAAAAGTGGATCGTTAACCACTTTTATTCACGGAAACATTTAATATGTTGTTGATCCATTACAGATAATTTGATGTAATCAGACTTCCGCCGTATTAAGGAGAGAATTGTGATTTACTGCAAAAGTTATGGGTCCCCTATTCGATCATTATTTTAAGAATTCTGTATAAAAATTACATAGTGGATGTTGAAAATGAGTACTGTATACCAGCTCCTGTTTTCGTAAAAATTGCCGGTTTTCTTTCATGGAAAAAATGAAGGTAAAGGCATCATTCTGCTGCCGTTCCTTGCGTATTGTTGATTGTTTGGTTAGGAATGACTAGATTTGACACTTAAGCGTCTAAAATAAAGTCGATTAATTATCTTTACTTCTTTATAAAACGTAAATGGATTTCGTATTTACCATGATGCTTGTACAGTAAATACTGTACATGTATATACAAATATTCTGAATTCCAAAAATATCACCGGTTCCCTGCATTTCGGGTAAGGGATATTCTGCACATATAAAACTTATTAGAGAATAATTATCAAAAGCAATCAGTATACAAAGTACACCAATTGCGAAATATTCAAACTTTAGCCATACGTGTATCGTTTTATCAATATTTTTGTTAGAGATGACTTGAGATTTGTTTACTTTCTTTCCTCTCGTCTAATGTATGAGTCCACCTAAAAAAACACCTTGTTAAGATCCCATTAAATACTGCTTCAAATAAAATACCCTGCATCCAGCTACGTTTCTCATGTGTGGCAAATGCCATGACCTTAATGCCCGAACAACATATCACCCGCATCAACTCAATAAATTTGTCAAGCTTCCTTGAGAAACTTAAGGTACCCACTATTTAACCCTTTCAATGAGTTCTGAACCTACCCATGTTTTCCCAAACATCTTCAAACAAGCCCGTAGAAGAAGAAAAAAGAAAAAAAATAGAAAAAAAGTAACAAAATAATGAAAACTCATCCATTTCACGCCACGGCGTCACCTTAAGACGCCCTACCGCTGAGCGCAAAGTGACCCGCCCTTTTGTTTACACTCCGGTTACTTCCTTCTTTTCTTGTATTATAAGATGCTGGCTTAAACATGTGCGCGGGAAAATGCGGTCATGAATATGCAGGATTTTTTCACGGGAATATTAATAGCCTTTGACGTATTAGGCGTTTCAAGAATGGAAGATATGGCGTAGGCCTTATGACAGATGTATGAATGGAAGAAACCCGACGTATGTATGTATGATGACTGTATTATATGTATTATCCTTCTAATAATTTCTTTGAGTGTCTGTGGTGTACTAAGTTACACCCAAAATCTTCCCTTTGGAGACTAAATGAGTATAATTTTTAAAAAATTATTTTCTCTTGTAACATGAACAAGTCACAGCGTGTTCCTTACATTTGAATCGTTTTGCCTGTAAGTAAATATTTTTATGATGAAAAAGATAATATAAAGAATTGAAGAGTTTCAGTCACAATAAAAAATCAATGTAATAAATTCCTTTGAATTAGATCGGAACACGAATTTTACGAAAGACGTTACCATCAAACCTGTTCTTCCCTCCACCAATTACTACTGAACTTGTACACTGCAATAAGTTACGTCTGTCTTACAGTCTTTTTCCGTAAATTCTGAAAGTGAAAAATCGTGGTTTAATAAGTAAATTTTCCACTATTAATTCAGTGTACCTTTCTCTAGAATTGCAGTAAGAATCTGTTTCTGGGAGAAGGTGAAAAGAAAATCAACATAATTTTCTAGTTGCTTTTAACGTTTTCACACTTGAATTGCATTCCAATAGATTACTTTTTTTAGCTCTATACCTCTGACTGTCTCCTACCATGATTACACCACTCCATTTTTCCGGACTCCTAAGAAGTCGTGTCATCCAGATTGCTTCGTTGTAACTACAGGACAGGTAATCACTATATTTTGACCACGAATGGGAATCTGCGCTGATATCTGACTTGCAAAAGTCACAATCTCTAGGACTTTTCAGTTCTTATCCTGAAACTGTCAACAAAGTATTCGTGCAAAAATTGCCAGTATTTTACGAATGATTATGAAGATTACTTTCTATATTGTCAAATTCAGAATTCCCCATGTGAATAGAGTTAATCGAATTCATAAGGATATTTAACGGAAAAGGAATTACTCATGACTCAATTTTGCATTTACAAGAAAAAAAAGAGTTGCGGTACTTTGTAGGTGCTAAGTTCTTCTTTAGGTACTGATTTCTAGATCCAGCCAATAATTACTGAAAGCTATAGTATTCAGCATCTTTATCCCAAAAAGGGATTCAAGCTATTCAGAGTCAGAGATTACCTTTGCACACATACAACGTTCGGTACTTTCCTATTATACCGACCTGCCGCCAACCTCTCGGCGAACTGAGACTCTTGGTGAGGAAAAACCGGTCTCATATGTTTACAGAGAGAGACCGGGGTTGGATCTGTGGAACATCTACTCACAAACTGTAGACGCAATCACCGCACCACGGCGTTGCTAAGAAAACGATTCTATTTAAGTATATGTAACAAATGGACAGAAATGTACATGAAAATGATATGTAAAGATTATTTAAAGATTTATTTTCTGATGCAGCTCTGTCCTTTTCTTACACACACTTGAGATGTTTTATTCACTTCTTCATGTACACGAAATTCCTGCATGAAAGGAATAATGATATATATGCCACCAAAAGTAGAAATGAAGTTTGTAAAAAATAATATGTGATATGAGAAGTCAGCATTATTTTTTTCTTCCACGCCCTTTTTTTAACTTTAAATTTAAAATGTAGTTCACAAAAGTGGAAAAGTGGTTTGAAAAGTGAGTATTTTCTTGTATTCATTTTATTTAATTGGCGACTTTTTGCGTAACGTTGGCGACAGGACGGTATAATGGGAAAGTACCAAATGTTCTTTGATATATACATCCAGCGAACTTAGCAAGTTTCGCCCTTGTTATGGGCTTCTCAGCATGATAGAGCCGATTAGTACGTACTGTAACGTCACGCAGAATCGTGATACAAATCCCCTTGCAACAGAGAAATTCACAAAAACATCTGTGGGATTAAAAACAAATCAGTGAGGTTCCCACCGAATTCTGAACATCTGTGAGGACTAAAAAACGATACGAATAGTTCTCGACGAATTCTTGGTGTAGGGCATTAAGCCTCATACGTATCTGGTTTCCGAGAAAATTTCAGAAAATCTGTGTGAAACAAAGTCGTCCTCCGTCGTATACTAATAAACAATCCTTTCGTGGCCATTATTCAGAGCTTCTGACGTTATTGAAAGTTCACGTAACGACCCATAAGAACAGAGGCCTGTCATTATGTACTAATCCCACGGCTTCTCTCTCGAAAGGGCGCATTTCTGAGAAATCCAAGGCGTCGCCGACAAAGGAAGTGCAGCTAGATATATTCGAAAACTTTGTGTTTTTAAGAGAGTCCCGTCTAAGATCTGGACAAAAGCGGACGCAGGACTTTTGCTCCTGACTGACTACAGTAGACTAAGGAGAAGCCGCTGTTAACCTCTTTTGTATTTGACGCTTTGTTCGTCTGTAAACGTTTTTATTCAGCATTTAACTTGTTAAGTTTTTTTTCTATTAAATTTTGGTTAAGTTTTAAATTCTTGCCTGTTTGTTTAATTCATCAGAACCACTCAGGCATTTGTTTTTACTATTTGCCACGAAACAATTCAAACACCTCAGCTACCCGCCAGAAGTCGCCACTGTATGAAGGAAAAGAGGTCGGAACACGGAATTTATCTGATGAGTGACAAAGTGCATTCATTGAGCTCACAACAGGCAAAACTATTTTCCATCACAAATAACGGTTTATGGTCACGATTTACGGTTTTAAACTTGTTTGAATACTTCAAGTGAAAAAATGAATGGAACACTCCCTCTTAGGAGCACTCTCTCTTAGGAGTGTTTTGTTAGGACATATGCAAAGATATGCATCCCGAGTTCCGATACATTTTTTACCGAACAACCTATAAACTTTTAACATTTTATCTGACAGTAGTGATATCACCATTTATATACGAATCATGGGACTTTCAACACTAAAATACAAGCCTGGACTGGAATACCTATTCTATATCCAATCCATTCGATACCCCTCGCTCTATTTTACAGTACTTCCGTAGTGTGTTCCAAGAACGGCGGGTGTACCGTCGGGATTTATGCCTTCCATTGGTCCAGTGTATTACTTTTTGTCTGTTTTAGTTCGTTTCATTGGTCTGTTCGGGACTTTACATGTTTTGAAAATGTTTTAAGACTTAACACGTAGCTCGTTATTTTGCTTATTTGGTTGAAAGAGCTTTCTTTCCTGAGCCTTATAATTTCTTTTGTACGTTGAAGCTTTGCCATGCAAGTCTTCATCTTCATACATGGAATATTCATTTGAAAATATATCCAGTAAAATTTTTCATTAATTTGAAAGAAATTTTAGCCAAATTGGGTATTTGTGTTTGTAATCTATATATATAACAGTTCAGTAAGTGACTGACTCACTGACTGACTGACATACAAGACAAACCAAACCACTGGACCTAAAGGGCTGAAATTTTGCATGGCGATTCTTCTTATAGTGTAGGGGTGCACTAACAAAGATTTTAGAAAAATTTGGCATTAATTGCATACATTGACCGTCGCATTTAATTTGAAAGTACTCCGTAGCGAAGTGCGGATTTTCAGCTAGTAAACAATAGACGAGTTTGGTTAAATGAAATTAAACCACCATTTAGATTTTTTAATAAAACATTCTAAGCGTTTATATGTACTTTTTCAATCTTAAATTATTGAACAGGTTGTTTGTCAACATTTCAGTCATTTCCTCGGCAATCGGCTTTTCCCGGCTTTTGTTCACGTGGGCCACATATTTGAAAGAACTCAGATAATTCTCTTTCTTAATGAATTATCTTCAATTTAGACAGATAAAATAAAGAGACTACAAAAGAGCCAATTGTGATGGAGTATGCTCAGATTGTTTAAAATTTCTTTTTCAGTCATCTCTCTGAGCTATGCGCATGTAAATTATACCGTGTTTTCTCTTGACTACAGGTATTCCTCGACTTATGACCACTTGCACATACGACGGAAATTTTTTTATTAAAAAATATTATTATTTCCCCCCCCCCTAAATACTGTTCCTCGAACGAACAGAACATACCTACATGTATTACATAATTATTAAAAAATATGATACAATATTGTGCAATACTGCAAAAATTTAAGACGCAATAATAAAAATGTGTGATGCAATTGTTTCGATATCCACACGATAAATCAAATAAATCTTCATTGGCTTCAGAAATGGCTTCAGAAATGGCTTCAGCTTTTCACTATATTAATAAAGGACTACAGCAATTAGAAGCAATGGATCCAAATGAAGAACGACTGATAAGTGTAAATCGTCGTATTCAGAAAAATCTACCTTACTGCCAGACAACATGTAAGGAAATGAAGACACAAACTGTTCAAACTACCTTGGATAACATTCGTAAAAAATTTGCAACTTATCTTCTGTCGCAAATTCTGAACCAATGGATTGTACTAACATAATAAGTAGTGATGACAAAAAAATATATATCTCTTCTAAATACAATGTATTTTAAATTACGTATGTATGTACGAAAGTAAAAAATATATGTATGTACATAAAAAAATTGTTTGAAAAAAAATTGTTTTAAACTCAACTTACGACCAATTTCTCATTCCCTATCTCGGTCGTAAATCGAGGAATATCTGTACACTGTGAAGGTTGATTCTTTCATATTTTCCTTTGAATTCCTCCAGGTTCAGCGTTTACCAGAGCTCTGTGTACTCGGACGATACAGGGAGATTTTCAAGTGAGGGGCGGAGTGGCCAGTATTGCCTATTACGAAGTGCGATATTTCTGTAGCTATTAAACCCCCCCTTCCTCCAACACATTACAATAATTGAAAATTTCGCCAAAATGGTGTATTAAAAATAATTTTTTTTCTCATTCTTTGCAACTATGTTGAAAACTTGGCAGAAATGTTGGTAATCAAATAAAAATTTCATATCTGAACTTTTCAGTATATATATATATATATATATATATATGTGTGTGTGTGTGTGTGTGTGTGTGTGTGTATGTGTATGTATATATATATGTGGGAACGCCCTCTGGCATCAACTTCTGACACTCGCGGCAGACGATTCTGTTTCACAGCTAGCGCCATCTGTGAACTCTGGGAGAACCAGGCAGAACAGAATTAACTTCCGTACGATCAAGACGCGCAGCTGACGGCTGTGATGTTACTTCTGTTTAATAACGATGTAGTAGAACGACGTATTTATTTGTTATGAAGATTGTATTTAATGTACCGTATTGTCCAAATATATAAGTGTTCGTCTTATGAGAATCGTATTATTTGAGTCATTTTATTACTTAGAAGTTAAGGAACTTTGTTTATCTGTGTTAATGAATTCTAACTGGTTTAGAACAATTTATGTTTCGACGTTTCATACGATGTTTCAACCCTAGACAACGAAATTTTATTACACACACACACACACACACACATATATATATATATATATATATATATATATATATATATATATATATATATATATATATATATATATATATACTAGCTGAAAACTCGCACTTCGGTACGGAATACATTCAAATTAAATACAACGGTCAATGTATGCAATTAATGCCAAAAAAAAATATATATATATATATAATAAAAACAACGATCAATGTATGCAATTGATATAAAAAAAAACAAAAAAAATATATTTATAAAAAAATCGTAAGGGATATTTTTATAAACAAAAAATGTAGAAGAAAATATTCAAATTAAATCTAATAAAACATAGTAAAGAATATAGTAGAGTTAATATAGTACAGTTTGAGGAACATAATATCTTTTATTGTATTTTAATATTTTTTTGTATAATGTCCAATCGTCTGCCGCATTAGCAAGAAAAAAAATGTCTATTTAGTTGTTATACAAGTGATGATAAATTTATTTAAAGTACCAGAAAAGGAAATCACGTGATCAGCATTTAATAAATTAAATTCTAAAAATTAATTTTTAAAAATTCACCAAAAATTTAGAAAATGGAGGTAAAGATTCGAAAAAAAGATCTCATTTTAAAGGAATTTTTGTGATCTTTCTCATGATATAAATTTTATAACCCTAAATGTCAAAATGTCTCCTATGTGTCAAAATGTGTTTACTCCAATTAATAATCTTTAAAGTGCCACTATACAGATTCTCCATTCTATTGCCTGTTTAATTCCCCGTAATATATATGGTGCCGTGACCAGGATATATATATTACGGGAAATTAAACAGGCAATAGAATACATGTCTGAGATAATGACACATGTCTGAGATAACTAAAAAAACGAACTCAAATTTAATAGATAATATTAACATTTAATTTCTCTTCTTATTTAAAATTAATATAATCGTTAGTTACAATTTGAACAGAAACAATATAATAATTATTTACATATATTAAGAAAATATTCGATTACATATTAAGACATAGCTACATATATATTGAATATTCTGTGCTCTCGCCTGATTATATATAATACAAATTATTTATTCTTACCACCACCCTTATTGTAGACTGCTGATTGGCTCTCATTTTATACTTGATCCAATGCAGACCAGAGACTCGGGAGACCTCGGCATAAAAAAAGAAGTCGAGGGTCGAAGAGAGGAGAACCTCGAGATACTTCACTGTCTCCGCTTTTTCTTCAATTGACTAAAAACGTTAAAACTTCCCAGCACCGAAAAATGCAGGGGTTAGAAAAATGTTCTGGAACATTAACACCTTGAAGCCCCTGATTGGTCAAAGACGGTTGCTGGGTCGTTGCTATGGAGGAACCATGTCCCCTTAATCACCGTGGTGGTGGCAAGTAATTCTCCCATCCTGTGCAAGTGACCTTGTGTACTATTTGTAATGCTACGGGTCATACTTAATTGCATGTGGGGAGCACATTCCTTTCATCCAGGAAACCTAGTATGAAAAATCACAGCGATGATTTTCAGAACACAGACAAAATTTAAGATATTACAAAATAAAATAATATATACTTATAAAATGTGCATGGAACAGAATTATTGTTGTTTACAAATTATGAAATAAGAAAACAGTTTTTTAGAGTTAAGACAGTATAATAATTAAAATAATTACAAAAGTTGAGTTCCATGTCACAAATTGGTTGCAGTATCCCCAGGTATTATAAGCTCTTTTGCAGATGTTTGACAAAAATCATCAAATAAGGCCTTCATCATTGACATACATGAAGGCCTTATTTGAATAGTGGTCCAACTCCATTCTTGCTCATTTTGAGATACAGAGCCTTAAAGTTTAATGAGTATGATCAACATGAAGGCCTTATTTGAATAATAATACAACCCCGTTCTTGTTCATTTTGAGATACAGAGCCTTAAAGTCTAATGAGTACTGAGAAATGACTGATAAAGTCTGATTTGTTATGCCCTCTATTGGCACCAGAAATAAGCTACAGGTGTGCCAGTTTGAAAATCAAATAGAAATGACTTGTATGAACATGAAAGTGAGGCTAACTCCATTTTTTTAAAAGTGAAGTTGGACCAATATTCATATAAGGCCTTCACATATTCATGACGTATTCCAGTAAGTATGCAACTGTGTTTCTCAAGTACATCCAAAAGAATACCACTTTGCCAATTGTCCTTGTTTGCCCTTGTCTTTGTTTGCCCATTGTTCCACCCCACTTTGCCCATTGTCAATAAATGAAATTTAATTAGTAAATATTGAGTTTTGCTAGTATTTGAGTAGGGTTCAATCCCGAGGAAAAAACAATTAAAGTCGTAAAATTCATTCTCATAAGTACAAATTTTAAAAAAACCTAAAAAACCTCAGATTTTAATTATGAACAAGGTATGATTGATGAAATATGTCATTTTTCCTTCCTCTGGTAAACGTAGCCAAATCATTGCTACATTAACTTGTTTTGTTGAAAATTTTGACGAACTTGTAGAAGTCATTAACGCATATATGTCACAGTAATAACAATTGTATCCTAATGTCATGAATGTAATAATCTAGCAACTTGGCCAAAGGAATAAGCCCTTGCTTATTAAGAGAAGATGATTAAGAGAAGATGAAATGGAAAGTCAAGAAACAGGATATTGATAGCAGAACTCGTTGATTAAAATTAATATTTGTTAATTATAATAACTTAAGTTTATATTGATTTGAAATTTCCCTTTATTATAAAATACAGAAATTTGAACCTACTGATTTTTAAAACTTTTTACCTTATCTCATATGGGGGAAAAATACAGAATATGATTATGAGACATAAAAAGACGTACACAGGTCAAATAACAAAAAAAAAAGGTTACAGACGAAATTTATGGACAGTGAATTTGCATTTAGAATTCATTCCATGAATAGATATCTAGAAAATTTAAAAATATTTTGCGCACGGTCATTTAAAATTAATTTAAATGAATATAGTTAATGCGTGCTCAAATTTTGTCAAGTGAACCAATGATTTTGTTGAAGTCACAAATGAGTGGTAACTTCATTTGACTTTCAATGGAATTAAACATAGAAAAATAAATAAGAATATATATATATATATATAAATAATAGAAAAAGTTGGAAAGATTTAGCGTTGGGTTATTCATTTTGTTTGCGTTTTAGGCATTGTTTATCTCTTCCTCTCTTTTACAGTAAAACAACTTCCTAAGAGATGTAAGTGGCTCAACATTTTTACCGTATAAAAGTTTGCTAAAATATTATGAAAAACATTCTTGCAAAAAAAAACGCCTTGCTATCAATCAACACAAACTTCTTAAAGTGTGAATAAATAAAATATCTTTTCGGGAGAAATATAAATAGATTATGGCTGTGTACCAAATAGAATACTTTGAGGAAGAACTCTGGCTAAATTGTTTCACTGGGATGAGTAATCGTAACGTTAAAAAAAATGTTGATTGATAGGATATAGTATTTTTTTAAAAAGGTGGGAAATTTTTAACGAAAACCTTTGTTATTAAAATATTCTTCTTTTAATGTTATAACTTCAAGCAAAATGAAACAAATCCAGATATTTCAGTTAATATTTTAGATTTAAACAGGAAATTTTCTTTGCACAGCAAAATGTAGCAAATTCAGATTTTTCAGCTGACATTAGATTAAACAGGAATTTTTATCAAGATCAAAGAAATTTTGCCCTAACATGAAAAATGAAGCTAAATGATATTTTCTAATTTAAATATCTTTAAACTATTTGTTAAATTCAGTATTTTATTTATGTTATGATTTTAAGATAGGACTACAATTTTTAGTACTGAAAAATATGGTAATAACCAAATAAAACTTTTAATTAAATTTGCTAATCTCGTTTATCCTTGAATAAAAGAAAAAAAACATCGCATTTATCTTATCTTTTTCTTTTAAAGAAAACCAAACAACAGCTCACCAAACACCTTAAAGTTTAAATCTACATTCAAAAGAAATCATTAGCATTAAAATAGTTTCCATTTCTTCAAATTCGTAAACAAGAAAAAGCAAGATAAAAAACTTTTGTAGGGAGTTCAATAAGGTCCATTTTCTATTTTACTGCGATAGTAATTGAATGACCTAAGTTTCGGGTAACCCCTGTCTCTCTTCCTCTGCCTACGACGCAGCACTTCATATTATATAGTTGAATAATTCTGCTTAATTGAATCAATCAGAATAATTTGTTTTCTCTCATATTCATTTTCAGAGGCTTGTCGATTGTTAAATCCCTGTACAGTCTGGTACCCAGAGGTTGATTTTTTTGGTTGGTTTTATACCATTCGCGAGATCCGAACCGCAGTTCTTGTCACCGATATTAGTCTAATTTCGAGAACAACGGTTTGCAGGGATATTTACAACCGCTCGGAATCAGCTTTAAGGAGTAGGTCGCAATATGGTTAGCCTAGGGTTTATGTCCCGGATTCCGGTCAAGCTTTATGATTTTTTTACGGCCCGTGAACTTCGGACGCATATTTTCAGTGTTACTTCTCCCTATTTTTCATCAAGATGGAAAATTATGTCATCAAAACATCAATGTGACTCCCTGAAACATTTTTTATCTACATCTTCTTGTAACTTAAGTCCGTAGAGTGAATGGTTCAACATTTATAAAGTACTAGTACAAGCTGAAGTTGCCGAGAACGATGGCGTATTAATACAGATGAAGCGTAAGATTTGAATACTGCTGTGGATTTCTCTTGATTCGCCTGAAAGGGGTAACGAAAGATAGCCACGCCCCAATCATAATCAATAAAATTAGACAATTTTCAATATTTTTCAGTCAATTTCCACTAAAGAACTGTATGTCACATGTCCATCAGAAACAAGGAAATGATTTAGAACTAGCGTTCGATTCTAAAACTGTAACGGTGGATCAAATGAAAACGGAACATTAGTTATAATTTCGTTTATTTTTGTATGAATATGGTGCAAATTTGTGTAGAGGTAGAGCGGGAGGTAAGGAAGGCAACCCTTATTGCGGAAGTGGATTTTCACTAGGCAGTCGCGTAGAAGCATGTGATGTGTATGCTATGACGGTCGGAAAACAGTATCGTCCGGCAACAGTTTGCCTTTACAACATGTTCTCAGATATCCTGCTGAGGAAAATTTCCTGGCCAGAATTGTGTCAGGTGATGAATTTTGGTGCCACTACTTCCAACCAGAAACAAACGACAAAGTCAACGGTGTAAACATCCGAGCTCCTCACCGCCAAAGAAATCCAAGCTGATGCAGAGTAGTGGTAAAGTCATTCTGACGTGTTTTTTCGTTCAGAAAGCACCGCTTCTCCTTGAGTTCCTGGAGTGCTTTTGCTGCAGGACACCATGCAAACACATATGGCCGCTCTTATGCAGAACACGTTGGCGAAGTTTCGGGAGACAATGTTGCAACACCCATCACATAGCCCGGATCTATCACCATAAGACTTTCATATCATTGGTACTCTGAAAAAGGCATTGAAGGGTCGCCGTTTTTACTCGGACAGCAAAATCATGGACAATGTTCGAAACAAGTTCGGATCTCACCCAAATGACTTCTGTTAGCAGGGTATTCACCGCTTGGTGAAGCAATGGGACAAGTGCTTGTGTAGCATTGGAGATTTCGTTTGAAATAAACTATGTCATTTCACTGTATGGCTCCTGTTCCGTTTTCATTTTATGCACCCTTATAGATGGCAATAGGATTTCAGCTAATGATGGAGCGTTTCAGGTAAACTTTAGGTCTCCGTATTACAGCTTTAACTGACAGCAGTTTTCTGAATCCCGAAAGAAAAGTTGGTTGGATGAGAGTGTTACGGTAAGCTCTTGCAGCACGAGAGTAAATTAAATCGTGATCAACATTTTAAAGTATATCCTGAACGGCTGCAAACAATCATTTGGTAACAGAGTATAGAAGCTACTCTTCTCAAATTATATTTTTTGTTTCTTTTTGAACGGACTAAATTAAGTAAACACCATTGGTTTTGCAAGGAATTTAAGGTAATTTATTCATTCAATGCATAAATAAGAAATGAGAAGTTGGTTGGTCTTATACAATAACTAAGGTAAGAGTTATGGAAAGCAAACAGTCGATTAAAGCTTGTCAGCACTGCAAATTAAGTCAGTCCTAATTTCATTTGTAAACCAGATGTTGAAACCTTTTGGAGGTAACTACTGGATCTAATCTAATAAGATATATGAAGCAGTTAAGGAAACAAAGCAGATGCTTCTCAAAGCATCATGAGTAATCTGTCAGTGAAGTTTGATGCAGCTACTAAAACTGAACTTGAAAAAAGGAAAGTATAAGGTATTTAAAAAAATTAAGAAGGAACTAGAGAGCTGAAAGATAACGGGGAAAAATGAAATATCTTTATGTTTGTTATTAGCGAACAGAGGATGAAACCGATTGACTGTAACTTCGATCATATTTCCTTTTTAATATCATATTACAAAAATTCTTCCTAAACTCTCTCCTATAAGATTGTTGCAGAGCAAAAATAAATTAATAAAATAAATTTTCAAGTGACAAATAATGTATTGTTATTTATACCGATACTGGGCAGAAGTCCTCAAACTATTTTGGGCCAAACATCACCACTTTAACTATACTGTGTTATCTTTTATTGTATGGACACATTGATTTATTTATCCAGGGATTTCCTGGGATCTCGTGGAGCAGGCTGATTTCCCTCCGGAACACCGCGGTAAATAAAAGTGTTCAATTTAGCCCTAGTGCAACAGCTATCCATAGCACTAAAATATCAATCAATAACTAGCAGTTTTCGTAAGTGATTTAGTTTCTTTAAATCATGCAACGAGAAGTGACTTTACATGTGCTGAAAATAGATAATCTCAAAGTCACCTTTTTTCACAAACAGACACAAAGGGACGGATCCAGAGGTGAGATTTAGCCGCAACTATTTCAAAGTACCTTTCTCAAAGGCCGGTAGAATATCGAAATATTTTAGATTTTTTTTCCCTCGAAGAAACCAAGAATTTATTTTTTACGATGTCCAAATTTAGATTTATATCAGAAACCAAATCGTTTCGATTTTGCTTCGCACGTCCCCCCCCCCGCTACACACGCATAAATTTAATTAATTGACATACATACAGGGTGATTTTTTTTAAACTGACACTACTCAGAGCCATCTGTAGCGCGATGTATCAGCCAGAATTCCACTAAAATTGATAGAGGGACTAAGGACGACATGGGAAAGAGTTTCCGTGAAAAAAAAAAGTTCCAAAAGTCGCCGATAGGGGAATATATGGCGCTCTTGTTGTCGGCGCACCCGAGAATTTGCATAAAAGGTAAGTAAAACATACAAATACAAATTCACGACTATATAATCGACAGCAGCGCCAGTATTTCGGGCTATAAAGGTAAGGGATGGATACTGAAAAAGTTGTAAGCAGACTAATGAATATCAAAGAAATTTCACTGCATCACCACTTTATGCAGCAAATTCACTTCTCCCTCCTTCAATGTGACCACAGTCCTGGTGGATGGCACATTGCATCCTGAATACTACGTTCTCAGCGGCCAAGCGTAACATGTCACCAGGAACGTTCATCAAAGTCCGGGAGATGTTGTCCTTTAGGGCCGCCAAGTTCGAGACCAAGATACACCTTAGACTTTAAACAACCCCACAGAGAAATGTCACATGGGTTAGGTCTGGGGAGCGAGGTGGCCATGTGAAGTGGAAAAAAGCGACTGATGACCCTTTCCTCTGTAAAACGAATACGCAACAAATTCCGCACTTTATAGCCCGAATTCTGGCGCTGCTGTCGACTACGTAGTCGTGAATTTGCATTTTGATGGTTTACTTGCCTCTTATGCAAATTCTCGGGGACGCCGACAACAACAGCGCCATATCTTCCCCTATCGGTGACATTTAGAACTAATTTTTTTTTCACGGAAACACTTTCCCATGTCGTCCTTAGTCCCTCTATCAATTTTGGTAGAATTCTGGCTGATACATGGCGCTACAGATGACTCTGAGTAGTGTCAGTTAAAAAAAAAAATTACCCTGTATATATGATATGTATTAAATACGATTACTCAAACACTGACCTATGACATCAACACTGCATTCATCACTGCACCGGTATTCTCCGTATGTACAAATAAGACAAAAACCTCCATGTTTCTGAAATCATCTATCACAATTTATCATCATTCTAATTCATAAACATCAAAAGAAACTTTGACACTGTCTAAAGAGAAACAACATTATCATCATAAACTATCTCAAATGTAATAAATACATTTCCCTCTTGCGAAAAGGAAGGAATTAACTAAAGAAAATTCAAAAACCTTCCCCCATTAAGATGTGAGCAGAAATCACGTCAGCTTTCACCGATCCCCATACATTATCTCACCTATCCGATAACTGCAAGCGTCGACAAATACCACACATCAGTTCTAATTTCTAAAACAAAAGGAGTCATTTACATCATCATTTCATCCGCCCCCAACCTGTGCTTCACATGCAGGTGTTCACATTTCTCTTTTATAGTCAAGACCATCCATTTACAACTTTTCATGCATCAGCCCTTTGCTTTCTCTTCCACTTTTGAAAACGGTTAATTAAGTTCTCCTTTGTTTTTCGTTCTTTTGGCAAAATATCAAGTATGCCGCGTTAGGATAAAAGACTAAGGTCTTTGTGAAATCGAAATGTAACAGTGCAAAAATTTTAATTAATGTGACCTCATCCGCTTAGGTTACGACAGTATCAGTTGCAACACTATCAGGATACGCAAAGAAATGAAAATTACAGGTTATGTGTCATCACGAAATATCTTTTTCAAAACTATCTTTTTTTTTATCTGCTCTAGTAAAAATGAAGAAAATTATATGTTATTCAAAGGAAAAAAAATGGTCTGCGATAGTTCTTTACTTATTTACTTCACAGTAAAGAGTAAATACCTATGTTTAATATAAATCCGTGTAAATTCTTCTTCTATTCTATTAATTCCCTCATTAAGATAATAGGTCAGTTTGCAATCGTTAATAGCTATACTGTTTATAAAGTTTTAAACAAGTGCCAACATTTAAATAATGAATGTCGTAAAATGGTATGTAAACATCAGCTCTTGCAAACTCATAAACAAATTAAAATGCAAAATATTAAAGATGGAGCACAAATATTTTAACAGTGATTCGTAAAAAACTTGTCCTATATGCATAATTACTTAATTTAAATAATTGAGCCGAAGTTTTTTTACTATGCCATACTTTCAATATTACTAGAAGATCACGAGGAAAGATATTTGAGAGCAGGAAGATGTTTGGGATTAGTTTCTGGAAATGTTTGTCCTCGACATTTATTCTTTCGTTTTCGATAATAACTTTTTTATACGTAAAAATAACTATTGGAGGTTTTAGAGACTTTCGATTTTAATAAGGTTTAAAAAATGCTATTATGTTTCTCAAATTTTATGATCATAAAACGGTACTAATGATATATATCCCAGCATAAAAATTTTATGTTCGTTTATTGCACTTCTTTTCGATAATAAACACGCGGTTTGGGATGTAATAATGAAACTGTTTATTCTTTTGAATTCTTTTTTGATTCCTTTATTTCTTATGAATCAAAATATCTTTTCTCGGGAATCAAATCCTTCATTCCTTCTGAACAACAAATTTTAAATTATTAAAATATACTATCCCAAAATCAATTGTTTCTTTAGTTCCGTATGCATTTATTTATGCAATCTTACATTGAAGTTTATTTTATCACTGTTTATTGTAAGCTCTATTGCTTTATTTAACGTGCCTTATCCTTGCCAGTGTTTACGCCAAAAGAACCAACGATCCAACCTACTTCTCAGCTTATTTGCGGAAGGAGATCAGAATCCTCCCGCAGCTTACTTGAAAACCCCGCCGTTAAAAACAAATATTTTACTAGCAAACACCTTCATTTCAACGCTACAAGGGTGACAACCGTCAAAAACTATTTTGCGAGCGAGACAGAGTTACTTTTTTTGCAATCCGAAAACTCAGCCACAGCCTATGGCAGAATGATCCGTCATGTGGGAATTGCGACACTTCTGATGACAAAACTTGTATCCTTTCTCCATGTTTTTCATCTTCTCCTACGATGCGTCGTTTCATAACTGAGTCTGATATACCCTGTCTTGGGCATCGGGGCTCACCAAAGGTGCTCTGGCGTCAACTCTGCATCAGGAAGCAATGTTAGAAAAGGAGGAAGCATGGTATGGGCGGTGCCGGCCACGAATTGGAATAGAGCGTTTCCAAATCACTGTCCTCCAAATTTAATAGGTTCTCAAACGTGCTTTCGAGGTGAAGGTGAGAACTGGAATGAAGGGGTTGTGTGAATATTGAAAAATGTATGTACAGCACGCGAAGCGTTGAATGCGTAGATTGAAGACCCTGCTGATTGAACAAGAAAATCAATCAATCTTGACCACCATTTTTAACTAGCATTCCCTTATAAGAAACAGTAAGATAAGAGGTAAAATTGGATTGTTTTGAGTCTCTTATAACGATAGATTATAATAACAATAAATTTTATTGTTAGTTTATCGGTAAAACAGTAAATATATGGAGCTTTCCATCTCTCTGTAAATTTTATATTTCGATGGAATGATTTGTGGTGATCAAAGTTTTATTTGGCGTGTGAATACAATTTTATTTGGTTGGAACACTGGATCATGCGCAGTGGGAATCAAATAAAATTTTGCAGATGGCGGTGGATTGAACGCGGACGGGGAGGGGAGTTACGTTTCAGAATTCTCTGGGAGCTGTGATTCTGCTAAAAAATTCGTATCTTCAATGTTCAGTAAAATTAAAGACATTGCTTTTCATTATTTATCACATCCTCAGAAACGGCTTCTAGTTGCATTGCTAGTGGAATATATTCTGTATTAACGGTAGGAAACCATTTTCACGTTTTTCATATTTAGAATTTGCTATAAACCATCTGAACAAATTTTTGAACGTATGTAATGTAATAACCTCCTACTTAGGCCAATATATTGTTGTTGTTGTTAAAGTCCTTGCGGTTCACACTAATTGAGACTTATAAAGATAAGACATATAAAGAGCGGAACATATAAATGTAAGACAGGCAATAGAAACTTAAACACACACATACTCACAGAGAGAGAATTTTTATTTATAAACAATGACGCCAGCAATGGATTCTAGATTGCAGCTCCTCTTTCGAGATGGAACTCCTTTTGCAGACGGAAAACTTGACTATTACCCTAGATTTCATTCATACTTTATGCGGGATTTGAACGCGCGCCCACGGCGTGGCGGTCTGATACCTTAACTACTTTGGGACTGGGCATCCAGGTCAATAATAGAAGTTGAAAGAAAAATGTATTTTATGAATGACCAAAAGAAAAAATCGCCAGGTAATTCTATCACATTATGGATGAAGTAATGGATCTAGTTGCAAAGAGATGCTGAACTCGGTTTAGGCATGTAGAAAATTGTATCGAGGGGTCGCTGCGACGCCCGTAGAGAGGGAGAAGTTTTCGCCTCTCAGTTCTCTCCTCGCCCTCGTAAAAAAGGGTCATGTAACCGCTCGTTGGAATCCCTATCTGGGGAAGCACTTTCTATATATGTTTTACAATTGTTAACTGTTACAATAATCCAAAAAGCCCAATCTTCGTTGTTGTCCATCTGTAGTAGTTGTCAAAAATTCGCCAAGACATAAAATGTACGGAAGATAGCGTAAATCCATATGCAGAAATAGTCCACTTTTTTTGATAGCATTGAAATTTATTCCTAACACATTTTAACCTGTGATGGAAGACAAATGAATCCCCTATAAATGAGGGTGAAAATGGGAAAATAATTAAATCTGAGGCACGTGTCTGTAGCACAGATCGTATTTTATACGTGTCTGTAGCACAGATCGAAATTTTATACTGCTATTCATGCGAGCTTTAGTAGCTCCCATTGTGGACTACAAAATGATGAGGGTATCAGCAAAAGAATAATGTATTCTGCAAGAAAAATTTCAGACAATTCTATCTCATTCAATGTTATATTTTTGTTTCACAATTTTCCGTCTTCCAACTGTTTTGTATGACAGTTTCGTATGGGTGTAGTACTTAATATAAAATAACTAAGAGATGACGAAAAATAGATACTCCGTAAATTGTCTGACAGCTAAGTCAGTTATTAACATAAATATGTTTTTCTTTTCGTTCCCCTTCGTTAATATTCTTCGACTGAACAGCTGGCATTAATCTAACGTTGTGATCGCACAGAAGTCATATTTTGTCTATAACCTTCTCATGATCTTAGCGGCAAGGCGTAGCAAATAGCATTAGAGAACAGCAGTTCAATTAAAGGCTTTACTTCGCACTTTTGTTATCCAGTGTTTATTCAATTCCTTTAAAAATACAGGAAAATGAAGCTTTTTCGAAATATAATCTGTGGGTCTAAAAAATACCCTGCTAAATATGACTTTTCTCGATTGTTTATTAGGACTGAATGCCATACTATTGAAACCGAGAAAGAAACAAGTACGCTAGTTCCATAGAGTACTTCTAGTTATAGAAGTGTAACAACTTTAATAACACCGTCCTCACTCATCCCTGTTTTACTTATTAAAAACGGGCGCAGTGGCCCGGTTGGCAAAGGCACCGATCCAGTGATCTGAACGTCTTTGGTTCAATGCCTGTCGCTGACAAATCCTCTGCCGTGTACACTAATGGCGGCTGGTGCATGAAAAATCTGTCGTGGCTGCAATGTCCCCCAAGTTCTCAAATTTACCGCTGGAGGTGCGGGGTCAAGTGTTCCGGTCTCGTCACCTGGCTCGGTTCAAAATTACGGGACCGGTTCTTTAGCCAAGTCGAACCCTGACCCTTGTGGTGCTATTAAAAACCGGAGCCGCACTGCTTTGCCCAATAGCCGTCATGAACTTGATCTGGCGATATACTGCCGGTCAAGGGACATCAGTCACAACAACAACTTATTAAAAACAAACAACATTTAAAGCAAAAGTGGACTTCTCCTTGTAATGTTTTCAACTCTGGCAACCTGCCTTGCAATCTCACAGAATAACATTGCCTATGTCTATTTATTGCGTTCGTATGTTTCATATGTGAATGTATTTTATATAGAGATCCGTTCTACAGTGTTTTAGTAGCTCTGAAAAAGTAAGCAAAATGCATCCGTTCATTGTCTTCAAAATTTTCAGGCAGTAATTTTATGCTTAACAGTTATCTGTTCTATAAAGTTAAGCCTTGTTCAGATTTCTTCAGGGGAGTTGCGTAGCGTTCCTCCGTTGGTTCCGATATTGCTGACATGACCTGTCATTGGTTTGATATATCATGTGGTCAATACGTTGAGCTATGTGATTGGTTAATTTCTCTTTATAGCTTATGCTCCGCTCCGCTCCACACCGGAAGAATGTGAACAAGGCCTAAGTCAAATACATTTCCGAAACTTTTATTTACTTTTTCAAGCACTAATGTTTTCACATATAAATTTCCATTATAAAATGAGGCAATAGATCTCGTTTGATATAGATAAGATTGATTTGAGTTGACAGCGTACTCTAAAGTAAAACTACAATAAAGTTTAATACGTTTGTTCTGTGCACTGTTTTCAGTCTGCTTTAACCACCTTCGAATGCAAAAAGTCTTAGCAGCTGCAAATCGAGTCTTCTGTAAACTGAAAGAGTATATCATTTTAGCTTGCCCAACTACAATATAAAGAAAAAAAATTCCCCGGTTTAAAATACGATTAAATTTATTTCTCTGTGGGGCTTTCAAAAAGGTATAAATTTACCCACACTGTTTTTAGTTTCTCCATTATTTTTTCAAGATATAAACATTAAAATGAAAGTTTTCAATCTTTTTCTTTTAGTAAGTAGAATTTACCGGAGACTTTTAGAGATAATTAAAAGAAAATTCATGATGTAGCGACTGGATTTCCTACTGAACATTTTGACCTTTATCTACTGTTTATTGTTTAGAAGACATCTCGCTGATAAATGAGTAAACTCTCTGAAATCATAATTTCTTTGAAAATAGGTTAAAATAGTAAAAATTTAAAAAAAATTTATAGTCTTAAATATATTTCTTCTCCAAAAATACAACCATATATTTTCTACTTTTTTTGTAATTACGAGAGTTATAGTTAAAGAGAAAGAAAGTCGTGACACACATGTCGCGATTATTCAAAAATTTTCACAACTTTTTAATACTTGTCATAATAGGACAATAGCCTATTGCCCCTAAAATTACTGAAATAACCGAGTAAAATCAAGGTGGACATTGATATCTCAATTCTGGCAAAAGAGAAAGACAGAAAAAAAACTATAAACGCTGCTTTGATTACCTGGGAATTGTTTTAACATAATCCTCAAGAATAATGAGTTGGGTTTCCCTCATTCCTTTTCAGTTCCGACCTCACGTTTGTAACAGTGGTCAGGTTTATTTGCACAGCTGTGTCTGCTGCGTCAACTATGCTGCTTATTCTGGGAACACATCGTTTTCTTTTTTCATCGTAAAAAAGGAACAATGATTCCTAGAATTATCTCTTACTAGAAGGGATAATAAGAACGTACCAATGTTAGATGTAGGGCTTTTATTTGATGACAGGAATCGGTTATACACGCAAAGAAGGCAGTATGAACGATTTGGGAGTCATGTCTAAACCACGTATAAGTGTGCGATTCATATAATACATTTACCTTAAGCCGATCGACCTGGGGATGCTCAGTCAAAATTGTGGTGGCACCAATGTCGGCCTCCGACGCTTGTATTAGTTCCAAATAGCCGTACGCTCAACAACAGCGATATCTCATCTCCCTGCAGCCTTCAGTGTTACCTGGTTAGAATTTGTCTAGTCAGGGAGCATTAAGAACAACAATAACAGCTAAAACAGACAGTCCAAAGCAGCGTTTCTCAACCTGGGGGCAACGATCCCAAAGGGGGTCGTGGTGACAGGTAAGACGGGTCGCGAAATGTTGCGATCAAAACAGCTTGATAGTTTGAACTAGCTGCTCGCGCAGTTATCTATACAGTAGGGTGGAGTGAAAAAGGCAAAAAAAAATTTTTTTTTTAATTTTAATATTTCCTGACTTAACAAATGGTGCTGTTTGGCAAAAAAGACACTGCAAAAAAAAAAATCCCAGCGCAATCACTAATCGTCTCCAGGTTCCACACAGGGGGTCAAAGAAATAAATATTAACGTCAAAAGTTAAAAAAATCAATTTTTTAAAAATTTTATTTTAATGTTTACAATAGCTTTATTTTTTGACTCAAAAACAGTTCTAATTATAAAAAAGAAACAGGAAAACATTATCGTTTCAAAAAATATCCCTAACCTGCAATTTACTTTAATCCGTCTTCAATTTTGGATTTCACATGAGGACCAAAATAATTATCTTTGGTGTCAAACTTTGGAAGTTCCTTTCATGACTTGATTCCACTGCGAATGTATCCATCACTGACCTCTGCGCCACATGTTACCAATGATGCTTGTGTTACCAGTCGCACATGCCTCTCTACTGCTTGAGAATAGCAAGGAAGCTTCTCTATTTCGAATTGTGAACCGTTTCTGGTCATACTTTCTATGTCTTCGTCATTGAGGTTCATGGTAGCTGGTGGTTCCAAAGGATTGTCCCAGTTAATCATTTCAAAATATTCCTCTGCTTCGAAATTTAAATTTGAAAGATCAAATTGGCGTATTTTCCCTTTCCACTCAATTTTTCTTACTTTCAGTATTCTTCTGAGGCCAAGTACTCGAATATGTGATCGTTAATCTAACAGCATCGGCAACAGAATTTTTTCTGTCGAGTGAAAAAATTCTTTTCAGAGAGTGAGCAAAATAAGAATTCCTCTGAATAACTTTGTGAACAATTGACTTAAAAAAATCTTCTGGCAAGAATGAGCTTTTCTTTTTTTATCATTCAGTGCAGGTGACGTGCTCCATGAGTAGCTCTTGGGATTTTCTTTATTTCAAACCAGGATGACACGTAAACTTTCATGACGTGTATTCTACTAGGAGCTTAAAGTGTTCTGTTGGTTCGGCAGTCGACATATATAGGCGCAGAATTCTGTTGGCTGTAATGAGCCATCTTGAATGAGACATCGCTCCGGGACTTCTGTTTGCTAAATCTGGAAGGCACTCTCCCAATGATACTGCCCTAGAAATATCGAAAAGGTATTTTTGGTTTGCACTGAGGTCTTTTTTATCAATTTCAGGCAGAGCAACTGGAATAGAAACAAAACTTGTCACAGCAAGGGTTTCGCACGTTTGCAGAGATTTACCTATTGTTCCGGAAAACTGGTGTGGCCCAGATGCCTTTCCGTCAATCTTCTGAAAAAGGTGGTGAAGAGGTAGTTCGTTAGTATGCAATAGGCATACAAACCAGTGCAATTTATGGCCAACAAAGATTTCAAGTCGTCTAACTGCACCATTTTTATTCTCAACGTTGACGTTCGTTCCATCACACCCAACGGCAACCAGTTCCGAAAGTGTAATAGCTTTCTGTGTAACGAAGTTGATGATGCTTCGTATAATATCCGCACTAGACCCAGAATCCGGAGTCACGTGTCCTATATAAACAGAACCAGGTTCTGACAACAAAACAATATGCTCTTCCACAGCTATAGTACTATATAAAGAACTTCCCTTCTTTTCTTGCACTATAGTTTTGTCCTTTCTTCCATCGAAGTAGATGGCGCACAAAGACTGTGTTACTTGTATAGAATTTAGCTGTGATCGTACCTTCGGACGTTCTCTCCTCAGCTTACTTCTGTCAATAACTTTAGATGGAGTATCTTTGGATACAATCCCTATATCACTTAGCACAGAGGATGCAATGATAGCAGCTGACCTATCCGATACTCCCGTTCTATCACAAGCAACGGTTAGATTTGGCAGTGATATTCTCATTTGGCCTGTCTTGGAGGTTGAGGGAGATTCATCGTCAGTTGTTTTCCGACATTTGGCTTCATGACTAACGTAATCGTCATCATCTTCACAGATATCTTCCAATTTTGAATCAGACGGCGTTTGCTTCTAAATCTGTAATATTTTTAGATGAAGGAACATTATCTTTAAATTCCTTTGCTTTAGATTCCTGATTTTCCCTTATACTTCTCTTATACGCTTCAGTTTTTGAGTTGCAGAAATGTTAATAGATCCTATTGCATTTTTCTCTCATGGCGTTGGTCTAAAAAGTTTCGTTCCACACTTGGAACTTTCACGGAACACTTGCATTGTTCGTAATTTAAACATTTGCATACAGAAATATCAAACAAAGTACTGTTTTCTTGGTCAAAAAAATCTTTCCTAATTTTTTCAGCCCCTATTAGAGATTTGGGCATTCCTTTTATATTTTTGTACTTTTCATTGTCATTTCTAATAAGACGAATAACTTCTTGATGACTTACCACAGACAATGAGTCTTTCTTCCAAATTCTTTCAATGCTGATAATGCTGAAAACAATTTCGCTGATATCTTTTACAGAATGATTTTCCTTGTTCCCCTTCCTCCACAATATATCATAGGAAATGCTTCATTAAATCAGTATACGAGTGGAACACTGTCTCTTTCAGATGTACTGGAGTTCCAAAAACACTACAAAAAGTTTCACTTCTAGTTGAGGTCATGTTTATGTTTATGTTTTAATTAAAAGTCCGTATTAATATAAATCACGATTGATGTAACTTATTACTTCAAACTACAAATTAGAAACAATAAGTGCTTGAAACAAGCACTTCTTGCACAAGACAAGCATGGAAGAAAGACAACAGTCGCAAAAACGAATCATTCCACACAATAAAAGTCATGTGACTGCTTAGGTCATGATAAAATAGCTATCAGAATAGAAAACATGCTGCCATTTAGTAGATTTTTGGAGTACAAAATTGCGATTTATGTACGAAATGCCATTTCTAGCACTGACAATTGACAATAAATGTTAATATTAATTGTTAAATAAGTATCACTATTAAATATTAATTAATATTAATCTACAAATTAATTATTCAGTTAATTTATTATTATTTTTTGATAAAAAGGCATTAAAAACTTTAAAAAAAGGCAATACAAATATTCACTTGAGTTGTGGAACCTCAAGATGGCAACATTTTGAGCTGAAATTTGGAGAAAATTTGTTTTAGCCAGTTTAACACCAAATAATGACTCAGGCAATGTGAATTTCAAGAAAAAGTTTTTTCGCTCCACCCTACTATACAGTGGAATCTCGATCGATCATTCTCCGAATCATCGTTTTCCCGTATGTGTCGTTTATTTCACCCAGTCCCGACAATCATATTGCTTTATTATGTTCCCAGATCTATCGTTTTCTCGCATTTATCGTTCAGTTCAGTCAGTCCCTTGAAAAACGATAGATCGAGATTCCCCTGTATATATTATTTCTAAAAGGTGGTTTTTCGTTTTCTCCCTTCATGCTTAACCATAATCGATAAATGAGGTACCATTTTAAAGATCTCCGCTTCGGGCGAAATGTTAATTTAGAATCACACATCTTATTGTTGGTTTAAAAATCGAAGTATAAACATTATAAACAATTTTTCTTTCCCTAGATGGCGTGCGCGCTAGTTTTCTTTTATTTCACCATTATCAATCGTACCGAACTTTTAAATTTAAAAATCGTTTGCTTTTATTATCATTCTGTGATTTCATTAATGAGTTTCTTTATTGGCAACATCCGCGTACGTGTACATTACTCTTTTTGCATGGCAATGTGATGAAGCGCTTTCGATTTTAAAGAAAAATTAAATTTTTTAGAGAAATAAAGTGATCGAAGGCTGTTTTCATCACATTTTGGGTAGAATGCTAGGAAGCCGGATTTGATTAGAGGACGGAACAGTCGTCTTTTACGCTTTAGCCAATTTAAAAGCGGCGGTGCGCGGTAGGGGGTACGTGATTGCAGACGCAGATAAGGAGATGGCACCAGGGTTTGACATTAAAGTAAAATACCCTATTGTAAACAAATTTATTGGGTCTGTTTGGGAGGTAGACCGCAAAACACGTGGACTGGACTTTGGGTGGTCTGTTTTATGACGCAAGGAAGGCGTGCATGGGTTATGGGATTATCCAATCAAAGAAATGAAAATTGATGCTAAGTGGTGGATTTTTGAAAGCTTTCCTGAATGGATTAGGAGTCACGAGAAGGCGTGGACATTGTTGTAAAAGCAAATAAATAAATAGAAGACTTAGGGTATTTTTCGAGGATTCACTTATGCATGCAAGGCCGGGTTCCCTCTTCCCGGTGCTTAGCATCGCAGGTGATGAAGTGTTGTTATTTTAACTGTCGAGGAGCAGTTGATCTTGCCCGGAAGTTTCCCGAAGAAATATGACGTTTAGCGGAGCAGAGATCCGGTTGATGTATCTCGGTATGAGAGCCTCCTGATCCTGATACGAGAGTTTGTTTTGCTGATGATGAGAATCTGGTTGCTGCCTTCACCAATAAATAATTGAGAGTAGGTGTGGAGAGAATTGCGCCTTCACATTGGAGTTCCTATTGAGTCGTCCCGGAGATTAGAAAAGTTTTCGATTGAGAGAGCTTGAGGACATCAAGTGCCTGACAACTACCCCCATCTTTTGAAAAGCGCGGATGAAACATACGATAGATGGCCACGACAGATGTCCACGACAGAGCCAAGAAGGCCCACGACAGCCGAAAGATGTTGAATGCCTGCTACCCGAGAAAGAAGAAAGGAGACCCCAATGCCCGATGGTAGCATCGACACCCGTGTTCCAGTGCGGTTAGCATCCAATTGAGTGAGTGTTAATCATTTTGTCTTGTTCAGACCCAACATCGAAAATTTAAATGATTGAGTGCGGGATCAATGTTTTTTTTTTAAATATAGATTTTGAGAGAAAGTAGTTGTTTGCCGTTGGTAAAATAAATAAATTTATGCTCCCTGAATCCAAAAGGTGTAGGTTTAATTAAATACATGTCATTCGATATGAATCGAGGAGAAAATGCTAAAAGATTAGTAAAATGTGTAAACTGTGTACTAAGATTTGGTGATTCAGTTTTTGAGTTAAATTGTAAATAGATGAGGTTGTAAATAAATCAATTTTATTTTCTTACATTGGAGTCAGTCATCTTTGTTTTGAGTAGTTGATCTAAGGAAGGTTTTAGAAGCAAAGTTTGTTTGACCTGTTCGGTTGCAAATCTGTTTTGAGATTTGGGTTGTATTCAAGAAAATAAATAAAAAACACAACGCACCCAAATACCTATTACTTATAAATAATTTGTACTAACCCAAATAATTTACGAATCACGCCCAAAAAGTAAATATTTAAGACAGGCAACACGACAGGCAAAACCATATATATTATTTGTAGAAGGTGTTTTTTTATCCCTTTCTCTCCCTTCATATTTAACAAAATCGATAAATGAGGTACCATGTTAAAAATTAAGTTCTTCGCTTCTGATGAATTGTTAATTCAAAATGACACATTGAATTGTTTGTTTGAAAATCGAAGTGAAAAATTGACTTTTGGCCCTGAAGATTTTCCCTTGATGCGTCCAAACGGCACGGTCCAATAGTGTGCACAAAGAGGTTTTGTAATGTAAATATCACATTTTCCTTGTGTTTGTGCCATATTTAACTTTTAATATTGTCTACAAAGGTGTTTTGACGTGTACATATGTTCAGTAAATTCTATACAGTCCTCTTATCGATTGGCGCTGCGAGAGCTTTTCATGTTTTTTTTTTCTCTGTAATCGCTACTGGAGTGAGTGTGTATGTTTACGTTCTGTATTGCTGTGTTCTGTTCGGCGTCGGTTACTGAGATGAATTACATTAAAATAGAATCATGAGTAAGTTGTTTTTTTCAATTCCAATTAAGTTATGAAACATTGTATGAACCATTCAACGAACCATCCCTAATATATACAACATATTTCCTGTTCCCCTGTTTTGTCTTATGCTTCACCTCCAATATTGTGGCTAAAGGCGTTTTGAAATTGGTTTTGTATTATCCTTATGCACCATTATTATTTGACAAATAAACAATAATTGCTACAAATGAACCGGTTCTTTTTTCATCCTACTACAAACCACCGACCACGTTATAAAATTTATCGTATTTTAATCGCACGCGAAATTTTAGTACGGGCCACATAGTATATTATAACTGTTATTATGTTTTGGTATGGGGGGTCACGAAGGGTTTAATTTATTTTTCTTACATTTTTTATGGTGGGGAGCTGAAGAGTTTCAGAACTGCTGGTTTAAATGAAAGTTGAGCATTAGTTTAAAACTTTTTTGTGGGGAACAGTGTCGTTACGGTGAACTGTTAAAGATATAGGGATCACAATTTGAGCTTCCCCTGCGAACTATCTGTGTCTGTTTAAAATCATCATATACATTGCTCAAAAAAATTAGGGGAGCAAGCAAAGAAGTTAAGAAAACCGTGCGAGACAGCCACGTATTGGCATAATATGGATAGTACACGCGTATCAATGCGCAATACAGAAAAAAAGACGTAAAAAAAATTTGTAATTAAGCTTTAATTCTTTGAAAATATGGAAAAAAACATGAAAAGATGATTTAGGATTTAGGGCAACAATTTGGTTACATGTAAACGATAAAAAAAAGTATTGTTTAGAAATGATGCAAGATTTTTAATATGGCGTGTGGTCTCCTCGAACAGATAAGACTGCTGCACACCTGTTTTCCATGGATGCTATGATGTTATCGATAAGACTTTAGGGAATACTGTTCCACTCCTCAAGAAGTGCAATCTCGAAGTCTCGGAGAGTAAAAGGAGGCCTTGGTCTCGAAGCAATGCGTTGTCCGAGCATGTCCCAAACATGCTCGATTGGATTCAGGTCAGGAGAGCACGCTGTCCATTCCATTCGCTGTATTGTTTCAGCTTCAAGCATGTTCTCCACAAGACGAGCTGTATGCGGTCTGGCATTATCCTGCTGGAAAACAAAGGAATCTCCAATGGCTGCAGCGTAAGGTATGACATGAGGTCTCAGTATCTCGTCTGCATACCTTCGGGCTGTCAAAGTACCATTCCGAATGATATGCAGGTTCGTACTTCCAGCTATACTGATTCCACCCCATACCATAAAGCCAGCTCGTCTGTATTGTGAACGAAGGAATGTGGGGTTATTTCGAGTGCCCCTTTCCCTCCATACCAAAACACGTCGGGTGTCACACTCCAGACTGAATCGGGACTCGTCTGTAAACAGCACTTGGCTCCAATCATGTTGCTCCCATTCTCGATGTTCAGCAGCCCATCTTCTTCGGGCCGCACAGTGGCGTGAGGTCAACGGAATGCATACCATTGGCCTACGTGCATAGAGACCTCCCTGATGAAGCCTATTACGTACTGTTTGGCTGGACACCCTTCGTCCTGTTGCCAAGAGCAACTGTCTTTGCAGCTGAGTAGCATTGTCTGTTCTGTTTCGACGAGCTGTTAACAGTATATACCGGTCATCAGTTGCTGTAGTGGCGCGCGGCCGACCTCGCCCTGGTCGACGTCTAACATTCCCTGTTTCTTGGAATCGATTCCACAGCCTTGCAACGATACTTCTGGCGACTCCAACAGCGTCCGCGACACTACGTTGTGTTTGCCCGGATTCAAGTCTGCCTATAATACGCCATGCCATGGATTCCGGTAAATCACGTTGTTGAGACATTTTCAAGTCACCTTTTCTCAAAAAGAATAACTGAGCAATCGAATTTCACATTTAAGGCAGTGAAACAGACGTTTCTGCAACATCCCGATTTCCGCCTTTATGTTCCTTTTCTGGTTTTTGACGTCATGAACTTTGATTTGCATATGAAGTTTTCTTCTTCTGTTTCCTGCTAGGCTTTAAATTATGGATGATTTATTTTATGTTACTTATCGGTGTAAGTATTTGCGTAATTTCTTTAAAACCATGTGCTCCCCTAATTGTTTTGAGCAGTGTAGTACTGTATGACGTTTCCCACAGATACTTTTGATAAGAAGGCACATGAGTTGAAATCTTAGATCTTCAATCTCAGTATTGGGTTATGGGAAATTTTTTTTAGTTACGATTGGTTAGTTTTAGAGCACTATGGTCAACTTTTTCCCACACAAGAACTAATTAAGCCAGAACCTTTAGTTTAAAGTCGCTTTAGAACGGCCACAACCATCAGGCGCCAACAGTGCGACTCCAACCCACAGACTGTGGACCGAAAGCCAGCACCTAGCCGTTCCATCGTAACTAACTTTTCTAATGACGATGTGCAAAAAAATATTTTGGAATTCTGCTTTTTGCATATGGAGGTAGTCAAATAAAGAGTGCACGAATTTGAAACTTTTCAGTTGCTAATCTTTATTAAGGGGTATTAAAATATTGATGACTATCACTACAAAATTCAATTTTTTTTAATTAGAAAATATTTTCAAACACGCGTTACTTTTTCCCCATGTATACAAAAAACCGAATTCAATAGTATGTATTCGGTAATTAATTTGAAAAATACTGAGATAAAAATTCGCCATAACTTGGCATTACCTTGGAGTAAAGCAATGTCATTTTATGTTTTGCTATGTTATGTTGTTGTTTTTTACTAATGCCCTCTCACTGGAAGTTCCAGACCAGGTCCAAATAAGCTTCGAGCTGAAGTGGGCGACTCCGGTTTCTATATAGCATAACAAGGGTCGGAGTTCGTCTTAGCTAGTTGCCACCTCAGTTTTGACCGAACACTCGAAGGGGTGACATCTGAGGAGATCTCACCTACTTCTACCCTCTCTGACATCATAGAAGGACTTTCTGGTCTACGTATTTAACGTGTCCATATCCGGCTTAGACACGGAGGTATTTGATGGCGAGTGCCGGGATTCGATCCGAGCACCCTCAGTACTAAAAGTCAGCGCGCTACCGCAAGGCTAAAAGAGCCCTTGCTACGCTATACACTAACAAAGAAACTTCTTATTAACAGTAATAACTGCAGCTGTTTTTGACATTATCTCTGACTGGACGCTATATCTTTTATATATTACAAAACAGAGAATAACCCTTTGAGGGGCGGTGTTTGCACAGTGCAAACGCTTAAATCTCGTCCTTTTTTCACTTAGAAATTAAAAGAATGCATTCCAGTTAAATGAGGAGAAAAATGGTTTGTGCTGCCATCTGTTATCAGTTTAAAGGAGTAAAATCATATTACAACCTTTAATGGGAAAAGTTTTCAAGATTTAGATTTTAGATTAAAAAAATCGAGAAAAAGATTTGCACCATGCAAATGGTCAAGGTTCTTGCCCCTGAAAGGGATAAGCTAAATCCGCGATAAGCAAAAACATAGATCCGTTGGATGGTTGGTGATGACACAAACTGAACGTCGGAATCCTTTACATATGAGGAAATGAAGGGGAGGAATTGTTTTACTTGTTTTGTCATGTCGGCTCTGAGGGTCTGTTAAAGATTTTAAAGCTGATTTAATAGAACAACTCAGAATAACCAATCAGATATTACTTTTCCGTGTTTTTATCTTTAAGTACTTGAATGGGACACGAAAATATTACTCTTTTAAGTTTGATTCATAAACGTCAGCATTTAATAACCATCCTGAGAACGTGAAATGTTAGGGATTTCAGATTATGGTAAAATGCATAGTCTGCCAAATGGGCGATGCTTAGAGCAAAAATATGCATTTTCAAAGAATAGGTAGCTTTGACCTAGGTTTCGCCCTTGTTATCGGCTTAAGAGCCCATAAAGCTCTTAAGCAAGGTATAACCGATGAGTATGCTGGGGGACAAAAATCCCTAATTCTGGAAAAAATTAGGGATTCCTTTCCCTCCAACGTACTATGCCTTGCTGAGGAGCTCAAGAGGGAAACTTAAGTCCATGGCTGCCTGTACTCCGGAGATGTATATTTTTAATTAAGAGTACCTTTGAATAATTATTTTAGATTATTCCGAAAATTAAAAATAATTTTATCTGTTATATCTGTGCTCAGATGGCAAAATGTTATAAGAAATTTACGTGACAGCAATTCTAAGATTCAAGATGTCATGAAAAATCCGTAATTTGTTTCACATGAGTAAACGTGGTACCAATGTTTCAGAAAAATAGTTGGCTATTACTTATAGTAGTTACAGTAAACAGAAAATATCGGCGAGCGAGAATCCGGAATGTGAAAAACTCAATTCTTTTGAGAACAGTTTCTTATAAAAATTTGCCATCTGAGCACAGATATAATGTTTAATATTTCGTATAAACATTGTAAAAACTAAATCATCAAAATGATCCTGAAACTATCGAGGGAATTTGTAAAATATCACGTTGCATTCTGCTTGCTAATAGTTTTTCAGTTATCCCATTACCTGCCGTACACACTTAACGTAGACAAAAATAGACAAAATCAATTTCTTATGATTATAATTGAACAATTAAAGGAATTAAACCATTTCCCCAAAAATATATTTATTTCCTTGTCATTTACAAAATGTTGCAAAAACTCACCACTGGTAGAAAGCGGTATATTTTTTTCCGAGTTACATGAAACGGTTTGAAGCATTTAGCATGAAGTGGGACTGAGCATTTGTTGCAAATTGTTGCATTTCGGATACCGCAATGTTCTCAACGTCTCCTTTCATTTTCAGGATTTCTCTCAATTATGTGATTGGTGCAGTCTTGTTTCGTTTTGTTTAAAAATAAATTTTTCATAGATGATGGACGTCCTGGATTTTTAAATTTTTCTAGCGATTCATGACTTTCTTCTTTGGATGTATCATCGATTGTTGGTGTTTTAAGTAAAGAAATTACCAAAGTTCTTTGGAAATCTAATGCACTCATTAAAGGATCAATGCACATTCGGTACAGTTTCCATGCATTCACTTTTGATACGTCGATAAAATTAGTGAAAATTGGCCATCACCATTTTTTGCCTTTAATTTGTATGTGGTAAGAAGCAATGAAATTATCTAGGACACCAACTCTACCCATATTAGAATTATAATTAGCAACTAACTGTGGTTGTTTTACAGAAATGTACTTTTTCTCCTTCCTAGGGCAGATGTTGGTGGGGGGGGGGGGGGCAATAAAATCCCAATTGCTTGTTATAGTGACTACAGAGTTATCATTCCACCTTGTAATAGAAATTAAATTTTTTTATCAAATGCCGTGTCATATGTTCCGCTTTGTGTTTTCTTCATATCCTTCACAGAAATTAGAGGGCAATTCCCAGTTCTGTTATCTCTAATTCTTTCAGTTGCACAAAATTTCCTACTACAAAGTTCAGATGTAAGATTATGGGTGGTAAAAGAATTATCAAAGTATACCACGTGATTGCATGGATTTTTAGCAACTTTTAAAAGCGTCATTACGATACCTGCACTTAGTTCAAGATCTGATTTTTCTTGCAATTTTTCTGTATAAATATCAAATTGATAAAGTAACCACTTGAAGAACATAAGCACCATACTTTGTAGCCAAATCGAACTGGTTTCCTCTTCAGAAATATTTTACTTGAATGCTTTCCGAAGTCTGGGATCATCTCATCAATTGAGAAATTAGTAGTAATAACTTCATAAAATTGTCATTTAAAATATTCAAGTAGGTCTAACTTTAGCTAATTTATCACTTTTATCCAACGAAGTATTGTCAGCCAAATGCATATTTTGTTTTATGGACAAATACGTTGCCCGATTCATGGTATGTCTAATAATAGGACAGCTGACATCCTCAGCAACCGACCAGTATAACTGTTCTTGTGGTAATTTAGAATAACCTATAAAAAGCAGAATGCCAATAAAACGCTAGAGAGTAGGAACAGACAATGAAAATTTTAACCTGTTCTTCTGATGAGCATATTTTACAGTTCCTGATGCAATATGCTCAAAAAGTGTTTCATTAAAGAATTTTAAGAACGCATCCATAGGTTGAAGATTGGACCAATCGCCTGATATAATCTCTATTTTTCTTCTTTATTAGAGACGGTCTTCAAATTGTAAGTTGGAGAGGACTTTTTCCAAGAAATTTTACTTTTGGAGGATTTTCTACTTTTTCTACTATTTTTTGAATAATGCGATTTACGATCATGAAGTTCAATTTCACACGAAACATCCTTTAGAATCTATATATTATCATGCGACAGATCATCGTCTAAATCTTCATCATCTGTGATTACGTCTGAGTCTGGTGAAATGGTAACTAGATCACATTGATGAGCTTTATCCTCTCTTTCTAATGAAATATCAAATAAATCACCATCTTCCAATTCATTTAAGTATTCTAAAGCTTCATCGATGATCAGACATCGTCTTTGTCTAAATGGATCTGAAATATAAAAAGGATCAATTAAAAACAGCATTATGAGCACATTAGATCTATTATATACTGAATCATGCCAGTGTTGCGTTTTCGCAACATTTTTTATAACCAATAATTACGAAGAAATAGTAACAGAATCAAGCTTACCTCATGCCACCATTTTATTTATAAGAGATCAAGATTTCTGTTTCAATGATGCTTTTGAAACTGCGCATTTTGCTGCCATCTATGAAAATCAAAATTGATAAATGTCAGCAGTTAAAATTCAGTGACGTTTATTGAAAGATTTAACTATTAAACTATAAAAACAAATTCATTTTAATAATTTATCACAACATTTCAAGACTTTTTTTTAATATAGTCTCTATTTGTTTACACAAAATTCATATTTATATTTAAAAAAAATATTAAATTAATGTTGCGAAAACGCAACACTAGCAGGCAATGGGTTAAGTTCTCTAAACTATCAAATTCTTCCGACACCAATGCTTCCGTAAACCTTTCACTCTGAAACTGAAGCTGCGTATTAGATACTAATTAGGAAGCGTCACGCACGCACGGTACGAGGTAGCGATAAGAGAAAACAGCGAGACAAAAGTATTGAGAAGTCATCCCCTCCAGCAATCGAGGCAGCAGAAATCAAAACTTTTAAAGAGAACCATTGCCGCAGCACTTTTACGAAGCCAGTTGGGCTAGCACGACAAATTGAATCAGTGATTATGGGGACTTGGTGCCAAATGTTGGAACTAATGAATGGACGTTAGAGCATCAAATGGAAATTTCGAATTAAACATTGAAGTGTCTAAAGTTATTGAAATCAGGGTGAAAAATATTTTGTAAGTCAGATGAAATTTTTTTAGTTGTGCACTGAAGTTCAGGGGTGAATTAACCTTATGTTGTTATCGAATTGAATTATATCTTCTTACCATTGGGTCTTGACCATCATCTAGTAAAGTCAAAGAAAATGTGTAATTCTTAACAAACGCTATCAAATTCTGTGTCCTAAAGGTCTTTCTTCCCCCGTCGAGCAAAATATCACACGCACACTAGAATACTAAAACTTAATTCCTTGATACAATATGACTTAAAATCAATTATCTTGATTATAGATTTATAATTATTTTCCCCAGTTCCTCACCTCTTGAATGAAAAAAAAGAGAAAAAGAAAACTGAAGTCAATACAATGTTATAAAAAGTGCAACACAAACTTTTTATAACATACCCGAATGTCAAATTCCCAGAGTAATTTCATCTGAACTAATCGTCTCAACCACGCAAAGATAATGGACTTATTGGCACTCCCGAAACATTAATGCTTCGCTAAAAGACTTCCATTTATTTACTTGGATGAAACGTTTGCTGTTTCAGTATAGCTCAATAAACTGCATTTATGGAATGGTCAGGGAAACACATACTCCTAATTTTCTAATGTTATAAACTGCAAGAAAAAAAATTGTCACAAGTTATAACCACAAAATTTCTTTAGAGCATAAAACATATTTTTCTGCTAGCCCATTAAAAAAAATTGTTGCATTAACAGTGCTTTTAACTTCTCAAACAATAATGTTAAGAGTTATTTAGAAGTTTAAATTTAAACCATTTGAATACGCGGCTTATGCTATGTTAAACAACGCAGAAAATAAGGGCCTATACAGACGTGTGTTACTTTACGCATGAAATATGATCTTTTATACAGGGTATAATTTTCTCATTATTGTCAGAGCTGTACTACAGAACTACAGGAACTGAATACTTGAGGAGATTCAGATATCACTTCATCTATCATCTGTTGAGATCTATTAATAGACAGCGGTATAGATATTTATCTCCTTCTCAGAGGGAAATACAGTGCTTATAAATTTGCATGTCAACATTGCTCACTAAATAGCTTAAATCATGCAAAACCTGTCCTGTAATTGCCGTTATTTTTTTTTTCTGGAGCAGTCTTTCTCATAGCAATTTTCTGCTTCTATGCATCAACATTCAATTTATGGTTCCTCCTCTAGATTAAATCGAGGAAATTGTTATCGCATAAGTCTATGGTCGTAAGATAAATACGTATAAAAATTGCAGCAGTGCTATGGTGTATTAAATTCTTACGGTAAGAGAAAGGTCCGTTGTTTTAAAAATATTTAAATTAAGCTGCAGAGGTTACTGTAACGTATCTGTTATGATTTACCATTATTAGCATTACGATATTGGTAACGAATGATTATTTTAACCCTCAAACAGTACAGAGGTTTGAGACGAAATAGATGGTACGGTCGGGTCGGATCTGACCCGATGTCTTTTTTGATGAGGTTTTTGGTAGAAATAAGTACACAATAAGCATTTTTGTTGTATAATAACATTTATTGATAATATTTTACATGAAATGAAACCCTTTTTGTAGAAAAAATGACCAACGAATTGTAATTTTGGTAAACAAAGAATATCTCTCTGGCATTTACATAGAATGTTGTATATATTATGTCTAATATGTAATTTAGTCTTGTACCTAGTTTTAGAAGTTAGTGAAACCAAATTTCCAAGTACAAAAATGTAAAAAATATGACATTTTGGGCCTTCAATATCGAAATTAAAAATTTAAAAATCTAAAAAAAAAAAAAAAAAAACAATGACTAGTAATCCTGAATAACGTTTTTTCAACAAAGACACTCGTATTTACTGCAAACGATCCAACGCCTGTTGTAAGACTGGCTGGTAGGGTTCCTTCTCAACTCGATCTCTTGCAATGAGAGAGAGAGTACAGGAGAGGAAAAATACACCCTTGGATCGGATCCGACCCCCACCGTACCGTTTCAGGGTTAACACTTCGGTAAATTAACAAAGAGGAAAATTTTACAGATTAAAAAAATAAACAATCTAATAAATTAATTTTTATAGCCCATCTTCTGTTCGCCATGTAGAAAACATGTTTTAAAGTCATTCATCTGAAAAATTTAAATTTTTTGAAAATGTTGGCTTAAGTTTCATCACCATGTTTCGTGAATTTATACGTTGCATATTTAAACTCCAGTTATTGTTAAATTTTTTTAAATGCTGTCAAATTAAAAATATTATAAAATTTTGCCTTTTCATTTGCTCTGCATAGTGTGGATTCCTGCTAATATGCCTCAGTACTGATGATTTTTCTAGATTTCATTGCTGAACGTGGTTAAAACAGAAGTTTGTAGTTATAAAAAGTAGTTATAGGAATTACTGGAATGCTTTTGATATTTTAATTTCAGAATGTTTTATAATCTTTCAGTTACTAAAATGGGCAAATTTTTCCCCTGAACAGTTTTTGCTAGAAACTTTAAACTATTAATCATAATATGTAATAGAATAACAACAGTTTTTCAAGGGCAAGAAATGAGTTAAAGACTTTTTATAACAGTATTGTTAGGGAAATATTAGAATGATCACAGTATTGATTAAAGACACTTAAGAACTATCTAAACGAGTTTTGTATTCTTAGTCTTGATATTTCGTTTTCAGAATCGTGGATGATGAAATAATTTTATTTTTTCACTCAAATTTTTATAAAATTTTTGCTTGTTTGCAAAATTAATGTCCTGATTTATCCTGAGTTTTCAAACATAAGCTGAATTGTATGATTATTAAGGATACATTTCAATCATAATTTTCATGAATAAAAGATATCCGTAATGTACTCATACTTCAAATGAATACAATTTAGCGATATATAACTTGTATCTTAATATTTCTAACATAACTCACCAAACTCAATCCTTGTGAAACTATTAGACTGCTTTATTTAAATATATTTAAATGGGGCAAAAACGTGAATCGACTACCAAGTGTTGAAATAAATCATTATATAACTTGCTCTTCTATTTCGTTAGATAAGGAAACTTCTGAAGCTAATTATTTCTTGACTAGTCTATTAATAGTAAGATCAGTTCATGCGAAAATTATATCCATTTTGAATTTAATATTTATTGCAATTTAAGCAGCAAGTTCTTCCTTTTTAAGGTTATTTCGTTATTGGACTAGTTTTACGCAAGACGTTTATGCTGTTGTAATGATTTTAGTCAACTCTTTATAATCATTGTATGAAATATAGAATTCAGTTTACGCATATGGTTATGGCCTAATTTCTAAGATCAAAACTTAATAAAACTGTGGTACTATCAAGAAACATGTTAATTTAAAGTCTTATGTGTTTTTATGCATTTAAAATGCAGTTATTTTCACTTTCTTAAATTTAATGTTATTAAGGACCATACTGGATTCACTTAGCTCAATGTTAGCCTATGGAGAAAATTTCTTAACTAATTGTCAACTTGAATTTTAAGTTCTTTATTATTTTAAATGTTACGCTTAAAAGAGAAAAATTCTTTGCCTATGTATAACTTTCCTTTTTCTGAAGAGACATGAATCCTTAAATTTAAACTATTGGAATATATATATATATATATATATATATATATATATATATATATATATATATATATATATATATATATATATATATATATATATATATAGATATATATAGATATATAGATATATATATAGATATATATATATATATATATATATATATATATATATATATATATATAGATATATATATATATATATAGATATATATATATATATATATATATATATATATATATATATAGATATATATATATATATATATATATATATATATATATATAGATATATATATATATATATATATATATATATATATATATATATATATATATATATATATATATATATATAGATATATATATATATATATATATATAGATATATATATATATATATATATATATATATATATAGATATATATATATATATATATATAGATATATATATATATATATATATATATATATATATATATATATATATATATATATATTGTGTTTTGAAGCAAATAATTTTCTTTGATGGAGGAAATTTAAAAAAAGGGAAAATATAATTTTAAAGCGTGAGACACAAAATTGATTTTAAATTTCTAAATTTGTCGAAAATTTGCTTTTTTTTAAGTTTTGGAACAGAAGGGACGAATGGTGAAAATTTCGGGACCGCCCCTGATACTATTGGACGTCTAAACTATTGGAATATATATATATATATATATATATATATATATATATATATATATATATATATATTGTGTTTTGAGGCAAATAATTTGCTTTGATGGAGGAAATTTAAAAAAAGGGAAAATATAATTTTAAAGCGTGAGAAACAAAATTGATTTTAAATTTCTAAATTTGTCGAAAATTTGCTTTTTTTTAAAGTTTTGGAACAGAAGTCCCTTCTGTTGAAAATTTCGGGACCGCCCAACGCAGTAGGAAACACTGTAGCCACTCCATTCATCTCACAGATCCCCCCCCTAAAAAATAAATAAATAAAAATAAATAAATAAATAAATAAATAATCATGTACCGTCCGAGTACACAGCGCCCATAAGATGGTAAAAATAAAGCAGCTCAACTGCAGCAAAAAATTTCGTCCTGAAATTCCAGGTAACAATTTAGGAAGAATTTAAAATTCGGCAAATATAAGGATGATTTACAGTACACAGCTTAAGATGAATAATATGCCTTCCTTCGTCTTTCCTTTAAGTTTTTCTAAGAATAAGTTCAGCCTGTTATTGAGTTTTACGCTAAGAAAATAATCGTACTCTGGCTCACTCATCCGATTAAAGCCTCAAATATGTTCTGTAATCAGTGTTCAGTAAATTAGGTTATATAGAGAAAATTCTGGTTGTTCAGCAAGGGAGATGCTTAAAAAATCGGGACTCCCACTTTAAATTTATAAGTCAATAACTATATATTGTTTTGAAAATAGAGAAAACTTGATAATATCTAAAAAAAAAAAAAAATGGGAGAAAATGAACAGTATAATCCCAAAGCGTTTGAAACAAGTCTTTACTTTTCCTCTAATGAATGGATTTATCCGAGAAAATCTAGCAACACTAATAATCTTTGTCAGTGTGTATTGATAATCACACATAAGAAATGAAATTTACAGGAAGGTGAAAGTGTTATAAATTCAAAACTAGCTCAAGCGTGTGAACCAATTAAAATGCATTGTAAACCATGCATTACCGTCTTTGTTCAGTAAACCTTAGACGCTGGCAGGTTCTCTGCATTACATGCTGACGCAATTTTCTACTCCTTTTATAAATTCTAGGCACGCATACAAATACGTTCGTGTTAGATGGTAATCAAAACTTTGCACCAAGAGAAACAGTGCGTTTTCTTTATACTTGAATAATTTCAAAAACGATCTGAAGTATGATCTGTAAATATTAACTTTGTCACATGTGTAAAATCGTTTCATCAGGGAAGAAGTAATGTAGAATTTATGTAGAATTTATGCACATGTTTATATATTATGACATGGATAAGCTGATTAGCTCTTGGTTTGGATTTATTTTTTATGAAAATAGAAATACAACCCAATTCTATCCTATGTAATTATCTCATTTCGAAAAACACATCGGTAGTATATTAGAAGTCGCTTTTATAGCATTAAACTGTCGAACACTAAACAATGTTTTATTAACCTTTTATTATAATAATGTGGATTTTTTAACAATCAAAAGTCCCCACTCTCTTTTTCAGGGAATATAAAAGGGAATATCATAGTAAATTGCCGTAAAACAAGATACTTACAAAACTTAACAACGCATGGAATAAGACAAATTATAAAACATAACAAATTCAAAACAAGCAAGACAAGATTATATATTAGACAAATTATTAAAAAAAATCTAGAGTGGACCAGACTGGACCAGACTAATAGCCAATGAAATGTTTTATACAAGTGGATCAAACTTATCAAAATCTCTGTCGTAAAATATGTTTTCTTATGGTTATTTTTGCATGGAAATGCATACTAATTTCTGTGAGTGTTTCGTATTCCGCAGCGTTAGAATTTACTTCTCTCCAGCGTTAAGCGAACGACCCTGAAACCTCAAAAGAATATGAGCAGCATAAATAATTTAATTAATAACTAGATGTGCAGATGCAGCTAGCTCTATAAAGCACTGTTGGATTGGAGTGCAAAGGACGTCTTTTGCAACAGGAACACTAAATTTACCGGGCCTATAATTTGAAGACGATTCCAGGCGGCTATAAATATCTATGCCTAAGCAGAATTTGAACCCACAGGCTTTTCCAATAAAAGCACCTTAGCAATCATTCAGCATCTTAAAGTGATGGGAGTAAAAATCTTAAAAAATACCTTATTTCAAATTTATTTGAAGGAAAATGAGGCAACGAGAAAAATTGGGGGCAAAAAGACGATCAGATGTTTTTGATTATTATAAACTAGCATTATTATCAGTTTCGTGGAATCAACGTTGAACTCGGATAAAGAGTTCAAACAAATTTCGAAATATGCTATTAGATTTGCTTCAGCCGAGGAAAATTTATTTAAACTTCTTACCATATTTATAATGTAAAAAACGATTACTAACTACTTTAACCGTAATTTGTGAAAAAAAGACGATACAAATTGCTCTAAGAATCGATTTATATTCAAAGCATATAATATAATTTATGTATTTAACAATATAATTTTGAAAGTATTGTACAAACTCTATGTTTGCAGCAATATTTTTATATCAGTTATTATTTTCCGAGAAAGGCATGAAATAATATTAATAAACGTGTGAAAAAACTATCTGTACAAAAGATGTTGATGTTTATCACTTTAAAGGGTATCCATTTCACCTTAAAAACACTTCAGAAGAAAATGTACTAAGAAGTAATTATAAATATCGATGAACATTTATAAATATAAATGAATAATTTTTTATTAGATTGCTTATCAGTAACACTAATGTGGTGATCATTCATTTTTACACTTAAAATTGCCAAAAGAAATTTTGAGCATTTTTCAAAATGAAGATGTTGGTTTCTAATGTTCATGAAAATGATATTTTACCGGGCAAAAAACATTGGTAAATTCTCTGATCTCTTACAGATAGAAACATAACCCTACGTTCTATGCTCGTGGTATAATTTTTTTGAAGAGAGTAATTTACTTAGCTTTTAATACCTATCATTAATGCTTTTAAAATTCCTCTAATCAGTTATGTATGTAGTCAATTAACTGTGATATAGTCAAATAGATTACTTTATTAATATTAATACAACAAATTAATTGCTGCCTCAAATTAATTGCTATTAATCAAACAGGTTACTTTATTACTAATATTACAACAAACTAATTACTACCTTAAATTAATTACTACTTTTCACTCTTAATCCAGATTTAGGGTACAAAGCCCTTTTAAATTTTTTTCCTATGATAAAATTTTAAAAAATAACTGTAATTGGCTTAAAAATTGGCAACATTTATTGACATAAGTGATAAAATATTCAGTTAATTACAAGTATAGCTCTTTAAATTATATATAAATATATATATATATATATATATATATATATATATATATATATATATATATATATATATACACACACACACACACATATATATATATATATATATATATATATGCGCTTCAAAAAACATGCTCAGTGCTTTTCCGACCTAGAATGTAAGACCCTGATCAGTGAATAATCCCCGAAGATTAGCGTTGCTTAGGCTAATGGGGTACTTACAGAAAATGCCACTGAGTGTGTGAGGCTGTAATTGCAACAATCAAAAGTGAAGCGATGATTCTCTAAAAAGAAGTCAAATGTAATTTACTTAGTCACTCATCTGTTAGCTTGTTTCTAGCAATTTTTTTTAACTTCCCGGTCGAAACCATTTACTCATATACTAGCGACGAAGCAAACATGGCCATAATTTTCCTCGCGTGACGTATCAAATTAGAGAAACTTTGACAAGGATATCTAGACCTCTTTCTTTCAAGTGTTGAGAAACAGTTGCTTTGATCGATTGTTTCAACTCAATTAATATAACCCGAGGTTTCACTTTTTCCGTGTTAACGGCAACACACATTCCAAGTTTCACAGATTCAGCAGTTTTTGCCGCATGGTTACAAGTTCTTCAGCGAGTTACAACCAGGCAATCATACGTGCAGATAGTAAAGTTAAGATGTGGTAATATATGTGTATAAAGCACAAGATTAGGCAGTGTCATGCAACGTCACTTATGCACCCACTTGAAAAAGAAGGGCAGAAAATTGATGTCATGTATTTCACACACGGATTCTGATATGCATATTTGTACGAGTAATAGTAATCTATGCGTTTAACTACGGAAGTTTTGTCCTTCGTTTATGCACGACTTAAAATGTGACATGCTGCGTGCCTGTCACATCTTAAGCTGCCTTATCAGCATAAAATAGTATTATTTAAGAAACTGAGCTATTTTTATGCCCATATATTGTGAAATATTAACAAAATGAAACTGATAACAATTATGCAAAGAAAACTTCGAGAAGAAAAAGCTTTTACTTTGTCGTGCCTAATATTGTCTAGGTTTCAAATCCTCCTTGGCTGGAAGTTCCAAACCAGGCCCATATAGGCTTTGGGCTGAAGTGTGCGGCTCCGGTTTACATAGCACCACAAGGGTTGGAATCCGTCTTAGCTAGCTGCCACCTCAATTTTGACCAAGCACCTCCCATGGCGACATCTGAGGGAGGGGCGTAACTAGGCATTTAGGGGCCCCGGGGCAAGGGCGCAAATTGGGCCTCCTGAAATATTACGACTTCATTTTTCACCCCCTGTCTTTGGGAGCCCCTTACCTCAGTGGCCCCGGTTGCCCCAGTTTAGTTACGCCCTGATCTGGGGGCATTGTACCATCTTCCATCCTCTCTGACCTCGCAGAGGGACTTTCAGGTCTACGGACTTTACGTGCCCGGCCTAGCCACGGAAGTATTTAATGGCGCGTGTCGGGATTCGATCAGAAAGCCAGCGCTATACCACAAGGCGACCTCGAGCTCAAATATCTCCAGTAAATTGTCTAATTTATTTTCGAAAATTCTATTTTAAAAGGAAAGAAAGCCTATTTTGTTTTATTATTTACGAAAACCTATTTTGTTTTTTATTTTAACATTTTCTCTTTTTGAAGTGCACAAATAAATGCAGGATAGAAAAAAGGCTGAAGGCTCAAATAAAATTTTAATTAAACCTGATAAATACCAAATGTCGTATGTACCAATCTCAGTTTTTCTGATATTTAACCGCTTTGCAAGAGAAACGGATACACGGCGGGGTAAAAACACCCTCTATAAATATATTTGATCATTAATAGGCTATTTTCGGGAAAGAGCTCGATTTCCAAAATTTATTTATTTTTTTACCACTTAAATTCTAAAGTAATTAAAAACCCAAACTTTTCCCTAAATTAACGTTGCACGTTTATTCCGCTTTAAATATCCACTCTTTAACTACAGCCCTATTAAATTGGGTATCATCAGATTTGCTTACACTCTTTCTTAACCACTAAAATATATAAGAGAAGTTTTATGAAAAATGATATTACGTTTATGGTCTCAATTGCAAATTCAAACATAAATATTCTTGTATGATCTTTGTGCAATTAAATCCTTGTAAATTATTTTAAACGAACCACGAATAGGTACTAACGTCTTGAACAGAGAACATACTATTAAATGCTAGATTGCCCAGTCGCGAAAAATTTATATATTACTTGCCCCTCCCACGCACACACACTTCCAAAAAAGTAGCGCAGTATCTTGCTAGACCATTCTGTAGTTCCTCTTACAACGTGTGTCAGTTTTCGAATCACTTTAATGAGATTTATCAATGTGTTTTAATTGCTTAAATTCGTTCCAATTCTAATAATTTTTTACAAAAAATACTGTATTGCAAACTGTATTGTTAAACCATTTTATAAACCGTACTCATGTTCATTCCAAAGTTTCCAATAAAATGTCAAGACTTTGCAAGTGGCCAATTCAAGAAGGAAAATGATACTTTGTGCTCCTTACGCGTAAGGTAAAATTTTATTTTGATGAACCTTTGTCGACCAAGAATACAGCAATGCCGTCAGAGAATATGAAGTCCATTGATGGGATAACGTGGTCGTTCGGATGGTTCTCGAACGAATCTGGCGTCATTTTACTGCTGTACAATGGTGCTTAGCCTTGGCAAGATCTAGGTTATCCTCATTAGATTAAAATGTTGTCACAATGGCACGATGGGTCCATTGCCTCGTGTGGTTTCCTTCTTTTCCTAATCTGTTAGAAGATGTAAAATTAGAAAAATCTGGGTAACCACATGAAATTTTCCACGTGGCTTCCATATCCCTCTCGAATAGAAAATTGTAGAAATTTTAAATTGTTTATTCTGATAATACTTAATAACAATTGCTTTCCTTGTGACAAATAAGCTCTTCAGTCTCCAATCCTTTAAGTTCTCGTCGAGTAGTTTGTGAAATGTACTGTTAAGCAGCATTTTAAGAGTAGAAGTTCTATAATCCAAGTTCTATGGTCCATGGTCGGGCCGCCGTCTGTAATTCCGTCGCCCACTGAAACAGTTCGCATCACAAGTTAAAAGAAATGGAAGTTATAATTCATAGAAGCTTGATAAAACGTTAATAACCTTAAAAAAAACAGAGGAAGGAAAGCCAGCTAGGTTGAAACATTTTTAGCCCTTTCTTATTTGACACTTTAACCATCGAAACTCTTATGTGAGAAGTTCATGATGCAACTTAAAAACCCTTAATGGTATCAAAATTAAATGTAAAATATCTCTAATCATTGTTATAGATATTAGTTTTTAATGCTGGAAACGATAATGAACAAAAGATATCTCAAATCAGAATAATATTAAATGTAGCCTTTTTTCGAAGAATGTAAAACAAAATATTACAATGTATACATCAAAAAAATACGTGGAAGGCATTGCAAATAGAGGATTACACGTGTTTCCACAGCTTTATCAAATAAAAAGAAAGCACAGACTGCAGTGACATGCAATGCTGCAATGTGAGTATCTACTAAGTATACTTTATATTTTTGTGTACTCGGACTGAGTATTTTCTTTTTCATAAAGTACAAAGAACATTACCATAGACAACCAAAAAAACCATCAATTGCACGAAAATGCTTTTGGCAAGTTCATAAAGGGACGTGTAGACGCTAACGAACCGATTGATGTGCTCCTGGTCCTGAAAGGTTGAAGACTCCTATTTTAAAGTCTGTTGTCAGCTCTTTGCTATTGAACTTCAACAAGCGGTTTAGCGGCTATTTGGAACTATTTTTTTCCAGGCGCAGTTACTTTTTGAAGCTGACCTTTTGCCTCCATTCTTACAAGCATTAATAATTCAAGAGATGTCTCTTTACCTACATCTGGTAATTTCAGAAATCTGTGTAGTCATTTTATTCCCTTGAGACAAGACAGTAATTTGGCCATAATGAAACTCTATAACATCTTTTCCGCGACCACGTAAAGCATCGTTATGTATGATTGTTTTATAAATGATAAGATATCCTCTGCAGTTAAAGGTTGTGTTGCTCGCAGATAAATACAACACTGAGTTAACATTTCGCTTCTCAGTGTTTTCATTTTTGAAATCAAACGGCGACTTTTTTTTCTTTTTGCCAGGCAGAGTATCGCCAAATGCATTAACTGAAATTCGTGGTAATCAGTAGAGATCTTTAAACAAAAATATAAATACTTTCGCATCAATTTATGAGTAATTTTAACAGAATATACTTTATTCTTAGCCTTTTTAAACTCTTAAATCATATGTATTAATAAAGGAAACAGGTTTGGTTTGGTTTGGAGCGCTACGGTCAACTTTTTGGTACACAGGGGCTAATTAGACCGGGACCTACAGTTTAAAGCCGATTCCGAACGGCTATAAACATTCATACCAACAGTGGGACTCGAACCCACAGGATCTAGACCGAATGCCAGTATCCCTAGCCATTCGGCCATCACCTGGATAAAGGAAGCAGGAAAAAATTAATTCTGAATCATAGAAAGTAACTAGATAATATTGGAATCAAATTTCTAATATCTTTTACCAATAATCTTTCGTCCTTCAAATTTGTATTTCAATGAATAAATTGTTTAATAACATATTTAAAATTGTCTACGCTTATACTAATATCAATTAGTACAGACGTAGATACTTTTAAATAAGCAACACATCTAATGCAATTGCGCGTGAAGTTCTAATCACAATAATTTTAAATTTAATACGAACTTAAAACTTTCTGCTGAAGATCGCTATTCTCTTCACTCTTTCTCAGTTCTGAAAAATTGGTTTGGTTTGGAACACTACGGTCATTTTTTGCTGCACGAGGGCTAATTAGACCGGGACCTGCTGAGAACGGATACAAACGTCCATGCAAAGAGTGGGACTCGAACCCGCAGATTCTGGTTCCAAATGCCAGTCCTCTAGCCATTCAGTCATCATCCCGCAGTTCCGAAGAATAAATTTGGTAGAATTATTATGACTTCTATTAGGAAACCTACATAAATGACAACTAAAAAAAAAACAGAAATTAAATTTTAATCTGTCGTGCACACATCATATCCGCTGAATAACGGGAGATTATAAAAGATATTTCATGCTAACGAAATTCCCAGCCTTGAAATAAGTGAGTTCGAAATTACCCTTTCTACATCGCAGTGATCCGAGAGAGTGAATTAGGACAACTTTTGGCGGGAAATTTTCTGGGCTGTGATGCCTTGAGTAGATTGGTCTGCCGTGTTTGAAGTTCTGCAACCTCTTGAACTTCTCTGCAACATATTAACTCGTTTACTTTTATATTGACGTAGCTAGAGAGTGATGAAAATTCAAAAGAAAGGGAACAAAAAAAAAAAAATGAATAAAACATCGATTCAAGGAAGAAAATTCCTTGCTTGCGTAATACGTCAACAATCGTGAGATAAAGGCGTCTCGCAGGCGATTAAGGAAAGAGCAGAATTCAAGTACGGAAACCATTTTATAATTGGAAGTTCATGCGAGATGTTTGAAAGAATTCTTAATGAAGCATTGTGGCTTCCAAGCTTTGTCTTCTTAATGTTCAAGAAAAGTCAAAATGTATTTCTTTGCCTCACATTCGAAGCACGCTTTCACTGAATCGTCACGTTCGGATACATTTTGTCTGGAAAAAAGCGATAAATAAAATTTCTGATTTATTGTGATTGTTGTCTTGAAAAATGCAAGCTCAAATTGCATAAAATATTCTCTAGGTTTATTTTCCTTAGTTTCAAGGCATACGAAAATTTTGCTGTGCAAAAAATGGCGTCATCGTGGCATAGAATTTGTAAAATCTACCAATGAGCGTTATTGTTGATTCAATATGTATGTGGGGATGACGCCAGTTTCGCTCAACGAAATTTCCGTATGCCCCGAGACTAAGAGCCATGGTGGAACTTCTATTAACGGAAACTTGGCTGTTTATTTTAACGTAGGATTACGTTCCTCCATAAAGGTCCACCGGAAAGCAAAATTTCAGATGTCCTGCGTCGCCAGTTATAACTTTGGCAGCGCCCCAAACCCAGTCTGTATCGCTTGGGCATGTAGTAAACAGTTAAACATAAAAGTACCAAAATGGATCAAAATTTTGACACACACACACACACACACACATATATATGTATATATATATATATATATATATATATATATATATATATATATATATATATATATAACATTTAAAGCTAAAGAAACCCTAAATAAAAGTTCCGATTCTAAGTTCTAAAATCCCTTGGGCGAAAGTTTTTAAATGGCGGCTTTATTGCTCAGTGGCGCACCCAGGATTTTTTCTTGGGGGGGAGGCGAGATGAATGGATAAAAATATTTATAATGCATGGGGGGGGGGCGAGATGAACGAATAAAAATATTTATAATGCAAAATCTATATTTCTACTTCTTTGGGGGGGGCAGGGCCCCCTGCCCTCCCCCTGGGTGCGCCACTGCTATTGCTTAAAAACCAAACATGATTAGCGTCAGTTGTAATTTCATATAGGCTTTGCGCACATTACATAAAACCCCATGTGACTTGTCAACAGCAGCAAATCCCTAATCGCTATCATGATCACATGACAGAACCCATAAAAAGTCGATATAAACCGTACCACCAATGTACAGGCGCTTTTTCGGACTTTGTACTCGTCTTGGGGAGACGTACTCTCCTCCTAATAAAAATCTGTGATGCCGTAATTGCATGGTCGTCAATCTTTTCGAGCTACGATATCTCTTCTTCCATTGTGACATGCAGGATACCAGTTTTCTCTTTCCCTGGGGTGGCCGGTATGTTACATATATATATATATATATATATATATATATATATATATATATTTATTTATTTATATTATATTATATATATACATAAATAGATATATATAGATACATATATACATAACACATACATACATATATACATACAAAAGAGGTAAGCTACGAAAAGTAATCCTACGTTAATAACCCTCCGTAGTTTCGTTAGAAGAGACTACCTGAAATTTTTTGTTTTCGTATTGTTCTTAATACTCTTATTTAAGCTTGCGAAGTTAATTACTTCCCTTTATGATAGTACAAAAGATTTCCTAAATTGATTATTTATTAACAAGTTCCTACATTAATTATTTTAGAGAAATATATTTGTCTACTTCAAAAGTCTCTGTGAGTCACAATACATTTTATCTTAATTTTTGAAAAATTTATGCAATAAAATGGCGGACAAAAACCAAAATTTTTCAAATCGGTAGTTTATCAATGCCTCTCAAAACACTGCAATATCTATATTAAATTTTCAGTTAAACACACCAAATAGTTAAAAGAGCTTACTGTTCAGAAAAGTTATAATTTAATTTTCTCGACTATTCAGAATTAAAGTTAGTGAATTACAAGCGATGTATACTATATATATGTTAAGAATTAATTAGAGAAAGAATAATAATAAAACAATTTACAGGGGGGATTCAGGGTAGATTAAATTCGTGGTGTTAAACACCATTATCTTAATATTCGCATGGAACGAGCAAGCGCCAATTCTTAATCCTACTTTGGGGGAATCCCCGTTTTTAGAATTGAACTTAACTCACGAGGTTAGAAGAACCACAGAGAGAATCTAAATATAGTATCAAATTTAGTCACGCCCATTCCCCATCTCCGGCGCAGACGTCATGAGCGCATGCGCTAGAGCATTAGAAGGTTTGAAAAAGAGTTTTAAAGCAGAGAGGGATTTGATTTCGATCGTTGCTGGTCACGCATCGCGGGAATCGAGATGATGGCTTGGCAGATAATTAATATGGATTGAATTGGGGTAGTTTGATATTCGGAAATAAACTCTTAGGTGCAATTTAATTCTAGTTCTTTTCCACAGGCCTTTATTCACTGACTGCTATTTAGAATAATTATTTAGGTAAAAAGTTATGCGGGAATTAAGGTGTCAATAAGACACGTGTCATATACATATCCCGATTGTTGTCTTATTGCCTCTATAAAGATCTAAATATTTATGTAATTTAGAGAAAAGGAGGTTCATTATGTCAAACTACGCACAATTTGCAATTTGTATATCAGCCACATATTTTTAGATCAGCCACAATAAAGTAGCAATTTCGAGGTTTACTCTTCGATATATCTCATTCCTCATCTCTTTCACCCTAATCATGGATTATAAAGATAAATAAAATAAATACCTTCTCAAAAGTGAAACTTATTACCAAAAGGAGAAAGATTCGCAGATTTTGGTAGTAATCATTGATCTTGCTAGGATTAAACTCATTTTTAAACCCAATGAATCGCAATCTCTTAAAAAAAGTTTTCCCCGATCCGACAAAAAGTCATTACAAAAGGACGTCATTCACATCTAAGAGAATGAAGAAGGAAATGAAAGAAATATTAAAATGAAGCCATTGTAGAGTCGCTGGTTGAAAAAATAACTTTTAATGAATTCTGACTTTTACTAAAACGAGGGAAAAAAATCCTTAATATAAAAAATGAGCTCAATGCTTAATCTAATAACGCGCATTACATTCTTTCTTAACGCATAAGAAAAGAAAATATCTGTGATTTGTCGACGATATCTGTGATATTGTCGATTTTTCCTTTCTTAGGCTTTGTTCGCATTGCTTATAAAGTATAGCGTAGCGTTTCTACTTTGGCGCCGATTGTTGACATAACATGCGATTGGTTTGATGTATCAACTGATCATTCCGCTGGTCTCTGTTATTGGTTAAAATTTTTATCGCTGACACTACGCTTCTCTTCGGAGGCAATGTGAACAAGGCCTTCGGCACGAAAGCCCGCAAGACGCGTGCCCCAAATAGCGATATCGACTCTTGATAGATTACGAGTATTGGGGCATGGATATCAACGAGACGAAGGGAAAGGCCTATCGCCATACTGAACAGTGACTCAATCCAAAGAAAACTGCGATAAGAAGGACAAAGAAAATGCCACAGTGTAAAAAAAAAATTGTTGAAAAATATTATTTCTGGAGAAATTTTGGAAAATATTTGCAATGGAAAATTTCGAGGCGCACAACGAGAGGTCCCTTTAAAATTGAGAAGTACAACAAGTTAAATAATTACAAGATAAAAAGAACTTTTTATATACCATGTTTTTTAATTTTCCGTTGAATCATATAAACTTGACAATTCTATGTATTAATAAATACTTTTTAAAAAATTTTTTGATGAATTATCCCATCAACTTGAAAGAAAATGAAGTTAATTGGAAGTTAACTTGCATTTAACTTTTCATTCCCGTGCCGGCCAATAGATGGCTGCACCAGTCTACAAAATAAAATTAACTGAAAATAACTGAAAATTAATTTAATTCTGCTTAAAGATGGCTAAAAGTATTAAAATAATGCATTGTCATCGTAATCTGAGCTATTCTAAAAGTTTAAAATGTCTAGCTAGTCGAGAAGTTACTTAAAAATCGATTGCAATATTTGTACTTGACAAACACACACACAAACAAGCACAGAAACAAGAAAGCAAGTTAATAAAAACATGGTAAAAATATTTGCCAATACGCTTACCTGTCTCTACCAAATACCGACACACGAGGTTACTGTAGTGTACTAACGTGCATCTCTTTCTACTTAATTTTAGAAAAGATCGGCCGCTGTGAAATAATCAGTTTTTCTAGAATATATGTTTGAGGTTTTAAGACCAAAGAACTGCTATAACTTTTCTCTAAGACCTGCTTTGAATGAAGCTACAAGCATATTTTGCAATTTTTACACCCTAATATATTGCATAGTGAATTCGTTGCAGGCACATAAATATAAAACTTATAAGAAATTTTATGTACTTTCTCATGACCAAATTTAAATAATGTACAGCATTTTATTATAATGCAATAGTTTTCAATAAATGAAAGGAAAACTGTCAGAAAGCTAAACAGACTTTATAAGATAAACACACACTCTGCTAATACTAAATAGCCTATTTAAAAAGCAATTAAAGGTGATTAATGTGATGGCGGTTAAAGTTAAAAGCCATTTCTCTTTGACAGTGAACAGTTTTTCTAAGCTACTCACTCAATATGCAATAAATCAATGACTAACGAAAACAGACAAATTACCATCGCTGGCTCACAAAAGTTCTCCAACCACCAGACAAGAAAACCTTTTCTCAAACAGGCTGGAGGTCATTTTGCTTTGCCGATGTAATTCTTGTAACTTGATCTGAAGAAAACTTTTGAATAGAAGCTGATAATCCATCAAACGCACTTTTCCCTTTTTTAACTAAAGCTATGCCATTCAAACGTAACACGGTTTATTATTGCTAGGGCTATGAATTATATTGTGCACATGGTTAGAAGAAGTAATTCACGTTTTCCATTTATATCTGTCACTACGGCAAAGCACGTTAAAGAAAGCATTTATTATGTACGTACGTATATGTTGTAGCAATTTTAATAAGATCTTAAGGTAGTAGAGACGTTAGCAAACAAGATCACTTCAATAGGAAATACTGATGAACAAAGCTCAGAGAATGATGTGGGTTGAAATAAAGAGTATAATTCTATGTATTTCAATTACCAGTTCTGAAAAAATATTTCATAAATGTATAGATAAGTTTCTACACGCCTTGTAGAACACACCTTGTGTCACCACAGTGTGAAGTTTGTTCCGATAGACTTTTCCCAAAGGAAGAAGTCTTGTTGAGTCAGATCCGGCGACTCTGGGGGCCAAAGCCCCTTTCAAATGGCCCTGTTGCCGATGAAAGACTCTGTTTCCACCACACTCCTCGCTGATATGTTATATGTTGTTCCATCTTGCTGGAAGTAACCTTCCGTTGACTCACGATCATCCAATTGATTCACGGACCGTTCAAAAATGTCCAGGTACACATCGGTGTTAAAGAAAATGGGACCTATGATACGCAACCGACACATCGTGCACCACACACCAACTTTTTGACCACGGAGCGGTGCTTGGTGAGTGGTAAAGGGATTTTCAGCGGCACACGTACAGGTGTTTTGCGAATTAACATAACGCGACAAATAGAACCACGCTTCATACGAGAACACTGTGATGCGATGCGCTATTGTACGTTGTTTCGTTCAGATTGCTTCGTCCTATAGCCAGAGTTATTACAGATTATTCGGAGCGCGGTGGCCCGGTTGGCAAGAGCAGCGGGGCAGTGATCTGAACGTCCCTGGTTCGATGCTCATCGCTGCAAATCCATCGCCGTGTTCACTGATGGTGGCCGGGGCACGTAAAATAGGGCGTGGCTACAATGTCCTCCAAGTTTTTAAATTTACCTCTGGAGGTTCGGGGTCAAGTGTTCCGGTCTCGTCACTTGACTCGGTTCAAAATTACGGTACCGGACATTTAGCCAAGTCGGACTCCTACCCATGTGGTGCTAATTCAAAACAGGAACCGCACCTTCATCGCCCATAGCCATCGGGACTTGATCTGATGTTGCTGCCGGTCAAGTGGCATAATCTACAACAACACAGGTTATTCGGGGCCTCATCCGTGTGAATCACCCTATACTTAGATTTTTTTTTATCATGAGCTCCCTTCAATAACAGAGAAAAAAAACTTTTAGGGGAGAAGAGTGAGAGAAATATTGCACACATACACTAACAAATTTTCTAGCGTATTTACGGAAAAACTTCTAAACATTTGCAATATGACGACCTCCATGAAAAATTTTGATTTATTTTAAATGTTACATACTTTTTTACCGATCTTATACTCTTTTTCCTGCCCTCTTCAGAAAACTTTTCAAAGTAACAAACTTCTTTTTTTTCCCGCGGTCGCAAAAGTGTGTCGTGAAAACTCCTTTACAGGCTTCAGTCTGCTGTTACGTCACAAAAATCGCTAATGGCCATTAAATAGTTCCAAATAGGCGAAATCAAAAGTATAATGAAACTTAATAGGCCGCAAACATCCGAGAAGTTGCGATGGGTTTCATTTATTTACTAATTTTTTCTGTCTGTAAAATTTCTGCTTTCACCACGTGTGGAATGGTGCCAGAAAATCTTAAGTAGATTAGCGGTGGCATTTCAAGAGATATTCATGATGTATTACTGAGAATAAGGATTGGTTTAAGAGTAAGGATTCACTTGGATGAATTGGAATCCTGAAAGTGATCACAAAATATAGCGTGAAATCATGAGGACTAGTAGGAAGTGTGAGAAATTTTAATTCATCCATCAAATTGCAAAAATAAAATTGGTTTTGATTGTAAGCTAGGAAATGTTAGAGAAGTAACAGCTTACAAACCCTCCTGCTCATCCCCTTGATATTGCAATACACTTTGAGCCTGTAACCTTCTTAAAGTTATTGTATATCGTTTTAGCTTTAATGTGTCTTTGCTCTGCGCAAAATTTTTTCCACCCCAGACATACAATTTATAAAAGTTTCATGCTCTTTGGATTGCCAGTTATTGTTGAGATGGCGTAACAGCTGACGTCGTAAATCTTTTATTCCCGTGGGAAGGTATGCGAATTCTCCTCTCAATAATCGTTCTGGCCGCACATTAGTGACTGCGTATTTTTTGAATTCTGAATTTCTGCCTATAGAAGAAAAAAGTTTAAATAAAAAACGCGTAGTTTTCTTTATTTTAAGTTTTTCTTTACAGGACTGTTAATTATTATTGTTATGGCCATAATTATAGGAGATCAGCACAAATGCATTAAACAAAAAAAGATAAAACAAGAATTCACTTACCACACTTAAATGACATTTTATTTCATACATAAACTAGGAGAGCACAAAAATGATTTACACGTGGGCATCACAAATTTCCTGAAAGGGCCAGGAAACATTAGGATGTCTTGAATCCAATACATCTACGTAATTCTCCATTTGTAGAAATCTATCTAACACATGCGCAGGAAATTAGCTTACAGAAGATCCATTTATTTCTTGATAAATTTTTTCGCGGTTTGATTATATTTCTTTTGCGCTACACGTGCAACCACGTGCTTCAACTCCTTCTCTACCAGTAGATCGATGGCCAGTAGTCTCTCGCTGAAGAAAATTCGAAGACTGACTGCAAATATAGTTCTTCAGCCGGAAATTCAAAAACCGCCACACCTTTTCTGTTGCCATCGTTTTTTTAAACTTTTTAGTCGAGAATGTCCGTGCGCGCGCATTCATTGTAGTAGGAGAATGTCCATGCGCGCGCATTCATTGCCGCGCCAACGCTTTGAATCGAACAAGCAGGAAATAAGCTGGGCAGGAGAAAACAAACCAGTTCCGGCTAGTTTTAAATCGATGTTTTCATAAAAAGGACATTAAAAATTTGGACATTCAAGTTATTTTTTTCAAGAAATTAAATAAAAAAATTGAAAAAAATGACACGGGCATTTCATATACAGATTTATTTCAAATGCTGAAAACAGAATTCAAAAATATGCATTTGATATTAGACGATTAGAAAATTACCGAGAAGAAAATTCCCCATTAGGACGGAGCGTAAAAAAAAGCTTTCGATTTTGTTTTTGCCTTAGTGCGGAAAAGTAGGGTTCTGGTGTGTAGGTCACGTATGCAAAGTCTTGGAAAAAACAAAAAATATCTTCCGTCTCCATTTCGTCCGTGATTTTTAGCAGATTTTTACCATATAGTTAAAAATGTCTATTTCCATTGTGGCTAATACCCTTTGTGTAAGACTAATGTAGACACTATTGGACTTTATAAGTCCAATATACCATGTTGAATAAGTCACGTCACGACGTATACCTGTTCATCCAGAAGCTGGCCCACAAAGAAGCTAATACATTCAATAATGTGAAAAGGAGAGATGAGATGATAGAGCAATTTGGAAATTTGCTGACTCCTCACAAAAGTCATGTGTCTTGTATTCCCGATTCATAATCTTGCCAGAGCAGTCCGTTACATTCTTGGACCTTTAAACTAATGACAGTCCACGGTGGTGTGCAGAATACCAAGGATGCCGGAATGGGACTATCCACGTTTTGTGGTTTTTTGAACTGTATATAGAATCTATTTCCATGGCAGTGAGTTCTCTAGTGGGGTGATCTGCTCGCGGCTCCCCAGCAGGTTTTTACGATGGTTTATATGATAACGAGGCAGCAAATTTGCCAACAAATCAGCTGCCTCATTATCACATAAACCATCGTAAAAAGGTATCAACCGCAAACAAATAGCGCCTATGTGCGCCATTTCTGACACGAGTTAGATAATATCTCTGTTGTTCTTTCCGTAATATAAGACCAAGATTTAAGATGCTATATAAAACTTTTGCTATCAGTCATAATCCAAATATGCTCTTTTCCAGAAGACACAGAACGTTCCAAAGTCTCTATAAGTGCGTAAAGTTCTGAAACAAAGACCGAAGCATGATACGCATTTCTAATTTTTATCCTACATTCATCGACCATTGCCTTTATAAATTTGCCGCTGCCTGTTCTACCCGAATCTAGCTTGCTGCCTTCAGTTTATATATAGTGTATAATCTGGGATGTTATTAATATCCTCAAGAACAACCTGTTTAAGTAATTAAGGATTACTTTTTGTTTGCATATTGTGTAAGATCTTCGGAGTAATTAACAGGAGAAAGAGAATTAATAGGATCTGATAGTTCAACATAGTTCATTAAGCCCAACTTCTTAAAATAGCTCAATGGGCTATCCCTTTTAAGTCTGATTTCTATTCCAACTCGAATTGTTATTTTTTACAACTTAATGCTAAAAGGCAACTCCTGAGGTAAGCAGCTTTAGTTTAATATAAGAACTTCAGCTTCTATATTAAAATAAAGCTGCAATTCTCTCCATATGAACATGGACCAAAATGGTTTATTTTATGAGTAAAACATTGTCTCGGAAATCGATAAATTAGCCTTGACCTCATCAAAACAGTTCTGTGTGGAGACAATTTTTTGGTGGAAATATACTTACCAATCTTGATAAAATTTTAACAAACCTTATCCGTCTAATTTGATAAATATCTGAATAACTAATAGAAGTGATATGTTTTCGAGAGTAAATTTTCAAGAAAATTTAGTGATACGTATCAGTTAAAGGAGAGACTCGAACTAACATTATTAATTTAATTTTGAAAGACATATAATTTTTCGCGGAAGGCTTCAAAAGCGTAAATTGGTGTGTCTTAAAATACTATAACAACGCTTGAACATTTAAAGAAACATCAAACCATAGGTTCATTGTTTTAGATGACAATGACATAATAGTCATCATTAGTGAACGCCGGTAGTTGAGACAGCTCAGGTAGTGAGCATGATTCTTAGCACGTAATGTTTATACCCTCAGCTTAGAAATATATTCATGCAGGGTACTGTTTCACTCTGCGAGATAGCTCTTAGTGTACATTGAAACCAAATCTCCTAACAGTTAAGTCATATTAGTTTTGCTAAATGTATACTAATACATTACATCACTTCTACTGTGAATTCTGTTTCATAATTTCAATCAAATAAAAAGAAGATTTGAAATGATTAATTTTAATGGATCGAAGAAGTATGTGAAGCATCGATATCCGACTAAAGGAAACAAGATCACGTCCCCAGATTTCTTTCTTTCAACAAGTATCTTCTAATATTTCAAAATTTTAGAGCTTTTTATTATTCATTTGACCTCAATAAGTTGTCGGAGAACTTGATCTAATTTTAAATGACTTAGTCAACTTAACACGTGCAAATATGAGGTATTAAAAACTTTTGAGTATGTCAACGGGAGTAAATTTATTTTAAATTGTAAAAAATGTTATACATCTTACTTATTGACTAGCACTAGAGAAAAAAAGAACTAGTTAAATGTAAAAGTGTTTTTAAAAGAATAAGACAGATTTTATCAGGAAATATTCGCATGTCCCCAAAATTACAAAATTCTTCGAGTACTTCGCTACTAGATCGAGAGATTCTAATTGATAGATGAATTTGTTTATTAATTCAATAATAGAAATCAAAGTATAAAATTCAAAAACTGAAAGAACCAAAAAAAATTAAAGAAACCAAAAAAATTACGAGGCAATCGACCGGTCTCTTCATCAGAAGGCCTAACCAATTTTTGGTTCCTTTAGTTTTTTTTTTTAGGTTCTTAAATTTTTTGAATTTTAGACTTTGATTTCTATTATTGCTACAATATCTTGCATTTATATTGCATAAAGCACTAATTGCAGATTTCTGTTAACTTTTCAACTGTCAGTGTCTTCTTTTTGTAATTTGTTTTTTTAAGGAGTTTATTAATTCAACTAAGACATAGATCAGAATTGGTGTAGAGAATATAAGAGGATTGAAATGGATACTAAAGGTAAAAGAATCAGGTTTTCACGGAAACCTGACACCAGGACTTAACGTTTCTTCCTTGTTATGGGATCCTGTGCAAGGTATAAGAATTCCTCATTTCCAATTGGCTCCCCTCATGGACGGAACCAGGACTTAACGTTTCTCCCTTGTTATGGGATCCTGTGCAAGGCATATGAATTCTTCATTTGCAATTATTTTCTCTCCTGCTTACTCATTTACTATGCCTTGCTGAGGAGCCCATAACAAGGGCGAGAACTAGGTTCAAATGTACCTTGTACTCTGGAGCTGTATATACTTATAGTCAAATTTCAGATTTAGCTCGAGGGCAACTTCTACGCAGTCTATTGTGACTCACAAATGTAACACAATCAACTACATTCCGGTTGAACACCTTTCCATAGCTGTGTGGACAGGTGGTTTCTTACGCTACAACTGGAAAAAATCCATAAATAAATAACCATCGAACTACAGTACCACTGGAAAGTAAAGGACTTCTGCTGAAATGCATGCATAAAAGGCTCTATTTCAAGAGGCAATTTCTTTGTTTTCTTTGTTAAGATGAGTAACAGGGAAATACGTTTAGCCTACGTGGAGTAATATCTTTTCTACGCGAGAACAAATTCGAAAACAAGAATAAATATTTTTAGGGGTACGAAACACAGAACTGCAGCTACAAATTTGTATCTCATAAGGACATATAAAATGGGTTTCATACTTGTTTGGGGTTTTAATGAGTGTCTCTCAGGTTGGCAGTCGCTGTTATATGTAATAGATTTAGTCATAATGTTGTTGCTTATGCCCCTTGACCGACATGTAACATCAGGTCAAGTCCCGAAGGCTATGGGCGATGAAGGGGCGGCTCCGATTTTTAATAGCACCGCAAGGGTCGGAGTCCGACTTGGCTAAATGACCGGTCCCGTAATTTTGAACCGAGTCGAGAGACGGGACCGGAACACTTGACCCCGCACCTCCAGAGGTAAATTTGAGAACTTGGAGGACATTGTAGCCACGACAGATTTTACGTGCCCAGGCCACCATTAGTGAACACGGCGGTAGATTTGCAGCGATGAGCATCGAACCAGGGACGTTCAGATCACTGGCCCGCTGCTCTTGCCAACCGGGCTACCGCGCCCTTATTCATAATGTAATTATGAGCATGCCAAAATTATTATACAAAAATTTACAATCCATTGCGACTAAAATTAATCTTAATCGTGATTACGATTTTTTGAATGATAATGACCCAAAACAAACAATCACTACACTGTTGTATATTAGCCCGTGATCTTTTAAGTAACTTCCATCCTGTAACCTTCACAAATGTTCAAAATTAGACTGATTTCGCTACACCAGTCCAAATGAATATTTCCAAAAGCTCCATGGGGAAAAATTTCCTCGAAAGTTTCCAGCAAAGATTACTTAGAGAGTTAAAGTTAGCTCTTAGACATGAATGGAATTCTGTGTCAATATTGGTGAGATTAAATCTCGTGACAAGAGCTCGAAGTAACTATTCGGACGAAAACGTCTCAAATTACACACGCATCCTTTTTGTACCTTGTAATGACCCTATGTTTTATATTAAATGTAATTTTAAAGGCATGCATACAATATCTTACAGTTATTCGTATGGAAGTGCAAAGTTTTTATATGAAAGTTTAAAACTTTAACGTAGGATTACGTTCCTCAATAACGGTCCTCCGAAGAGAAAAAAAAATTGTCCGGCGTCGCGAGTTATAATTTTGGCAGAGCTCCAAACCCAGTAGCAGTAAACAGTTAAACAGAAAAGTACCAAAATACGTCCAAAAAAAAAAAAAAGAGGTAAGCAACGATAAGTGATCCTACGTTAATAACCCGCGGTAGTTTCGTTTAAAAAAGACTACTTGAAATATTTTTTTAATCATATTATATCGCTGCATACTGAAATATTTGAAGATATGAATTTGAAGAAGCTGCAGTTTTATGAATATGAATACACTCAGTGCTGTATAATTTGGCTTTATTAATCAGAAATTCATAGATTAATAAGCAAAGGGAACATAATCTACCAAATTGGTGTAAAATTTTAAGAAATTTTTTTAACTATTTTATATTCAAGCAGAAGGCATTTTCATCACTGATATAAATATTTCCATTACCCTTAAAATTTGATAACGATCCTACAACGTTGCATGTTCAAGACACATTAAAAGGAGTATATTCTTAATATTTTATTTGCTATAGTTATCTCAGGCCAGGCCGAAAGTATGAGGACGTTCTAAGCTGAACTTATTTTTATGGATTTAGACTATAATTAATAAATATTGCATAATTTGCTGTGTGAGACTAGACTTTTTTAATCCCTTGTAAAAATTATTCTGTGAGGTTGAAAAATGGCTGAAAATTTCACGATAATGTTAAATGTATTAAGTTGGAAATTTTATGCAATTAAAAAAGAAAGTTTATTTATGAAACAGAAATGAGGGTCAAGATAAATAGGCTATAAATATGTAAAGCTTAATATATTTCATCTAGAAATTTATTAAAGGTTATTTGTAAGATTTAAAAAAATTTATATTTATGGATATTTTAATCCAAAAGACACAGTTAAACACCTCAGAATGGCTGAATCTAAGTTTTTTTGTACATGTAAGTGGATGCAAATGAAACTAATTAAATAAAAAATTTCAGTTCATCGTAGAGACCCAACAAGCGAAATCATAATTAACAAGTACGAAAAAGCAATATTACGTAAAAGTACATTAAAACTTCGATGGATATAAAAATATGTTCGAAGCAAATTTTTTTTCATTCTCGTAGGCAAGTAATTACCCTTTTTGAAACGGAAAAAATCCTCTTTCCAGTTTAGAAAATGAGTTAGGTACTCAAGTTTATTAGAATTTGATAAAGAAATCCATGAACCTGGTTAAGTCGATCTTCTGTCATTGATCAGTAAAGGACTGAAAAAGTGAAAAAACCCTTTGTTTATTAGTGTTTATTACTAATACTCAAAATAGTCATTTGTTACTCTAGATCAGCGGTTCTCAACCTGGGGGCGCGCCCCTCTGGGGGGGGGGGTAGAAGAATTACAAGGGGGGCGTGAGTTTAAAAAAAGTAAAATAAAAAGTAAAACTAACTGTAATTTACTGTACTCAATTTTGCGGTCACAATGTAACCTTAGCGTATTTTCGACATACGAACACGAACACGATAATTGTCGTACACGATAATTGTTGTAATTGTAAAAACACGTTAATTATCGTACGTCTGGCAGTTGAAAGTGACTTGAGATGTGGTTTGTCACAGTCACAACCTAATATTCAAAAACTTGTCAAGGACAAACATTGCCAATCCTCTCATTTGTGAAAGTGACTGGTATTACATGCCAACCTCACCTAGATTCTTGATTACCTCAAATATATTTGATCTGTATTTAATTCTTTGATTTCATATGCTCTAATAATAATATGGTCCAAATTAAGATATGTGTAATAATACTAAATTCTGTGTATGAAATTATCTATTCTATATTTTCATTTAATAACCAGCTTTTGTTTCAAATTCCGATTGTACTACTTGACCACATATGGTGTGGGGGGGGGTGGCTGACCTCATATCATTGTTCAAAGGGGGGCACATAGCCTGAAAGGTTGAGAACCCCTGTTCTAGATCATGTTCTTAACCTGGGCTGCGGGCACCCGTGGGGGCTGCGAGAGAAGATTATAAATTTTTAATGAAAATTACTGCCTAACCGCTTATGAGAAACATGCCTTATTCTCCTCAAATTGAAAATTGGAATTTAGCAAATTTTTCTTTTCTGTATTCAATAATTTTGGAAAATGAAAAAATCAACAATTATACCCGAAATTAAATTAGACCTCCACTAATTGAGTGAATCATTTGATGGATACTTTTCCACGGGAAATAAGCAAAATTAATAGATGGATATTCTATTTTTGTTTGACCTAAATTCAATGGACGACAACGTTTTATTAAAAGGTGATCTGATCGCAATACGAGCTAATGCACGTATTGAAATGGATTTGAAAAACTGGACCTAGAACAGTTATGGTGTACGAAGTTAGAACTTTATCCAGAATTGGCAAAAGCAGCATTTGAGACACTTTTACCATTTGCAACCGCTTACCTTTGTGAAATGAGTTTTTCTCATCACTTTTGCACATCAAAACAAAAGTCAGAAATCGCTTAAATGCATCTGATGACTTAAGCGTGGCTCTTTCAAAAAAAGAGCCTCGTTTTAAAAGGAAAATTATGAACAAACAACAACAACGTAGCTATTAAAAATGTAGGTATTGTTTTATATGTAATAATATGATATGTATTGTAAATCTATTAATTTGTTCTGCAATAAATAAATTATCTTGCAATAAATGTCATATCTTGCAATAAATATGTTTTCCTAAATAAAAAATAGAAACGCATTTTTCAAGGGGGTGCGAGAGCTTATTTTCAGATTCAAGGGCATGTTGCCTATTAAATGGTTAAGAACCACTGCTCTAGATAAACTTCACGTTATGAGTGACAACATACTGGATGTTGAACTTTTAAACAACATGTCTTCCTTCAATCGATCTTTCTCTGATCGACGACGTTAAAGGTAACGAATTTAACACACTGGGATGAATGTTTAAAATATTTTAATCACGCGACACAAGCACAAACATCGCATTGACACTGTCCCGCACTCGTACGCTTGTGGTAAACCCCCCCCCCCCCCCCCAGTATTCTTCCCTTTATCTTGAGTCTTGTGTGGACATAGGCAAATGTAGCGTAGAAACAATCTCTTCGTGTAGAGATTTTGTAAGCACATCTTGGTGCTAAATTATTTTACCGCCGTATCATACCAACGGAGAAAAACTTGGGAACTCAAAAGAGTTTTATTCAATAGTCCTAAGGTATATTATAAACAAACAATATATGTACAATTTAATATGTTGTACATATACTGTTTGTTTATAATATACCTTAGGACTATAGAATAAAACTCTTTTGAGTTCCCAAGAGTTTGTCTTCGTGAGAGAATAATTCATATGTGTAGTAGTATATTTTTTACAATACTCTTATCGAGTAGGCTGGAGTATAATAGAGCTTTCGCGGTATGCAAATTATTCTTTTTCCTTTTACGTATTTGTTTGTGTGTTAAGTTCAATAAACGTCTTACGACAGACTAAGTGCCTCTTCATTTGAGTGACAGGATGGCAAGGACCACTCGACACTACGATTGATATCACAATCATCATATATGATAACTGCAGAAGTGGATAGTATATTTGACTGCTCTAATAGTTATGATTAGAAATGTTAGACATACTTATTTATTTCACCTAAACAGGTACTCTATTACAACAATATTTTGATGACGTACACACGTATTCAGATTATTACCGTTGTTTACCAATAACATCTACCAGTTATAACTAAAAATTGCCATGTATGATATTTGTAGAATTTTGGCACTAATAATTTCTTAACTGTTCGTCAGAATAGTGCCCTCAGGTTCGTTTAAAGTCTCTCAGTAATGCTTGATATATATAATACAATACAAAAGACAAAATTTTCGAATATGGGGTATTTACTTACCCCTCTTTATTGTCCAAGAGATGACAGTTGGCTTTCAGCCTTTTCTCGTATCTCTTACCATGACAAAAACCAAAGTGCTACTGGCGTTCTATTTACAGACAAAAGCACAACTCCACGCTCAGCATCATCTCTGGGAGAATCACTGCACTGAACATTTAAATACAACAAAAATCTTGGAGTCATGAACTCACAAGTCATATATCACATACAAAAAAGAACACCTTAACTCAAAAATAATGTATCGTTTTCCAAGCAATAATTGAAACTTGTTGCCAAAAGCAACTTAATGAGTTTGAGAGCTCGCTATACGTAGATAATTTGATAATAATATTGAGATACAACAATATTTACCATTTTTAACAGAATGTATAGGAGCAGTAAAGACTTCGTCAGAATTTTGTTCTCGGAATTCTTAGAATTTTTTTTCCTATAAAAGGCAGATATTGCGTACTTATTTATCCAATTAAGCCTGGGCGTCAATTAGAATTCTGTTCACAATCAAATCTTTCAACTCTTTGTGATTAAGAACAGCACCAGACAGAAATTTCATGCAGATATCTGACGAAATTATTACCCTCGGATTTCATAAAGGATGAATAATCTCTCTTTAGGTCGTATTCATTTCGCAATAAATAAAAGATACTGATACGCCTAGATCAAATCCTCCGCACTTGAATTTTTCCTTCTTTTTTATTAGTTCCTCCCACACAAGCATATGTAAATGTAGGCTGACAGTTGTGTCTCTCTCGGAAATCAGAAATGCAATAAAAAATGGGTCATTCCTGTAACTCGGTAATGAATGAAACCAAGATACAAAGAATATAAAAAAGGTCTTGCACGTACAGCTCATTACATTAATTTTAAATGGAAAATGTTAAGTTTGATTTAATTACGATTTAAAAAGAATTGCATTATGTATAACTTTACGCCTGGCATCAAATCTGAGGTGCCTATTATACCACCCTTTTGCGAATTAATCCCAGTTCAAAGGATGCGAAGAACTACTATTATAATTTAGAGATTGTGAAAATTAGCATAACTTCCATAAAAAATGATCCACATAGTGACTGTTAGGAAATTCTAATCTGCTTCTTTCTGATAAAAGATGGAGACCATCAGTGCATTTCAATGAAAACAGCTCTGCATATTCCAGGACCTGTCCCATAGGTCAGGCGATGAGGCCACCGAATTTGGCGCCGAAATGAGACAGAGTAAAAATACGAAATTTTTAACAAATAACGTAAAAATATAAATAGTTTAACCTTTTCCTTACGGGGTGGGATAGTATGTATCCTAAGAATACGGGCCCAATATGAATATATATATATATATATATATATATATATATATATATATATATATATATATATATATATATGTATGTATGTATGTATGTATGTATGTATGTACATATATATGCATGTATGTGTGTATGTATGTATATACAGTGGAATCTCGATCTGTCGTTTTCGAAGGGACCGACTGAACTAAACGATGGATGCGGGAAAACGATGCGGGAACATACAAAAAAGTATTAACATACCTTAAAGTTTGATATACCTAAAATATATTTTCTCACATACATAAATGCATACATACCCGTAGTGTAACTGAAGATAAAATTACAAAGTTGTACTGAAATCCAAGATAATAATAATAAAAAAAGAAATACACGTAGATACACAGGAATTTTGATTGAAATAAAAACTACGAATAAGTAATTAATCGTCGTTTGTTTTTTGGCGGGTTTCTCTCAACAAGTAAAAAATGTTTTTTTGTGTTCATAATTGCATTCTTTTCGGTATCGGATATTGTGTGAGAGTATAAAAAAGCGGCAGCCGTCAATCGTTTGTAACTAGAACCATTCCATTGCACTGGATGGGGTCCGACATAAGGCCTCCAGGAAGTTCTGCTTCCGGCTGAAACACTCATCAGCCAGTGTAGAACTGCAGTAATCAGAAACTTCTCACACACTAGACCAAACACCAGGGCGCCTCCATCCCAAGGTCAACAAAAAAGCTGACTGTGAGCCATTGCTGATAAGAGCAGAAATGTTAAATAGTCGGTGAATTTGGAATGAGTTGCCGAAAATAGGGTACACCAGGGACTAAAGAATTAAGGAACACCAACGACGAACAAATAATGGGAGTGGTACAATAAAGCGAAACCACACTAAACAAGAGAGAACAAAAATACGAGATAGTGCATCTCAAATGTTCTGCTCATTGTTTAATTAGAGTGTCACTCTAGCTCAATCCAGACATTTATATTTCAGGTTCAGTTATTATGAAAAAACGATCGATCCGATAACTTAATGTAAAGCTGCGATATCCTGAACGAATATTGCGGAAAAACGATGGATCGAGGAACGATCCATGCGGTCTTTTTTGCTTGTTTTCTATGGAATTTATACGGGACTGGGGGAAATAAACGATACATACGGGAAAACGATCGATCGAGATTCCACTGCATATATATATATATATATATATATATATATGTGTGTGTGTGTGTGTGTGTGTGTGTGTGTGTATGTATGTATATATATATATATGTATGTGTGTATGTATATATATATATGTATGTATGTGTGTATGTATGTATATATATGTATGTATGTATGTATGTATGCATGTATGTATATATATATATATATATATATATATATATATATATATATATATATATATATATATATATATATATAACCCCTTAAGGGTCGTTCTTATAAAGGGGGTATGAAATTTCCCGTTCTTAAGAGGGAATCGGAAAAATGGGCCTCGTAAACTAAAGAATGATATACAAATATAAACGAATATTTAGACTATTTTTTTATAAACTGCTGAATTTGAGATTATGAAAAATAAATTTTAAAAGTATATGTCCAAACGCTGTTGTAGCTCGAACAATACTACTAAAACTACATGTCACTGTAGCAGCAGGCTATGTCAGTTTTCCTAAATTGAACGAATTAGCTATAAACAATAACAACTCAAACGCGATTGGAATAGTCTAGCAATCATTTCCACAGAAAAGTCGGTATGAAAAGCATTGAATTATAGAGATGCAATCAAACAATTTTCTGCAACAAACGCTCGAAGAATGATTTAGATATTTTTATTACATAACATATTTTATTAAAATCAAATTCAAATTTATTTACTTTTGCTACTTATTTTTGGTTCTATAACACTAATATGCAAGGCTTTGTTGTTTTGAAATGAATAGGCGTATCTGAATGGATTTTTTGCTCAGATTCCGTGAATGACCTTTAAAATTCCGTATCACGTCACGTTTTTTTCACAAATGACGGAAATGTGAAAATAAAGAAAACGGTAATTTGTAATGACATCGTTATAGGGCAGCGTTCGTAACGCGTGAAAATGTTCTTTGGAGGAGCGGAATGATTGATTAATGAATAAATAAACATCAATATCTAGCTGATATGGAAATGCAACTGTTTTACCTGTATGACGTCACGATTTGCGCCACTCACAAAGGCGAAACATGAGAGAATTTATCTTGGCACGGCAGTATCCCTGCGCTATCCTCATCCAATATCAAGCCCCCAACAAACACCGATTCAGACGATGTTACAAGTGAGGAGATGTACAAACCAGACAGCATGGAGGATGAAACCCCAGTGCTATTTACACAGCATGAACTGAAGGATTTGGTACGCGATATTTTGGCGCGTATAGTATTAATATTTCCTCCAATAATATTATAATAACTTATGTTCAGTCAATACAGAAAAATAATTAAAGAAAACATTTTTCTCCATCATGGAAAACCTTTTACAGTAATATTTCGAATAATTTTGTAATTAACAACTTAAGAAGTCTCAAGAACTTATAATCCCCATATAAATAATCTGAGCTCAGACCTCCTTATAACGTTTAATAAAAATATCTGTGCTAAGTATAACTCTAGTGAATGCCTTCAGAAGCAGACGAACTTCACATTTTGCGAACTTTTATGACAAAAACAGTGAAAAATCATAAATCCTTATTTTCTCAATCTCCACATCAACCGTTAAAAGTATTTTTAAACATTCAAGCATTGAAATCAAAAGAGAGATAGCACATTCAAAAATATTTACTGTTCAAAGAGACGGAATAGTGAGATCGGAAAACTCAATATGACTATCAGCTCAGACAAATATCGAAAACTATTTCCATTTTTCAACATTTCAAACACCGTAAGAATGAATTCAAAATATTTGTTGTCTTTCTAAAAATATTCCATCGCCCGAGGCAAGAGCGAGTTCTGGGTTTCGCGACGTCACATACAGACGAATACCCGTATGAAACGTCACATCCGACTTAGTAAAAGGGTTAGTAGAGCATGCATTTGTCACTCCTTTTCAACGAAAAGCAAATTAGACGTGAGAGCTCCGGCAGTTGTAAAATAAAACATTAATGCCTCTTATTTGACAAAAAAAGTTATTCGATTAAGATTCGTGAGATTAAAGGGAGATAAAATAACTAAAAACAACCTTTGTCTAAATCAAATGAAATAAAGATATTACGATTGTTATATCGATTTAAATATTTTTATATAAATAAAAAAGTGTCTTATGTTTAAATATGAATGCAAATGTTTTCGCATAATCTATAATTTCTTTAATTGAAAAAAATGTTTTGTACATTTTCTTTTCTGTAGATTTGATGAAGTGTTGAATGAAAGCATGGAGACAAATTAAAGGTTTTTCTTTTAAATTTGTGGATGCAATCATCGTGCAGCTTATAAGGAAACTTCTGGAAATACAAACAGTAATAAATGCCCATATATATATATATATATATATATATATATATATATATATATATATATATATATGTATGTATATATATTGTTTGTATTTCCAGAAGTTTCCTTATAAGCTGTACGATGACTGCATCCACAAATTTAAGAAATAAACTTTATTTTGTCTCCATGCTTTCATTCAACACTTCCTCAAATCTACAGAAAAAAAATTGCAAAACATTTTTTTATATATATATAACCACAATGTAATGGATGGCCACTTGTTTCGTATTAATTAACAGTTCATCGTCACCGAGGAACGTTAGGTGTGTGTCACATTTGTGAACTGTTCCTAGCGCAATCCCATCACCCTCGGCCTGACGATGAACTATTAATTTGTTCAAAACACGTAGCTATCCTTTTTATTATAGCGCGGTTATTAAGAAGTCATTAGTTCCTGCATTGTATTTCGTGTGAATTTGTAGTTAATGCACGCAGCCTGCAGGTTTCATTCATTTTATGAAGGGTAAATAAGCATTTATTGTACCTGTAAGGACTTTGCCTTAAATAAAAGACTGCCAGCCTTTTTGAATTTAATGCTTTAATTGCATTTCTCGACTAAATACAGGCTATTTACAATATACATAAAAGATTAAATTCGTGGGTTCACGGCATCGGCGAGGAAGGTCAGACTTGAGTTGTCACTGCGCTCATTCAAGTTTTTCTAGGCCCGGCAGAATCTCCTTGTCTCCGGCTACAGCGTCACCGACTAACTTCGTCTCTGAATCTCAGAAGCAACGAATCCACGTTCGGCGACTTTATATACCACTGCTGAACGTTCTCGAAATGTCTGGAAATTGCCGCCTTTCTTTATTCAGTTACGTTCCCAGACGACTAGGCGTCTGCGGTCGGCAACTTCCTTTTTGTAGCTGAAGAACTGTTCTGCGAACTGTCAGTAGCACTTCCGTCTATTATAGCTCCAGGCGACTGTCTGTCTGCTGTCGTCCAAATCAATTATGTGCACAAACCGCGCGTTCATTGGTCTTCCCGGAATTTCCCCGCTCAAATTTTAAAAAAAATCGCTATCGTACGGAAGTCGGTACATCCCTATAGCATGTACAGGGTGTCCATAATTAAACTTCCCTACTTTTAAGTTGTCTACAGTCGAAACTATTGTTCAGAAAGTTATGAAATTTTGTGTAGGAAATATTGAAGGGATGGGAATTTGTTTGAGCGAATAAAAAAATTAGTTCAAAATTTCACTACCAGAGGGCGTTTTTTGATGAATTACACATTTAGCCAACATTTACTATAGTTAAAAAAATTTATTACAACAAAACATGTTCAACAAGACGTCCATCATTTTTATCTACCATTTGAAATCGTAAGATAGCATGGTCTGATCGACTTCCCAAGTTTCCGATCGACTTTGCAATCACTTTAAAGATTGTAAAATTTAATGAGTAGGAGTTATTGTGTTAGGGTGACCTATGGATAAAATGATGGTGAAATCTAAGTAAAGAACTAGTCGTAAATGTGTGATTCATCAAAAAACGCCCTCTGGTGGTGAAATTTTGAACTAATTTTTTTATTCGCCCAAACAAATTACCATCCCTTCAATATGTCCTACGCAAAATTTCATAACTTTCTGAACAACAGTTTCGACTGTAGACAACTTAAAAGTAGGGAAGTTTAATTATGGACACCCTGTACATGAATTCATTCAGCACTCTTAGAGTATAGAGGAATTCATCGTACATAACGAGAATTTGCCGTTTAAAGTAAGTCATTTTTAGATGTAATCACTGCAATGTAGTATTTAGATCAGGGATTCTTAAGTTATTGTTGATAAAGGCTACTTGAAAAAAAAAAACCATAGGGGAACATTACCAACCTTTTTAGAGGTAAAAATTGGTTTCATTTTCTAAATAAGCAAACTATTTGTAATAAAAACTCTAATAAAAAGTTAAAAGTAAACTTAATATCAAATTTAAAGCAAAGTAAATTCAATAACAAATTTAAAAGCCTTAGAAAACTTAAAACTTAAGATTTTTGAGCTTGCTAAGATCATTGCTTTATAAGCTATCGAAGAAGATGTGTACTTGAGATTACAACACATATCAATGAAATAGCTAACGATATATCTAAAACTAGCTTTTTAATTCATTCGAAGATATCTTTGTGTAACATGCGCAGCAAACCGTTACGCACTCTTTTCCACCGTGTCTCTCCTTTTTTTCCTGTATTTTATATCGCATCTTTAAGGTTTAAGGTAAATCGGATTAAATACTTAATTAAAACGTTCCACTTCAACGTCAACGCGTTTGACGGAAATAATGTGTTATACATACAGCCTCCATCAAAATTTGAAAAACTCATCCGATTAAAAAAAGATGAGAAAAACCACGACTTATCTCCACGAAAGTTAGTATCTCCAAAAAGCTAGATTTATTTTAAAAAGTTTGAAATAAAGTTAATTTGGAAAAAGTTCTTTGGCTACGTGTCTGCACTAGACAGATGGTTACATACAGGAGAAAAAGACTCTTAATTAACATAGTATAATGAAACGGATGGCTACATGTTGTTGTTGCTTAGGCCACTTGACCGACAGCAACATCAGATCAAGTCCCGAAGGCTATGGGAGATGAAGGTGCGGCTCCTGTTTTGACTGGCACCACAAGGGTCGGAGTCCGACATGGCCAAAGGACCAGTCCCGTAATTTTGAACCGTCTCAAGTGACGAGACCGGAACACTTGACCCCGCACCTTCAGAGGTAATTTTCAGAACTTGGAGGACATTGCAGCCACGACAGATTTTACGTGCACCAACCGCCATTAGTGTACACGGCAGTGGATTTTGTCAGAGACGAGCATCGAACCAATAACTTTCAGATCACTAGCCCGTTCCTCTTACCAACTGGGCCACTGCACCCTTGCCTACATGCTTCGAACTAATACGATGAATTTGGCAGTTCATCGTAAGTCCAAGGATCATTAGGTGTGATTGTCGCTATGAACAATTCCTAGATGCAAGTTCCTAGATGCGAAACTCTTATATTGTGGTATCGTGGCCCACAACTAATAATTCAACGTATGAGAGACCGGTGGCATTCAGTCAAAACAGAGACTTGTGATAGTGTTAAAGTTCAATGTATATTCGAACGAATAACATAATATTATAGATAAAATATTTACACAATTAAAGACGAACATTAAACGACAGTACAGTCGTTAACTTCCAACAGCATCTCGCCTGACAGCGGTTTTTCCAGCGTCTATATACCGTCTCTAAAGCATCTCTGAGTCTCTCTGAGTCTATCTCAGCTTCATCAGCTTCAGCAACCACAGTGAGTAGAAGTTCCTTGGCAAATTTATGCTCTCTACTTCTAAAAAATATCTTTATTTCATTGAACCTTGCCTAACACCATTTGACAGCAAAATTGTTAGTTGAAAGAGATAGGTGAGAGATAGTAGGTTCCTCGGATTTCTGCGACCAAAGGGAGTTTAATAGAGTTTTTAATTTTAAAAATTTACGAATTAAGATTAGAGAAAAAAATATTTTTTACCTTGAGTTATGTTTCCATAACCCAAGTATCAATTTTAAGAATTTTTTAACCCGTAGAAGGATGTCTACTTTTTTTTAAGAGAGAAAAAAAATTAAGTTAAACACTAGGAATAATAAGCTTGCCAGACCCTAGCTGACAGTGACTAAATCAACGTTATCGGGGAGAAGGGTAAAAAGTGCATCGCTGGAGATCGAACCAACCATTGGCAGGTTACTAGTCCAGCGCTCTACGACCATGCTATAGATCTTACTGTAGGAGGGTGGAAATTACCACTACAATATCTCAGAACCAATAGGAACCAACAGGAAACACTGGACTAACAACGTTACATGGACCACACCCTCCAAAGTAGGATTGCATAGCAATTGACCATAAGTAGAGAAAGGTAAAAGCTGATAGGTAGAATTTGGATCCGGGAGTTCATACAAAACTGCTTAGTTGATCCTCGAAGGGATTGCTTCACATTTTTGCTGGCAGTAGTTCGACACTAGAGCAGGGATGGGTAGACTTTTCCAGGGTACGGGCTACTTCTAATTTTTTCAAGGTGTTGCGGTCCACCCAGTGACGTAGGTGTGGTGAGCTGAAAAAAACGGTTTACAATATTTATTATAACTTAATAATAAATACGAAATATGTACTTACCTACATAGCTACAAGAAAAAAAACTTACTCTTTTAAAACCGCGTTTAAAGCAAATCACGTCGGTGTTCCATAAATATGTTTCATTTAGTATGCGCGTCTTAGGTCACCCTAAGACGCGCATACTAAATATACCCTTAGTAAAGGCGGTCACCCAAAAATGTCTTTGTGGTCCACCGGTCGACCGCGATCGACTTAATGCCCACCCCTGGACTAGAGAGTAGAAAGTTTAAGTATCGGGGAAAAATGGTAGTGCTCTGATGGAGCGGTACAAAAAGAAGGAGGAAATATTTTTTTGATTTATTGACTACAGACGTAGTGCAATAAGTAAATTTTAAATCATTTTATGCGTTTTTTTCGTTATTAAATTATTATAATTTTCTCAAAATGAGAAAGGAAGAAAAACAATACCTCAGATTCGGATTTTGCCCTCTTTTATATCCCGCTTCGATCAAGGGGGGTATCGACATCCTTGGCTCCGCATTTCTTACCACCCACGATCGGCTATGGAACCGCAGACAGGCCGTCTGCACTTGACCCACGGGAGATCCACTGTTCCCTGCTTTATTTCTGTCGCGGGCATTGGTCATTTGCCATTCCCCGCTTCGTTTTCTTCTTGTCTTGTCCGGAACCAGAGCGTCCAGCCATGGGGGGCATCTCAATTAGGTGCAAGACGGCAGCGATAACCGTTTCCTGCCGGAAATTAGTTACGTACGAGTATTCAGCTTGCCATCCCGCATTGTGAGTAAGAATCTCATTTAAGAGCCGGACAGAGTCGCTACTTGGACACAGGCTGCCATACACGTCGTCACAATATAAATACTGTTCTTGTTAAGGTCCCCGGGGCTCCCACTATCTGAGAACCCAGTCCGGTTTACAAATATAACTAAAAGTAAATAATTCAACAAAGCAAGATGATTATTATCAGTAAGAAATAAACAGAAACCACGCACTTAGGTCTCAAAGCACCATAATGCAAGATTCTGTAGCATTAAAGGAACTAAACCATATATCTAGGAAACTTACTGGTCTCGTCATCAGGAGGCCTAACCAAATCAGTTACCTCAAGGGGGAACTTTCTGAATAGGATTCAGATCTAACCAAAAGACATCCCAAGGCCCCGATATCCCCATTGATCCCCATTCTTCCTGCTAATAATTATCTTGCTTTGTTGAATTATTTACTTTTAGTTATATTTGGCCGTTTTCAGTATGAGGATTTGTTGCAACTGCGCAATCTTTTATTGAAAAGTTAAAAATTTTCAACGCTAGGGTAGGTTTTCTGTTAATTTGTTCGGCACTCTATGCCCTCTTTGTGTTTAATTATTTACATTATTTGTGTTACTCAGTCTGGTTTACGTATGAAGATAAGACAAGAGGCAGGAGCGTAGACACAGACGGTGGATTACAGCTCCTTTTTCGAGATGGGGCTCCTTTCTTTTGCAGGTGGAAGACTGAATAATTATCCCAGATTTCAACCGTGCCTTATGCAGGATTCGATCCCGTAACCACTTCGCCACTGGGCAGGATCTTATATAAATAAGGACGACAACCGAAAATTCTAGAAGAAACTACGTGAGTGGTGGCGGGACACTCGGATGGGAAAAGAAAGGAGAGAAGTTTCATGACCACCCACGGGACACACCCGTTAACGAAACGAAGAGATAAATCTGGGAAAATGCGATAGGGTGGGAAAATAGAACCGAAAACGCGAAGCATGAATGTATCGAAGGGAATAAAATGAAATAGATCAATGACTTGTGTTGTTGTTGTTATTGTTGCTTATGCCCCTTGACCGATAGTAACATCAGATCAAGTCCCAAAGGCGAAGAAGGTGCGGCTCCTGTTTTGAATTAGCACTACAAGGGTTGGAGTCCAACTTGGCTAAATGACCGGTCCCGTAATTTTGAACCGAGTCAAGTGACGAGACCGGAACACTTGACCCCGCACCTCCAGAGGCAAATTTGAGAACTTGGATGACTTTGTAGCCACGCCCTATTTTACGTGTCCCGGTCACCATTAGTGAAGACGGTGGTAGATTTGCAGATACGAGCATCGAACCAGGGACGTTCAGATCAGTGGCTCGCTGCTCTTGCCAACTGGGCTACCGCGTGCATTCAATGACTTGTAAATGTATTTGCAGGCAGAAGATAAATATGTCGCAGACATATTGTCTAAAACAAAGGAATTATTATAAATACAGAAATTTTCAAGAAAATGTAATTGAGAAGCGGAGTTGCGAGTAGTATGATGAACAATTTTCAGTATATATTTAAAACGCCGTTTCCTCTGTTATTTAACGTGTCTGATTGTCAACATTTTTAGAATTAAATCCTATTGATGATTATACTGTGCCGTCACGATAGGTAGTTAAGGCAATTCTCTGAGGCATTTTTAAAATTACTACTATTGAATTCATGACTAAGAAAGACAGAGTCCTAATTAAAATGGAAAGGCCAATTTTTAAAACAAAAACTTAACAAGTAAATTTATTTACAAAAAAATTAACAATAAAAGGTGCAACATAATTAGTTAATTTAAGTGCAGATTCACAATACAGGCTCCGGGACCCATGGTCTCAAACAAGAGCTCCTAAAAAACAAGTCTGTCCGGGCTGGATGTTACATGCCCATCTCTCAAAACACAAAGTCTCTGCCTCTCTCGGCTTAAAACTCGGGGTGGCCGTCTTCTTAGAATTAATTTTCCCACAACCGGGAGGGCCGGCAGATTATCGGCTGACAGCTCTTCTTAACGCCGAACTTTATTACATTCCAGTGACAAAGTCGCATAGCTATCGCTAGGAAAGACAGCTTTACGACGGTGATGGGAGACGTTTTCTGTTTTTCCAAACAGTTACCCCCACAACTTGTTAGGGAAACCGCTATGCCTGGGATTAACTTTCAGGCCCAAACTCTGCACGTGTTTTAAAAATGGTGGGAACTGGAAAATGGTATTCTCGAAAAATATCCAGCTGGCCCGTGGGGCGTGAGAACCGCACAATACACGTGACGTTACAATACTTAACGCCCAAAATTGTACATAAAAAACAATTTTTGAAGGTTCTTGCCTTGAAACATTAACTAATCTTTTTAAGGGGTCTTCAAGTGAAAAGCAATTATCTGCCTACCACAAATTTATTAGCCATTTATTTCAGTTCAAAGCTTCTGCAATTTATGATATTGATATATTTACAATAGCGAAGAGAGTCTCAAAAGGTTTCATTATCTGAAAAATGAGCCATTGGTATTCCTATACAGACAACATCATGAGTTGTATATCATTTGAAACAAATTATATTGTTGGACTGTTATGGAAAAGATTTTTATCCTGATGCAGTTAAGAATTTTTTACTTTAACCTTCATTACTCATTTGTAATTGATTCTTTTCCCCACGGACCCCATGACAATAATATCACATTAGATAATCAGATATTTCAATTAAAATAACAGACAATTAGAATAAATTTTCTTTGGTGATATTTTTTTAATTCCTCCTTTAAGAATGATTAACTGGTTTCAGCTGGCGGTAACTTTGATGGTTTAAATGAATATGTATTAATTAAAAGCTTATTTACATAAGATACTATTTATTCGAAATTAGAAAAAGTATGTTTGTAAATTTCTAATAGCTTTGAGAATCGACAGTCTGTCTTTAATGTTACAAAAAGGAGGAACTAATAAAACAGTACCTCTTTTAAAGAATTAGATTTATCGGTTTGGTGGATTGAAACAAACAGACATAATGTTAACATATTTCCAGACTCGCATTCTGAGAATTTAGCACTAATGTTCCCACTATAAAAATTCACAGAACCCTTTAAAATGATGAAAACATATTCAACACCCCACAGATCGGAGAACTGACAGCGAAAAATGGAATTCCTTGATTTTATGAGAATAAATAAGTGCAGAATAAAAAAAAATTGTTAAACATTTTATCTGTTACATTTGTAGTTTTTTAAAGAATTTTCTGAAACGTTGTCTTCTCCCAGTCTTTCTTTGAGCCCTAATCTCAGGTGAATGAACCCAAACTTTCTAATTTATTCATCAATCCTTGTTACATCATTATATCTAACATTTTGTGATCAACTGTACATTTATTGACTCTTAATAATAACGGCGAGTGTTGAAAAAAATTGTCTTTAGTACTAACTATTGCTTGACACTTGCGTTAGCTAGAATAAGAGTTGAACATTATGAGGTGTTGCATTATTCAACGCTCAATAAGAATTTTTCCAAGTGCACTAAAATTTAAGAATGATAAACATAACAAGCATGTTTGGCTTTTGCCTGGAGTTATGTGCAGCTTTTGAACCATTTTCGGTTAAAAAATGTTATTTATAATACAATATAGTGCAGAGTTCTTTCCGATTTCTTGGTTAATGTACTTGGTTAATGTGCAGCTGAAACATATAAATGTATGAAAAATTACTCAACTTGAAGAAAATCACTACAATTAATGGTTAGATACTCCAATAATCTTCTTTCTCAAGCACTGAAATCCAACTTAAAAATTCAAAATTATCTACAAGGGCAGATTTGAGGAAGAAAAAATGTTGCTACTACAGAATGAACTTAGCCGAAAGGCTTCGGAATAAAGCATTAGGAGACTAATACCTGTTCACATAGAATTCGTCAGCGTTAGCGTAAAATGTTTTAACCAATTATATACCAACATTGACCTATTTAACCAATCAGCGCCAATGGAATCTTTAACGCTGACGCTGACGCTGTCGGATTCTATGTGATCAGGTCCTTTATATGAAGCGAGAACGTTCTTTTGCTTATAAACTCTAGGACTACCGTGCTTCTAACACGGAAACATGAATCAATATCAAAATATATCTAGTAGAATTGAATCGTTTAAGTTAAAAAGGCAGGGCAGGTGGTCACAAAACAGATACTTCTCAAGCTGATGCTCAATGACATTTTAGCAGTTGTTGACTTCTGTTATGTTGCTCTTGTGGAATGTTGATAAAGTAGTGTACACAATTATACCTCAAGTATTATGGTTTAAAAATACCTCATGTGCTCTCCACCTTCAACAGATTCTAAATATGTGTAAAGCGTACACCGCGTTTTGGTAATTGGGACTTTACGGATTTAACACAGCTATACTGCCACAGTCTTGAGTGGAGATAAAAAACATGGTATCTTCACAGGGCGGATGGTTACAGGTCAAGAAAAGTTGGAACTACCCTAAGCTGTCAAGAGGATAAAGGTGAAAATATATGGAGAAGATAAAAGGAAGAATGACGTGAGATTAGGGGCCCCTCTCCCCCCCCCCCTGGGTTTATGTCATGTGTCTGGATTCATGAGAAGACTGGAATGTTTTCAGGACTTTGATTTCGATCATCGAAGTAGGTAGATAAGACTTACAACAAGAACTTGAATAGACATTCCCATGCAAATTCAAGGAAAGATCTAGATAACTGTCCTGGATGGCGTAAAGACGGTCTCTCTACTAAAACAGTGACTAATACGATAGGAGGCGAGAATCAAATGGTATAAGTGTTTTGGACCTTGTGTGAGGTTCAACTGATAAGTTCCTTCTTTTTAGCTTCGTTTAGCATGTTTTGTTTTTCTTTATTCAAAAGTTTATTAATTTATTTCTCAAGTCAGATTTTTTTTACTTCATAATTTAGCATATTTCAGAAATTTTTGAGCTCCCAGGGGGGGGGGGGGGCGCAGGAACGGTCAACGGATCTGCATCACTTTTTTCAGTTGCCATGGGGGGAGGGCAGCGTCAGCTAGACGGAGTCATTCTCTCCTATCACTATGGGGCAGCGTCTCCAAATTTTCTCTTTTTCGGCGGTGTCTCGAAGAAAAAGTAAGCGAGGCGACCGTTTGTAATTAAAAAGCCCTTGGTTTTCTCGGAACCGAGCTTGACTCCTAAAAAGAGGGTTTTGGACTTGGGTGGTCCTTTTCCCCGAAAATAGCCACGATGTTACAGGGGATTTAAGTTTTTTTAGGTGACACATAGATTCATTCAGGGGCAATTATAACACTCCAGATCAGTTGTAAAAGACATTTTTAAGGGGTAGGAAATCCCGTTTTGTTTACGTGTTTCTATGGTCAAGTTCGCGTAGTCTAAAGTTCAAATATTTCCCATGTGACAGTAACCACATTTCTTGAAATGTTTCACAAAGGCTCTGCAACGATTTGGAAGCTGTTGCACCTAGTTTCACCAGGATGCAACTTGCTTATTTTTATATTCTGTATATTTCTGTGGTCCCTAGATTGCAGTAGTGCTCTAAGGAAAGCTATCTGCTTCAGTATAGTAGTGACCTGTAACACGCTGGAAGATGTGGTGGAATCATTGGTTTAGAGACAATAAAATCGCAATGTTTAACTCAGGTAGAACAATGTTAAAACCACCGTTTGTGTGGAATACAAAAGCATGCCGACACAAAACTGGCGACTGATATTTGGACCGCAAGAGATTTCTCTAGAACTGCTGCAGTTGAAGCAGGAGTAATAAAAGAATAGTCCCAAAAATGTTTCGTTTTACTGTTCCGAAATCCGAATCATATGGGTCTCAGCTCCTCTTCTTCGGCACTCCTCTTCTTACACTCCTCTTCTTCGGCAAGACATTCAACCGTTCGACTCATAACGCCTTTTCTCTCAGCTAAACTCAGTAAATGCCCACGTGATTGCAACTTTTTGTGCCGTTCTTTTATACGAACTACAATAAAGATAAAATAAAAAGCTGAGATTTGCATTCACGCTCAATTCGAATCAGCATAACCATTTCTATATTTAAAGGCACCGATTCCTCACCGTTGGCATTATATTATGCATCTGTCAACTATCCTCAAGCGCAGTCCTTCCTCCAGTACATTTCGTTGGCATAGCAACGCGCATAAATATATTAATTCTTTCCCTCTATCCCAAAACGGCCTACACTTTTTCTGTTCCGAATTCTGTACGCCCGATAGTGCATTTATAAAAATAAAATCTGTGAGGGATTGCATTCAGATAATTAGAATAACTTACTTCTCTGAGTTATTTCGAAGGTAGAATCACGGGTTCGACTAGTTTCTTCGACAGACGGCATTACGGTGGTGCCCAACCTCTGAAACGAGCCTATAGTAACCACATGAAAAATTACAGTAGGAAAAATTCCTGTTTTCACAGACGGTTCTTAGAAACCTTTACATATATTTTTTCAAAGCAGTCTTAACGTACTAAAACTCAAAAATTCTAGAGAGTTATAAAAATTTAGCGCATTAGTCTTTGATATCCTTTTATTTTTCCAAAGAAATCGCATATCTTAATTTGAACATAAAATAACATAGTATTCTGGAGGAATTACAGTACAACCCCGTTAAAAGAGTTTTTGCAATTTATATGCGAGGCTTTTGCTAATTTACATTTTTTTTTTCTATTTGCCCATTTTGGAGAAAGGAGCTAACTAAGAAAGAAAACCAAAAAGTCACCGATTAAAAAGCACAAATATTAAAAAAAAATTCTTCTATGTTCTTCGATTAAATCTGTTAGATTGCAATGTAAAGCCCCATGAAACATTAAATAAAGGGGCGAGAGAGTCAGCTGACGCATGTGCAAACGAATATTCCAGAAAATAGTGGGAACTGAAATACCCCGACAGGGTTTCCCTTAACTAAGAATTAACAGATTTAGAAGCAAAGTTTGCAGTATACAATATCCTGTTGTATACTGCAAATTAATTATGAATCATACGCTTGCGTTTTTTATTTTAGTCTAAATTCTAAATGGTTAGGCCTGTGGACGTAACTGGGATCTCTAAGCTTCAGCAGGAAGAGGAAGCCATATTTTATAACGTTTTAAATACAATATTTCCAGTTATTTATATTAATGAATGTAATACGAACAATGAGTTATAAAACAAACCATAGACTTTTTAATTATATGGGTCTTCATCTTTTATCAGTTTTATGAGACTTTACAGAACTGATATGGATATATCGTGACATATAAGAATTTTATTCTCTGCTTTATAGGATAATTTTCTTCTCGACTGTAAAAGTCTTGATTTGATGCTTATTTTTTATTGTCGAAGAAACATTCTTCTGTTTATGATTAAGATGGCAATCTTTTTCACGACACAGCTTTTGAGCTCTTTTTCAAACGTTAGAGAGATTTTTAGCAGAAATTTTGGTTTTTATGTTTCATTTTAGTTTTAAAAATATCGACAGATGTAAAATGATTCAAAGACTTTTAATTGAATTTAAAAAGACTAAAGATATGAATGCTCCATTAATGTTAGAGTATATATACAAAGAAATTCTACTGAATAAGCATATCTGATCCTGGAAATTTTAATACGATCTAGTGGTTTATTCTTTAGTCTCATCGGTAACTACGAATAAGAAATATCATTTTAATGGCTTCCCTTCTGAGAAAGTATCGTAGGTTGTCAGCTCCTGAAATAAACTCAAAGATAAAATCTTGTAATAGAATAACAAGGATTAATTAGCGAGTAATGTTATATTTTGTTTTAAACGTAGCTAGTAGTTTGTGTAAACCCACGCATAAATACCTATCTGTGCATGAAAAATATATTTTAACTTTACATGTTTGAAGTGCACAAGCTCTATAATTTATATTTATATATATATATATATATATATATATATATATATATATATATATATATATATATATATATATATATATATATATATATATATATATATATATATATATACATATATATATATATACATACATATATATATATAAATATATATATATATATATATATATATATATATATACATACATATATATATATATACATATATATATATATATATATATATATATGCATATATATATATGCATATATATATATATATATATATATATATATATATATATATATATATATATATATATATATGTATATATATATATATATATAACAGTTCAGTGACTGACTGACAGATAACGCACAGACCAAACTGCTGGACCTAAAGGGCTGAAATTTTGCGTGGCAATTCTTCTTATAGTGTATGGGTGCACTAAGAAAGATTTTTGAAAAATTATTCTTAGATTTTTTTAAATTAAATTTTTAAGCTGTTTTTGTAACTTTTTTTAAGTTTCCATTTTAAAATAATAATCTGAGGGTTATAAAATTTATATTACGAGAAAGATCATAAAATTTCCTTTAAAAGGAAGTCATTTTCACATCTTTACCTCCATTTGCTGATTTTTGGGGAATTTTTAAAGATTAATTTTTAGAATTTAATTTATTAAATGCTGATCACGTGGTTTCTTTGTGATACTTTAAATTAATTTTGCGTCACATGCATAGCAACGAATTAAATTGACAAAAAATATTGAAATACGGTAAAAGATAAAATTTAACCACTAGACTAATTGAGAGGGAAGTTTTTTTAAGAATTTAATTCAAGATAGTATGTTTTATGGATATTAAACATACTCCGTAGCGAAGCACGGGTATTCAGCTAGTATAAGATATTTAGATATCAGGCAGAACTCTAAACAATGGACTTTACAATTTCATAGTTTTTCAAAGTATCTAGTATCTAGAAGATACAAAATATTCAGAAATTTGCGAAAATATGCCATGATTGTTGAATTTAACTTATTTCAACACATGCTTGTGTTAAATTAGTTAAGAGAAAAAGTAAAGGAGGTGGGTGATCTGAAATTTTTATTACATTTGTCAAACTATTTTTAAACAGTCTATGTCTATACAGTGAGTTACCGAGCTCTGTGCTTCTGAACGATGTGAGTATAGAATGCTGTTGTTTACAACTATTTTGGGACCTGAAGATCATCAATGGCCACCTGGAGCACAACATTATATCCATAAATGGTATCTTTCAAACCATTATCCTCGAGAATAAAGGGCGGCGGCTTATAACGCTGGCTAAAGCATTACACCGTCTTTACGGGCTTATAATCTATATCACAGTATTTCTTTTTGTGATAAAATATTCACACGCAGCCGAAAATTCCGACTATAAATATTATCAGAAGAGGATTTATTGTACTGAATCATTGTGTTATTCCTATGTGAGCACTGAGGAATGGTATATTGGAATAAGGACAAGCAGTTACTGGTCAAAAATTATACACCCTCACATTTAGTATTGTTTAATATATACTGTGTTAATTATAAACTCCCGTAATAATAAAATATCAGTGTTTTTATTTCGAGTAAGCTATCTGTTCCTTTGTAGTAGAAGATAACTCTCCTTTATATTTTGCTTTGAAGATATACGGTCCATTACGCTTCTGTTAACTTTTCACCTTCCTTAAGGCTGCTGTATGTTAACCCTATTGGATTCGCTCACCTCATTGTTAACCTATGGAGAAATTGTGTCTACTTTTTAGAGTTGATAATCCAATAAAAATGGTATTTTCAGATAGCCTGCACTTTTCTGCACCTTGCAACATGATTTATTTTTAGGAGCGTTTAAAATACACTAGACCAGATTTTGTCTCCGAATAATTTAAATTTTAAAATATTGTTTGCATTTTTTTTTAAACGAAAAATGTCCCAAGGTGTAAAATTTCTTTTTCTATTACGCAGTACATTTTTTTTTAAAATCTTCAAATCCAGTTCTTTAATTCTTGGGCAAATTTTTTCCATAGGTTAACATTGAGGTGAGCGAATCCAATTGAGACAGTACGCAGCAGCCTTAAGGAGATGCTTTAGTTAAGATCCCAGATCCCGATAAAACTGTTTGGGTAATTCTTCCTGTGTTTTTCTAATCACGGATAATAAAATGCATAGTTCCAAATTCTGTGTTTTTCAGTATGAAATTAGACGCTGAAAAATTGGCGAGTTTTAAATTTTTCTGTGGGAAATAATTATATAGGACATTAAATTATTGTCTATCCCTACAATATTAAACAAGTATAAAAACAAAACAAACTTCAAGTAAATTTTTGCGAAACTCGCATTTAGCATTCAAATATCTATTTTCAAATGCAGAAAACAGAATTTCTTTGCTAATCGGTGATTAGAAAAATATTAAGTGGAAAATTCCCCATGGCTTGGCATTGGGACGTTGACAACGTGTAGATCTTACACGTTGTCAATAGATGTACTGCTTGAAAGACTGTCAGTAGATACCTATTAAAATTCTCCTTGACCTCCATACAACTATTGTTTAGAAAATGCCCTAAATCAGCCGTTTGTCTATAGCGATTAATCATTCATCCAGGATAAAGATAATCAGGGTGAAAGAGGGAAAATATAACAGTGCTAATGACATTCAGGGCGTTTGATTCTTGATATACCATCACGCTATACGTTTATTTTAACCAAACTAAGCTAAAATTATAGGTTTTTAAACTAAATCATTGGGAAATTTAGCCAACAGTATTAGAAATCAGGAAATCGCGCAATCCGAAGTAAGAACTTAAACGCCAAAGATGTTAATATTCAGTAAATGTTCAGCTGAAATTAATTAACAGCAAATGCATATTTATTGCCCATACCGGTGGTGCGCAAACTTTTTTTCGACTGCGATCTACTTTCTGTAAATAAAAAGTCACTCGACCGCGATGAAAATTTTCTGGTAGTTGCGAAAAAAAAATTAATTAGAAAAATGCTAAAAAACTGTTAAAAAGTCACTCTACCCCCCCCCCCCTCCCCCCGAAGAAAATTTTCTGGTAGTTGTAAAAAAAATTTTATTTAGAAAAATTCTAAAGAGTCACTCGACCCCGATGAATATTTTCTGGCAGTTGTAAAAAAAATTTTTTTAGTTAGAAATATGCTAAAAAATGCCCGATGAAAATTTTCTAGAAAAAAAAAATTATTAGAAAAATGCTAAAAAAATGCTGACCCCGATGAAAATTTTTCTGGTAGTTGAAAAAAAATTATTAGAAAAATGCTAAAAAAATAGAAAAAAGAAATAAGCAGATTTTTGGCAAACTATTTTAAGAATCAATAAAATGTAGATTTTGGGTATATATTTACTTTGAATAATAGCAATGAAAAAAGTCTTACTTACTTTCTAAATTTGTTTTTGACAAATTTCATGTGACTAAAACTTTATATTTAAACAATAATATGCTCTTTTAATTAAATAATTTAAAATGTGGCCATTCGCCTGAACAGTCACATAACAACCGAGACCTGTTGACTTCAGGGAGCAAGTGAACTCGATCCCGACAGTAAAAAAATGAAACCCTAGGTGACATTTTAACTAATTTAATGACAACATAATAATTATTTACAGAACTACACAATTTTAACAATCATACAGGAACACACGAAAATATGCTGCTACCAGCTATAAAAACATTGGACCGACTGACAAACATCGGTTCTCAGCAAGCATAGGGGGTGTCGGCACGAACGCTAATCGTTGTTTCCGTCCACGGAGTCAGAGTTTTAGGGATTGCTTCTTGCGATCCCGGAAGCTGTTCGCAAGGCCAATTTACTCTGTTAGGACATGATGAGAGTTTTTACGTAATGATGCCCTGTTTAAACCAGTTGGTTACAAGTATAATATAAATTTGCTTCAAACTATCTGCGACCCCTCCAATTTGTTTCGAGACGCACAGTTTACACACCACTGGCTCATACCATTTGTAAGATCATTACACTTTTCATTCATCATCATCGTTATATATATTAAGTCTTACATAATATATTTCTGTCTCTGACTAAAAATTCATCATCGGTAATACAACACACTTTCTATTGCGCTACGTAAGATACGAATTATTTAAAAATAAAACGTAATGATTATACGAGAATCAAAAAGTAGAAAAACAGAGAGGGTTTAGAAATATTACTGAGGCAATATCACACCTATAAGGCTTTAATCTTACAAATTGAGCCATTTTTCTCGAGTTGTATGTTATTAATATCTGTGAAACGTCTAGAAGTCAGCCTCATTTACTTATTCATAACAGCGAAATACATTAAAACCGTGTCTCGGTTTTCGGACATATAGATTTACTTCAAATCAGTCCTCGCTATAAAACCTATTCAAAGACGCCTTTATTAAATCTGTAACACGAATACGATGCGTTATAGGCTTTTCAATAATGAGGGACTGGAAGAAATCCTATCCTCACTATTCTTTAAAAGAGAATCATGTTCGTACGTCGTCAACAAAGTACCGCGCAGTTACACTTAATGATGATTTAAAATAGAATTTTCGAGCTAAAAAGCAAGCTTGTGTCTAAATATCATTAGGATTGGCAGAGGGATAAGACTAGAAACTTACTTAGTAGTGATTTGAAAGGTCATGGTAGATTTACCTTCCACATAAGTGTTTTTCAAATAATTTTCCGCAAGAATTATTTCTTGAGATTCAGTTAATTAAGCAAAAGTGTGACGAAACAGAAAATACGATAAATGAAGGAAGGAAGATAAATTTGAATATAAAGTATTTACAGAGGAGTAATTAATATTCTACATGTATTGTTCCATGTTTAGAGCCGACTTTTATACCGACAGATAAAGTGTGTTTTTGAAACGATTATTTGAAGATAAACGGTTCTGCATAGCTTATCTTCAGTTGCACAGATTTGTCATTTTAGATACAAGCTTCATTATATGAGTACTCGATATATAATGATTGCAATAACTCACTTTTTATGCTATTTCTTTCAGATAAAAAATTCAATTCTTATTTTGCATTTTTAAGTATGATAGATCTGACTGAATAGATGCTATCTACACATAGTGTTTTTACTGCTGTAGCGTACTGGAAATAGAGGTTATTTTTCCCGAAACCCCACAAGCTCTTGGAAAACACAGCTGCGTGTTTTCAAAGAATGTGTTGTTCGGTTCCACCAGTTTCGGAACCCGTGGGGGAATTAAAGACCGTTTCCCTCACAAGACAAACCACTAAAGCTGTCAACTTAACGTTTCGAAATGTAATAAAGTTCGGCGTCTCAAGAAGAACTGTCAGCCGATAATCTGGCGGCTCCTCCACCCCTTCTGAAAAATCCAGACATTGGGGGAGACGCTTCATAGATTCCGCACTGTGTAGACGTGTTTTTCCTAGGCTCCTGTGTTTTTGGGCTGAGAATGGGCCCTGAAGCGTGTATTTGTGAATCTGCACGTAAAATTGAGTGAATTGTATCGAAAGTGTTTAATGTTTAATTCTTTTTGTAAATAAATCTTGTTATGTTTTATTTTAAAAATTTGGCTTTCGTTTTAATTAGAACTCTGTCTTTCTTTGGTATGGATCAATAGTAGTAAAAATTTAAAAATGCCTCAGAGAGTAACCAGCCTTGTCGTGATGCCACACTGCCTATACTCAGGGAATGAAATATCATATTAGTCATTCATGCCTCTAGTTTCTTTTCTATCGGAAGTTATCTTCAGTGACTTGCAATATGTTAATGAATGGGTACTTTCCCATTATACCCACCTGTCGCCAACCTCTTGGCAAAGAAAAACCATTCTCATATGGTTACAGAGACTGGGATTCGATCTCTTACAAACTGCAGACGCAACCACCGGGCTAACAAAACAGCTCTATTTAAGTGTGTGTGAGAAGTGGGCAGAAATGTACGTGAAAGTGAAATTTAAAGATGTAACTATCATTAATGTAATTTCTGGTGTTATACCATAAGTAATCGAGAAAATCTAGGGGTAAAGTTTAGACCATGTTTAATTACTCTAGAAATCACAGTTACAAGGGACGGATTACATTACACAGAACAAACCAGTTGAAAAAAACATTTAGAGAAAAACAAGTTAACCTAACATAGTCCAAAATTGGGTATCAGACAGGGAAGTTTCAACTCTCGACAAAATCCAAACTCTCTCTGCTTAAATAAAGGACAGTACTGTCCGACCACAGTACGAAGAACCACGGTTGGCATAGTGCCAAGACGATTCTATTCACGCTGTAGGTAAGGTTGCTGAGGAAGGAGGGGGAAAAGTCTCTTATTCTCTCGACATTCTTTAGAATCGGTTACTAACTGCGCTTGCTTGCTTTTACCTCGTCTGTTATTTTGATTATTATATTAAAATTAATGGATCCTTTACCCAACACAACTGCTCGGAATAAGCTGTTCCGTAGTGATTGTAAACGTATAATACACAATGTAATTAAATTGTGTGAGAAAGAAGCACCAGAAGGAAATGTTATTGTTCCACTTTCGCAATCCCTAAAGAGAGCTAGTGAAATGACCGGGATATCAATGTCCAGAGTAAAAAGAATACGCAGAGAAGCAAAGGGTGAAGAAACTCCAAAATTTGAATCTCCGAGGAAACGTCAGAAAAAAAGAACCACCGAAACGGTAACTTTAGATAATTTTGATTTTGATGTAATCCAAAAATATCCACTCCTATAACACTCCTATTTTTTAAATAGATTTGCTTCTTTCTTTTTATTATTTTGAAATTATTATTCACATATTCGATCAAAAATAAAGTTTTAAAAAATAACTTTAAAATTGCGGACAAAAAGCAGTCTGAAATACATTCCGTATTTCATAAACAAACACATCCGAAAATATGACGTTTTCCCCTATTTTCTAAGTAGACTAGCTTTTCTCGCGCATGCGTAACAGCTTCCAGGGACCTTGCTTCCGTGGTCGGACAGTACGATGGAAGTTTTCACGCAAAGTCTGTCCATATGGTGGCGACATCTATATTTGAGGCTTTGAAGTATTATAGCGTGCGTTATAAAGATTATTTAAGGTTTTATTAAATTAAATTCTCGGATGTAACGATTCCGGCATGAAAAGAATAACGATGTTTATTAAACCGAAAGTAGAAATGTAGTTTGCGATATTTAAAATGTAGTTTGAAAAAAAAAATGATTGGGGAGGGGGAGTCAGAATTATCTTTTTTTTTTCCTGTTCCTCTTTTATTTTCACTTTTACATTGAAATGTCGCATGTAACAGTGGAAATGTGGTATGAAAATCGAGTATCTGCTTGTGTTCCTTATATTTCTTTATTTGCGACTGTTTTGTACTATAGTTGGCGACTTTTCGCGTAACATAGGCGACAGGTCTGTATAATGGGAAAGTACCAATAAATGTGTTTACAGATTCTTGTCTTTATTTGTTTAGGAACGTCCTTTGCTATAAAAGGGCCCAAATGTAAGAAATATTTTGGAGTCCTAAGCAATATCTCAATTGTAAAGAAACATGACATCTTTTCACTTGTAAAAAAAGGGATTAATAACAGAAATGAAGAAAATAAAAAAATAAACATTAACATATTTAAATACCTAACTTAACTGCCATATCATTATTAGAAAAATTTCTTCTCACAGTTCTTTTTTTCGATACTTTTCTATGGAGAGTTCGTTTAATCTGCTTAATTGAGCTTAAATTGTTGAATGAAGGTAATTTTAATGAGTTTTAATTAACTAAAAGAACACCCTGCACTCTCTGTGGTCACAGACAATGTAAAGCAAATTCTTAATACATTTAATTCATTTAGAAAAATCCTATGTTATTGTTATTTTATAGATGCTGCAATATATCCTGCACATAAATTATATCTTTTTCGTTCAAAATTAATTCTTTTAATGAATTAATTTATTGGACTAAATCTCCGTCTACATATTTGTTATATAATGCTTAAAAATCCTGTGGTTGTTTTTCAAATTCATTAATTTCTAATTTTGACAGTCTTCTCCTTGTTATGATCACAACAACCACAATTGTGGTGAGTCGGTAGTACTGCTAGGTCTGTATTTAGAGCTTGATATTGGGTCGAGTTTATGATATAAAATTGACTTTAATCAGTCCAAAATTTCTCGTTCTTATTTTTTCTTCTTTTTGCTACTTTTAGGGGGCTCTTGTATAACCCGGGTACTTTGCACACGTTGCATCCCCGCTGTGGCAGGCGCTGTATTTGTGTATATTTAAACAGTAACACCCTTGTTTTCTAGTTATAACGATCTATTATTTCGTGTTAATAAAGATCATGTTCTAAATGTCCTGGAGAAAATATGTCTAACTTAGATTGCTAAACTGCCTCTCTTGTAAAGTATTGTAAGAAGAAATCACCGAGTCAGCTCTTCATAAAACTTCTGCAATATTCATCTGTAAACTTTATCACAACGACGATGCAAGAACATGACCAACGGTAATAAAGCCTGATAAAACTCCTTCAGGCATACACGCCAATTCCTTTTGCCTCGCCCACGAAGCAGTCACGCCCTCGAAGAGAAAATAATTCGCATAAACTCTAAGAATATAAATGCGAGTTGAGTAGTTTTATAAAAAGTTTGGGACTGTCCTCACACTCCTTAAGAGCAAAATTTCTGAAGAAATTTTTTTTTAGCATATTTTCTTTCAAATTCCAACATTTTAAATTATAATCAATACGGCAAGATGGTTTTATTCATCATAACTAATCTGCTTACCGCGCTCTCATTATTTAATTTGGTAAACCAAAGCAGTTTTATTGTAATATTCTGTGTGTACGTACGCGTGCGCGTGGGAAGTTTCCATTGTATATTTTGTAATCGCTCTGACAGATATTATCGCCTTTCGTACTTTATGATAGCTGAAGTACCCAGAATAATGAGAAACATTTGATGCTGTCAGATTTCATCTATTTCGGGCGGTTAATTGATACATGCAAGACTGTTGCTTTGAATTAGATTAAAATCACTTAACTGGAAGCCCTCAAACTGATATAGTTCAGCGATCGAATTACAGAATTCCCTCTATGAGCTGTCAGGGAATTTTCTGCGATGTTTCGCGTAATTTTGCATGTTATTATTTTTAATTGAAACTCCAGTTGCAACTTGATTTTGACGGAGTTAATTTGATTATTCGCAAGTTTGCTATCAAAAATGACTTTTAAAAAATGCAGCCCTCTCTGTTACTAAGATAATAATAGTTTATAAAACGCAGTACAATGCTCTACACAACTGTTATTTTATAAAATCAAATCGTTTGCTGTTATCTAAATACTCCAAATATATTGCGTTGCATACTATGCGTACACCGCTCGTTGCTCCCACTCTGTGAGTGTTTTAGCCCACATTGATGATATTGTAATTTTAAATCTTTAAATCATACCGTGTTGCAGTACGTTAGTACTTTGCGCCTATGGGTATGTTAAATATTGCTTGTAGTCGAGGTTATCGGGGGGGGGGGGGGGGGGGGGAGAGAGGGAGGTTGTTAGGTATTCGCGATTTTCAACTTTTTCAGGTGGTGCTGTGCCTTTTTCCCATGCGAACGTGGAGGACCGAATGTATAAATAAACACCACAACTGGAAAAAATTCAATAGTTTGGATCAGGGATTCCCAACGGGGTCCAGGTGGACCCCTTGGGGGTCGATGGAAGTTTAAAAAGGGTCTATAGTATTCCAGGGGTCTATTGGGGGTCTATGATAAATTTTTCTGTTTTAAAATTTAATCAATTTCTTAGGAATGTAATTATTAGAAAATAATATCCGTTTTAATATGTATAAATACAGATTTGCATAAGGCGGAGTGATCTATGCATCTAAAGTCGAATGTCAAGACGCTTTTGTATAAGCCTCGAATGCCGCCGTCGGCTTTTATATGTGTACCAACACTAGGCAGAACTGGGGAAATCCACTAGACCTTAAACAGCACATGGGTGCTCCCGATTCAACCATGATAAGCAGTTTCGTTTTTTTTCTCTTGGCGATGTTTGTGCGATTACAATCTGTGTTTCTGAAATCTTGTTTATACTTGTGAAATTAAAAATGAAAATGGTACAAAAATAATAAAACATAAACCTAATGAACCACTTTTTCTAATTTTTTGTTCACATTCTTAGTCAAATTGTTATCTTTAGGTGTTTTATGTGCGATTATAATAATTATTATAATAATTATTAGTATTATAATTATGCTGTATGCTGTATATTAAAGAGAAAATGTGAGGGGGGTCGAGGAAGAAAATCATTCTTTTAAAAGTGGTCGATGTAGGACAAAGGTTGGGAACCCCTGGTTTAAATACTTCTAAATATCTAAATATTCCATTTTTTTTTAATTCTACGCTCATTAGTCGTCTGTTTACGAATAAAATTGATCATTTAATTATAACAGTATGCATTTGTCTCTATGATGATTTTTATTATTATTATTATTGCGAAAGTGTATGCCATGTGGGCTACACATCTGAAAGTTCGTTTGTAATACATTTCTCATGGAACTTTGATCAAAGATAAGTTATCGTTACCAGTCAACAGTAGTCAACAGTTCTTGAACAGAAGGACAGCCATCAACAGATCAGTGCAATGATTAATATATCGGCCTAATGTACCCAACCCGTATCATCAATTAGAAAGCGACTCAGATGCTGGCTACTGAGCCAGTACCTGAGCACCTCAGCTAAATCGAATATTATGCTACAGTTGCAATAATAGCTACCGTGACTCATAGAAATGCAAGCCAATAAGAAAATTCTGGGCCCACTTTCCACAACATATTACAATTCGAAACGTGGGGGAAATTCTTACTCTCTAGCGTCTTCTTGACGTCGAAAAACTTAAAATTAAAGTTAGTTTTATTTCTTTTTTACAAATTTACGTATCTGCCTTTTAAATGTCTATTAAAGAGACTGGTTAAAGTCTGCCGTCCAGCTGTCCAATTGTAAACACCGGAGTGTTGTAGTGTTTAACTCTCAAGTATTTACTGTTGGACACATTGAAGCCCTTTTATTGCTACATGCAAAACAGGCAAACAATAAAACAAAACAAGTATGAGGCCCTAAGCAAAATAGTGGTTAGCGCGTTGGGGTCCGTGCTGAGAGTGCTCGGATCAAGTCCTAACAAACGCCACTGAATGGTCTCGTGCCTACGACGGGTATGGGCACGTCCGATCTGGAGGCCGGAAAGTCCCCCTCAGATGTCACCTCTGAGGGTGCTCAGTCTAAATTGTGGTGGCAGCATATTCAGTGGTAGAGATTCAGCCTCGGAGAGCATTTGCCATATCGGGCCCTGACTGGTGCATTCAAAGCATTTTAAAGTAAAACAAATATAAAACCTTCCCTTTTTATAGATTTTGTCTCCGCAGATAAGTTGTTTTAGTTGCTGAGCCTCCAGCTAGGTCGATTAATCATATTTGTTCTGCAGTTTTGCAGTATTTTCTTTCGTGGTTGAAAGAGTTAAATGCTACTGTGTCTTGAAATTTATCTTCTATGATAATTACTTCTTACGTTAAACACTGCAGTTTAAAGATCTTCGTATTTGTTATTTGGTCGAAGAGATAATGCTCAAAAACCTGAAAACCGTTAATTTGCTACTAGGAACAACTTTTAATTCTATTTTGGATTTCAAGAAGTAGCGTTTGTCTCTATTGCCATCCGTCACAAGGTTCATGTAAGAGACGTCATAAAATATTTTCTTCACGTGATGCGGAAGAAAGTTTCGTGAGACGAAATACTTGAAACGAAGTTGGATCTCTCGGAAAGGGAACTACCGAAGATAAACGAAATCTGTGCATCGGATGTCATTAATCTCTCACTACCATTTATCCAAATTACAAGTCTCCTATTTTTCCCCCGGAATAAAAGAGGATAAACATAGTTTTAAAAAAGCTTGTGTCAGAAAAAGTTTTGAATCGTTCAATTGTCTGATTTTCAATTACTTAGATTTCTTTACCTAAAGCTGAACTGAAAGAGAACTGATATAAATTTCAATTTCTCGGTGTCAGCATTTTCTAACTTTGTAGGTTCTAAGTTGGTGCAAATTTCAATATCTTATTTTAATAATTATTATTATTTATTTTTAATGTTATTATATTTTATTTTTTACTTTCATGTAACAAAAAAAATTTTTAATCAAATGTTTCTATTGTTTTAGCTAGTGTTAATTTTTCTGATTGATAGTACTCTCTCTACTTACTAGTTAAAACAAAATCATGTTGTTGGGAAATATATTTAAGTAAGTTTTGAACAGGATGGTTTTGAATATTACACTCATGAACAAAAAAATTAGCGCACCAAGAAGGAGTCGTCAAAATGAAACGAAATTTTACATACGTAATGACTACTTTGATATAAGTAAATGATAAGAAAATCAAAGAAAAAGGATAATTTATTTCAGAGAAAAAGACAAAAGAACGGAGGAGTTAATACTCCGTTGGACCCCCTCTAGCGCGAATGCACGATGCGATACGATCGCGCATTGAGTCATACAAGTTCTGTATGATGTCTTGAGACATTTCGTTCCATATTTGCTGTAACTTTGCCTCTAGTTCGTTCAAACTCGTGGGATGCCCAACTCGTGGTTCCAAATGATCCCAGATATGCTCGATTGGAGACAAATCTGGGGATCGGGCAGGCCAAGCAAGGGTAGTAACAGTGCGGAGACAGTCTTGTGACACCCTTGCCGTATGAGGCCGAGCATTGTCTTGTTAAAAAATGGCTCCTGGGAGCCGTTGCATGAGTGGCAACACATGTGGTTGCAGGATTTCATGAACATACCGCTGGGCTGTCATAGTGCCACGGAACAATACTAGGGGTGACCGTGTATTGTAGGCAATGGCACCCCATACCATCACACCGGCTGTGGGAGCGATGTGTCGCTGTACAGCAAAGGCAGGATTGAAGCGTTCACCACGGGCTCTCCACACACGAACACGATTGTCATCACTGCCGAGATTGAATCTGGATTCGTCGCTAAAGACGACCTGCTTCCATTCCGCTGCAGTCCAGTTTCCTCGTGCGCGGCAAAACTCCAAACGGAGGCGTCGATGGGTGGGCGTCAAGGGCAGCACACGTAATGGGCGCCGCGATACCAACTGTCCTTCAGCCAGGCGCCTTCGTATGGTTCGAGAAGACACAGAGGCCCCTAGTGAAGGTGCTACCTGTGCCTGGATGGCGGCCGATGAAGCAGTTGGCTGTACGCGTGCATTTCTTACGATGTGGCTGTCTTCTCGACGACTGGTCTGTCGAGGGCGTCCTGAGCCTGGTCTTCGTGTACATGACATCTCTCGGGTCCACTGGTCCCAACACCTCCTCACAACACAATCAGAGCGGCCTAATTGACGAGCTACTCGCCTAGCTGACCACCCAGCTTCCATCATCCCGACAATTCTCCCCCTCTCAAACTGCGACAACTGCTTATATTGTCTTCGAACACGGCGTAATGGCTTGTCTATCTCAGCTCTTCCTTTGTAAATGATTCAGCACACTCAAACAAGCTTTGGTTACCTGTTTTATACTCCACAGAGTACGATGTCCAACGTCCTCTACCGGCTATACGTAATGCGCAATCACGCTGCATTTCTAATCATTTGCATATCTCCCCGACATGTACCTTCATTGCAAGTTTCGTTACGATCCCGCAATTATTTCTTGGTGCTCTAATTTTTTTGTCCATGAGTGTAGAATATACACTTATCATTGAACAGGTATATTACCAAGAGGTTAGCCCATCGTGTCTCGTATATACGGGACACGGTGGGTTAACCTCTTGTCCAGTGACTGTTAGTTATAGATGGTATATTAGGTTATGCTAAAATACACTAGTTAACAAAAATTAAGGAAAAGTCACAAAAATAGCGATTACTCAAAAAGTTACGCGTAGAATTTAATGAAACTGATACACATTATACTTCACATAGGTAGGTATAAAATAGCGTAAAAAGAAATCGTCAGACAATTATGGTGTTATAGAAACTAGTATATGTATACAATGAACAAATCGGATGTGTTTGTTGGTATAGGAAAAGTACCTTTAATATGGCGTATGATCCCCCCGATAAGCAATACAGCACATACAGCGATGTGTGATGCTGTCAATTATGCGGTCTATGAGTTCGGTAGGATGTGAGAGCCATTGCTCTTGCAAAGCAGTTAAAAGCGTGGCTAGGGTCCTAGGAGGAGGATTGAGAGCAGCTATACGTCGTCCTAAAGCGTCCTAAAAATGCTCGATAGGATTCAGGTCCGGTGATCGAGCTGGCCACTCCATGCGCTGAATTGTTTCCTGCTCAAGATAAGCATCCACGATGCGAACCCTGTGCTGTCTCGCGTTATCGTCCTGTAGCACGAAAGCATCACCTATTCCCCGGCATAAGGGCGCGCACAAGCATCAAGGATGTCATCTCTATAGGTGTGAGCATTCACATTTCCATGGGGAAAGATATGGAGGTCTGTGCATCCACCCAAAGAGATACCATCCCAAACTCAGACACTGTCTGATCCGTATGCATCTCTTTCACGGATGTGTGATGGATGAAAAAGAGTTCCAGGTTCTCTCTAAATCAAAATACGCCTACTATCGCTTTGGAGGCTAAACCTGGACTCATCCGTAAAGAGAACAGCCCTCCATTGATCACGCATCCTGTGGACATGATGACGTGCCCACTGCGAACGTTCCCGCCTATGGCGTGACATGAGCGGGACGCAAATGGCTAGTCGCCTCGCAAAAAGACCACCTTCGTGAAGCCTTCTACGCAGGTTCACGTTGATACCAACCTTCCAGAGTTTGCAGCGAGGGAGCATCTGCAGACGGAGCTACGGTTCTATTCCTTCGTGCGTATAATGACAAATATCGGTCATCGGTACTCGTCGTAGCTTATGGCCGTCCTTGGCTGAACCTCCTGGATGCCGAATCCATGGTTGGAAATTGTTGCCAAAGTCTACGAACCCCAGATGGACTCACATTTAGCCATCTGGCCACTTCTGTTTGACTTTGTCCTGCCTCTAGTCTCCCAATAGCTCGGCATCGCATATCTTCGGTTAAATGATGCCTGGAGGTCATTGTTACAATTTGGCAATGCCAGATGTCTGATCTCAGCCTCGCAGATACAATTGCCGCCTTGCTCTGAGACATGCACTTTTATGCTCCTCGCAAATGACGCATTCCGACTGCAGCGCTACTATTTTGCATAATGCAGTATTGTTCAGCACCTTTTACTTAACAACACATTCAAATTTTAAACAGATTGGCCTAGTTTTGAACGTTATCCATCTTTTTGTGATTTTTCCTTAATTTTTGTTAACTAGTGTATATAGATGATCTCAAACCCTAATTAATCGATGTTGGAATATAATTGTAGTATCAGGCGCCTTTAGCTAGAGACTGTGCCTGATACTAGGCGGAAATTTCCGGGCGACGAGGCAGCCCTAAACGTCCTCCAGGGGAAAAGGGCAGTTGAGAATTGGGATAGCAAGAGGTTATAGTCCCAGCGAGTAGGTTGGCAGCTCAGTAACGATTCCTTTGTGCCATTCTCAGTCAGCTAGTAATACTCTTAGCGAGTAGTCTGAGAGTATTATCATAAAGCTCTATCGACCTTCTGCCGTGGGCAAGTGCAAAATAATACGTCATTCCACCTCTCGGTATGCGACTACGTAGTACCTGAAGACAGTCATTTACTCGGCGTATCATAATCCCACAGCATGCACGGAGTAGCGCAGACACGAGTTAGTTTATGACAAACCGAGCAACAGGAGCTAACTCCATAAAGCGAAAGTCGAGGCCCCAGCGTCCATTGTCTCTCTTAGCTCAAGCCATCGCCCGGTTTCCAGCCGAGACTGCGTGGAAGTGGTGACAACCGAAGTCTTGAAGGGGATACAGTGACTCCTTCAGATGATCCCACTCCCCCAGGAGACTCACAGTCGCGCTCTACGTTTCTAAGCACAGAGGTCCTCACAACGGTCCCCTGAGCCCTGGGAGTAAGCCACACCAACCCAACTCCGGCCCCTCGGCCTTCTGCCATGGGAAAATTATATTTACTCTTTTGTTCCTTCTATGTGTATTTATATGTGTGTGTGTGTCAGTCAAGTAAATGAACGTCTTTCGCCCGAATGGTACCTCTTCATTGAGTGACAGACCTGAAATACTACTTGAACCACGATAGCTATTACAATAAAGTTATAACAACAAAAGAAGAGAGCATAGAGAAAAGATAACCTAGAGATTTTTTAAAGGAGTCTAATTCGATTCATAAAAATATAAAATATGTTGAAGTTAGTAAATGAGTTAGTCCGTCTAGAACTTTCGCCTCTAAACTTTCGAAGTCAGAACTCCAGTACGAAAAAAATATTTGCCGAACCCTCTTTCCCCTTCTAGTATTAAAAACACTGTTACAATATTAATCTACTTTATCTTGAAAACATTATATTCATTAAAACTTACTAAACTTTTAAATCCTTGATAGCAACTTTTATACGAAAAGCCTGCCATCTATCTTTGCAACAGGATTGATAACATCAAACTCAGTATTTGAAAATTTGTTCCTGTTGTCGTTCTTTATTTAGTTGATCTTGTTGTTTCGTATTTAAATATGGGAACAGAGAGAACTCGTTTATACGTTGAATAAGTTGAAATAGAAGCTACATAGGATGGAACTTGGAACAGTGGCAACTAGGTATGTACAAATTATACAGAAGAGATACAAGGGTGAAACTTTTATAGCCCTTCAAAGAAGTAACCAGCATTGTTTAGCATCCGTTTCTAACGTCCTGGTAGCTGTAGGGTGCCGTTGGCAGCACCTGATCTGTTGATCCTTCGAATGGAGCGGTCTACAGCCTGCAGAATGTCTGGTGGAATCCACGGAGCGGTTATTTCATTTTGAGGATGAGATCAAATTCGCAGGAACTTAAGTCCGGAGAATATGATGGACTGTAGAGCATTTCCCAGCCCCAAAGAACAAACACGTCAGTCACAGTGTGCGCACAAGCCTTTTTCTTCCATCGGTACGATGCAACAAATTATTTCGTACGATAGACCGGTAACTAAAACATGGCTGTATTCATCCCGTCTCTGTGCAGTCGTGTGATGTTTGTGGGGATAGCTCATTCGCTCTGAGGTAAGACAGGTATGTGACGTACGTGTGGGGTATAAGCTGCTTTCATGGGTACTGCTGCGTGAGGCCTCTACAACAGTGTTGCCACTATTAAAGTTCCATCCCTAGTATTTAAATCCACAAAAAGATCATATGTTCAAAACTCCCAATAAAGCTTCTCTACGGCATTTTAAAAACTTATTTATCCTCATCAAGCATCTTTACAGTACTCGTGTATAATGTTGTGAGAATGTGCATAAACTACTGCAGTGGCTATTCCTCAGGATAAATAATAGTTCGCACCTATTAGTAGCGCGGCCTATAAGGGGCGCGGTCGGCAAAGGCGTCGGGCCAGTGATCTGCAAGTTGTTGGTTCGATACCTATCGCCGGCAAAACCACCGACGTGTACACAAATGGTGGCTGGTGCACGGGAAAAATCTGTCGTAGCTGCAATGTCCTCCAAGTTTCTAAACAATACCTCTGGAGGTGCGGGGTCAAGTGGTCCGGTCTCGTCACTTGACTCGGTTCAAAATTCGCGGACCAACAGATAGAAGTCCTATCTCTCTTGAGGCAATGGCATCCCTCTTCTGTGGATAATGCTTTGCACTATTCGTAGACACGACAACAAACAAACAAACAAACCTATTAATAAAAATTGAGAGCACGCGTTTATTACTAAAAAATGCGCTGAACATGCTAGCTAGGTAAATTTGTCCTGCTTGGAGCCCTTTTAACATGTAGACGTAGATGTAGACGGAAGAGTTCATGAGGCACCCAGTAGGGCCCGAAGGGCCCTTTATCCTCAGTATTGTACATGGAGACATTATATATTGTATATTGTGATTGAGCCAAGATTCCAGAAATAAGAGGGGGAAAAAACTAGGCCGAAGCCTATAAAATATTTAAAGTATTAAAAATAAATAAAAGAAGGAAATTAACAAGTTAAAAATTAAGGAATTAAATTAAATATTAGAATTGCCAGAGCTGAACATCCACGAGTGCATCCTTTTTAACAATTTTTCTTTCGTAACGGATCAGTAATACAGCTTTCAAAAGATTCTGGTTGAGACATCTTACTTGCAGACCTTTTACTATTATGTCACATGTGCCCAGTGGCTCACTGCAAAAGTTTAGGGAACTAATTTTCACAAGAGTATTTGGAATGAATACTTATTTTTATAAAGGCTTTGACCTTATTTTCGCACTATTGGGCGCATTACGTCCAAAAAAGCGCCTTTTGATTTTTCCTAGCTTATAAAATTTGGGACTTTATAGGTACTTCAAGTCTATTTATATTTGAATGGAACTTTTGGGAATTTTCTCTTTTAAAAGGGATGTATATAATACTCCTTGCAAGGTATTTCCATGAAATTTTGTTCAGCGTTCCTGTGTTTTATTTTCATTAACACTTTTATATGCGGGCGTCGGGATGTTCCGTGTTTACTTTTACAACGCCTACCTGCGGGCAACAGAAAATTCAGCGTCATTTAATCTACCATATTTATGTGCAACGCATTACTAAACAATTGTTTACTTCCGTTAAATTATTTTTTATGTATTTAAGTTACATTAACGCTATTTTTTGTGTGTTGCTAATAAATTAAAATTTCCGATAATGGTGAGAATGCATCAAAAATTGTATTAACCCTCAAGCGGTACAATGGTTTGAGACGAAATAGATGGTACTGTTTGGTCGGATCCGACTCGATCTCTTTTTTATGAGGTTTTTGGTAAAAATAAGTACACAATAAGAATTTTTGTTGTATAACAACATTTATTGATAATATTTTACATGAAATAAAACCCTTTTTGTAGAAAAAATGACCAACGAATTGTCATTTTGTTAAACAAAGAAAATCTCTTTGGCATTTACATAGAATGTTGTATATATTAGGTCTAATATGTAATTTAGTTTACCTAGATTTAGAAGTTAGTGAAACCAACTTTCCGAGCACAAAAATGTAAAAATTAATACATACTGACACTTTTGGCCTTCAAAATCGAAATAAAAAATTTAAAAATCTAAAATTTAAAAATTTAAAAAATCACTAGTGATCATGAATAATGTTTTTTAACAAAGACACTCGTATTTACTTATTCCTATATCTAGTAGGGAGGTCTAGTAGGTCTATCTGGTAGGGTTCCTTGTCAACTCGATATTTTCCAATGAGAGGGGAGAGTACGGGAGGGGGAAGACACACCCTTGGATCGGATCCGACCCGCACTATATCGTTAGAGGGTTAAATTCCAACCCTCTAACGATATAGTGCGGGTTATAAATTCAAATGTTACGTGACTTTTAGTTATGTGTTTAAGAAAACCACCAAAAATAACTGTTTAGGAATAATTAATAAGGCACATAAACTAGCTCGTTTCAAACACACGGAAATTCCCGCTTTCCGTAGGTAAAGGCTATTGTGTAGTAACCCTATTGGATTCGCTTACCTCTATGTTAACATAGAGAGATGTCTAACATTGGGAGAAAATCTTCCCAAGGATTGCCGACTTGGATTTAAAGATTTTTTTAAAATTGTACTCCTTAATAGAGAAAGAAATTTTAAACCTTGGGGAAATTTTCATTTAAAAAAATGCAAATAATATTTTTAAATTTAAATTATTCGGGGAAAAATCTGGTAGAGTGTGTTTTAGGCGCTTATCAATTCCTTTGGTGGAAGAAATTTATAAAATGAATCCTGTTGCAAGGGGCAGAAAGTTCAGGCTATTTGAAAATACCATTTCTATTTGATTATAAGCATTTATGTAGCTGTAAATAGTAGGCAAATTTTCTCCATAGGTTAACATTGAGGTGAGCGAATCCAATAGGATTAGTACACAGCAGCCTTAAGTTATCCAAATTACCCTGGTTATAAAGAATTAAATTATCTTCCCAGTTTTTAATTTAAAGAAATATTCTGAAAATTATTTCCTCTAAAGAAAAAGTTATCTAAAAATCGGATTTTTTCTCCCTTTAAAAGGGATTAAAAACTGCTTGAATAAAATATTTGTCGCAGACAAATACCGAAGACAAATTATTTTAATTTTTGAACACATAGAGGAGAATTCCTATATCAGAGGAGTAAAACAGCTACGTAAACAGAGTTACTGATTCGGTAGATATATCGAAATATTAAACAAGCTTTGCATTTTGATTTTTTATAATTTCCTTAGAACAAAAATTTAAAATTGTACCAGAATTTTTGTTTATAAGTAGGGATCTTCATAAAAAGGCATGTTTTTTTAAACAATATTGTAACAAAACGAGTTTACGTAATATCAAATTTTCTGTTTGAGAAGCCTCCACCCCTTAAATCCCTTAAGAATATTTTGCATTCGGTTTTTCAGATGCAAAGATTTGAAAAAGTCCTGTCGAACTGAATACCGTTTTTTCCATTCAAATCAATCTGGCCGTATGGTTTCTGGTTATGGGTTCTGGTCATATACCGTTTTTTTATTGTTTACATCAGCAGAACAGTTTCTCAAGTCTCATCATATAAATTCTGCTGTAGAATAAATGCATTAAGTTGCAGTCTATATCAGGGGTGGCATGTCTTTTCTCGTGTATGTTTTCAAAAATTTTTAAAAAAATATTCCTTCAGTTGCTGACGTGCGAACTTATTTATTAAAACAAAAGACAAAAGGTTAATTATTAATCAATAAAGGTTATTTTTATTAACAAATTTGTATTGGGCGGTTAATAGAACAAAATCTACCCAACCCAGATGTAGGGTAGACAGGGGCATGTTGGCCATAGGGGCACGTTGGCTCATCTGCGATATTTTCCAAACTATCCGGTAGATTGCGTTACTAGCTAAGCGACATGTGTGTCAGCACGTTTTCTTTTACCCATAACAGCGTCAGCAGAAAAGAAGCAATCAAACGAAAGCAACTTCAAATTTTCAAATTTTCACTGGAGTTTTTTTCCCTTATAAATAATCGTTTCTGATTTGTTTCTAAATTAAAGTTTCACTTAGGTGAATAGCAATCTAAAAGATCGTTGTTCAGAGCTAATTTTCAACCTACTGATTTGAAAAAAATATTGACAGAATATTTGATACAATGATCAAAAGCCAAAATGGCGATATGGGGAAAGTTGGCCCATTTAATCCGGGGCATGTTGGCCCAGTGGCCCAAGATTCCCCTCAGTCCGAGAGTTTTTTTTTCTACATTCATAAGCCTATAGAAGTCAATAAAATTGTCAATAAATTAGGAGAAGACTGGATTCAATGTACCAGGTGCAATCGTTGGGCACATGAATCATGTGTCACTGGGGACACGATTTTTTATGTTTGCATTCATTGTGATGATGAGAAAGATCGATGAAGGCAGTAGTTAAGTTGGACAAAATGTATTTTCTTATCCTTTGTATCTTTTATATCCATATTAAAATTGCATTTGATATTTTATGTGTTTCTTCATTTCCGTTATTAATCCGAAAATAAAATCAACTTAGAGGGCCAACCTGCCTTGTTCGATGGGGCAGGCTGGCCCAGTGACTTGATGTTCTGCTAAGCTTCATATAGAAACTATTAATTAATATTTTAAAAATTCTCTCATAGGTGGTTACCTTTAAGATGTGCTGACTGTAGAAACTAAAAAAATTAAAAATTAAAATTTTTTAAAAAATATATTGAAGAAAAAATGGGCCAACAAGCACCCCGGTCTACCCTAATGACTGAAGTGAACAAACAATGGTAAATTTCAGTTATTTATTGATTAAAATTTTCTGGATAAATACCAGAAGTCAAATATTTTTTGTTAGGTTAATATTCCGTCATTTAGAGAAAAAAAATCTTTCTCAACAAGACACATGAGCTGCTATGTATCTGAAATTCTATTTCAAGAAGCTCATTTCCGAAGATAAAGATTCGTATGCTAATGAAATAAATAATTTCTAAACTGTCGGTAGGTTCTAGAAGCAAATGAAATTTTCGGGTTTGGATTTCTAAGTACTCGCAATTTTATTTTCGGCCTTTCTTACTCCCATGTCCGATAACCGCTTTATTTCACTAGTTTACATAACATTTCTAAAATTGATACGTTCCTGCTTCTACAGAACTGGGTTGAAATCCTATTAATTGCGTTTCAAGGTTCTCAATATTCATTCTGGTCTGAAATCGGCCGTCCGAATGCCAGCAGAATTCTTTTGTGTGCCACAGGTTTCTGTCAGTGTACAGGGTGATTTTTTTTTAAACTGACACTACTCAGAGCCATCTCTAGCGTGATCTATCAGCAAGAATTCCACTAAAATTGATAGAGGGACTAAGAACGACATGGGAAAGAATTTCCGAGAAAAAAAAAGTTAGTTCCAAGAGTCACCGATAGGGGACGATATGGCGCTGTTGTGGTCGGCGCGCCCGAGAATTTGAATAAAAAGCAAGTAAAACATCAAAATGCAAATTCATGACTACGTAGTCGACAGCAGAGCCAGTATTTTGGGCTATAAAGATCGATGCGGTGTCTGTTGCGCCTTCACTTTACAGAAGGGTTATCAGTCGCTTTTTACCATATGCATGGCCACCTCTCTCCCCGGACCTGACCCATGTGACATTTTTCTGTGGGGTTATTTAAAGTGTAAGGTGTATCTTGATGGAGTCTCGAACTTGGCGGCCCAAAAGGACAACATATCCCAGACTTTGATGAACATTCCTGGTGAAATGTTACGCTTGGCCTTTGAGAACGTAGTGTTCAGTATGCAATGTGTCGTCCACGAGGACTGTGGTCACATTGAAGGAGGGAGAAGTGAATTTGCTGCATAAAGTGGTGATGCAGTGAAATTTATTTGTTATTCACTTGTCTGTTTAAAACTTTTTCGGTATTCATCCCTTATCTTTATAGCCCGAAATACTGGCGCTGCTGTCGACTACATAGTCGTGAATTTGTATTTCAATGTTTTACTTGCCTTTTATGCGAATTATCGGGTGCGCCGACAGTAAAAGCGCCATATATTCCTCTATCGGCGACTTTTGGAAAAAAAATTTTTTTCACGGAAATTCTTTCCCATGTCGCCCTTAGTCCCTTTATCAATTTTGGTGGAATTCCGACTGATAGATCGCGCTACAGATGGCTCTGAGTAGTGTCAGTTTAAAAAAAAATCACCCTGTAGATCACATAAGGCGAAAGAAATGCAAAGTGATTATTTACTTTAGACGAATATTTCGTCTACGAGTGTCAAGCCAATCCAGCTAAATAGAGTACAATTGTTTATGGTTTATAATAAGCGTGATTCTCACATAGGGTACTACGAAAGCAAGACTTGCCTTCAGAAAGTTCTGCATTAGTGCTTTGGTCTTGTTCATGCTGCTTACAGAGCGGAGCGTCAGCGATAAAAATTTTAAACAATCACAGAGAGCAACGAAGTGACCACGTGATATGTAAAACCAATCACAGGTTATATGAATAATCTCAATATCAGTGGATTAACATTATGCTACGCTCCGAAGTAATATAAACAAGGCCTTCTTCCTCAGACGTATAGGCAAGCACGGTAGTATTGTAATCAAACACAAATAGTTTTCATCTTAGAATCTGGAGTAAGATATGTCGGATTATCTATATTTTATTCTCTGGGTGGGAAACATATTATTTATATTACAAAATATTATTAGAGATTTTAGCTTTCATTTAATATTTTTTTAACTCCTGAATTTTGATACTATTCCAAGACAAATTTAAGCCTCTATCAGCAAATTCCAACCATACCTTCAAATTTGCTAAACTCACTTAACAGACACGTCCTTTCTTATTGTATGCTAATACACCACATGTATTTTTCTCCATTTACATACCATTTTCATCTTCCAGTATTAAACCTTATCGTTATGTCATACATTAGCGGACATTAAAGGATTCTAATGGCCGATTCCCACGCAGAAAAAAAATCATAACAATGTCTTGCATGCATCTTTGATAGTCTTTGATAGTATCTTACATCGATCAGTCATGTAAATGTTGTTCAATTTTTCTTAAACAAACTTTTTAAATAGTAATGAATACTAGTTTCTATAACTCAGCCATTATTCGTTGGTTTTATAAGCAGTATTCGTGTGTCATAAACATTTCTTTGACTCTAAGGTCCATGTATACTGCATTACATTTTGCAAAATTCAACATATTCTTACTTTAAAAACAGTTTGTGAATAATTACGACATTGATTAAAGTAGAGAACTTGGAAGTAAAGGTTTATTAAAATAATATCACTAATTCTCAAGTTGTTTCTTTTAAAGGCAAAGTTAACCAAATTTTTAACATTAAATTTGAATTTTTTTCGAAAATCCTCTTTATGTTATATTTATCACAGTTTTTATAAGATTAACAAATCAGCATTTTTGACAATGTCAGTTTGACTTAACGTAAGTCATCATGGTAGAGCATTAATCCCCATGTTAAGGAGAATTTTCCCCCCTGTGTATTTTTTTTAATCATCGATTAACAAACGCCTATTTTGGATTCTGTTTTCAGCTTACGAAGAGAAGACATTTAAATAAAGTGTGCAGTTTTAAAATTTCGAATTCCATTTTAAAATTTTAACAAATTTAATTCGTAGTTATTTTTATAGCGCCTTTTATCGCTCATATCTATGGTCAAAATTAAAAATGGCTTCTTGAAAAATTAGATATTTAAAAAAAAGAAGACTCTCTCTGAAGTTAAAGATCTACTTTTAAAAATGAAAAAACAACTGAATATACATTTGCTAATCTGATTAGAAAATTAGTGAGTGGATAGTGTCCCATCGGGGGATGGAAGATCTGCGAGGTCAACTAATGGACTTTCTTAAATCGATGACCAATTTAGGGCTTCACAGCAGAAAAGCTTGAATATCCTTTTTTCGATCTTTTTAATCTCGCCAAATGCAGGGCCCAATTTAGAAAATTCTGGACTATAGGCACAACTCGGGATGGGGGCCCCCCCTAACACTGATGTGGGTGTAAAATTTCCAAAATTGACACAGAAAAAAAATAATCGTGAATCATTGTGAAAGTACCATTTTACCTAGAATTGGCTATTTGAAGCGTAGAAGCCTAGAACATTATCAAATAACAGAAAGCAATACAACATATTAACTTCATCATTAAAATACCAATACAATGCAACCAGATAAACTTATTAATCCCTTATATACACTATAACATACATGTGATGAACTATACATATAACTTTACATATGATGAACCAATCAATCAAATTTGAAAGGATGTATAAAAAAATTGCTATTAAAAAGGTAAAATTAAAAAAAATAGAATTGGGAATTCTTTCTTTCTTTTCTTTTAAAATAAAAAAAAATTTGGGGGCCCCCAACATTCGGGGGGCCCATAGGCCCGGGCCTACCAGGCCTAATGGAAAATCAGGGCCTGGCTAAATGTGCGATATCCAGAAAAGGCCCAATATAGCTTTTTGAAAGTATCAAACAGCTCTATGGTGTCCAAACATCGGATATAGAGAAGACAGTTGAGGGAAAAAAGTTTTGATTTTAACTATTCAAATTGTCATGAGATTTATAATTGATTTTTAATATATTATCTATTTCGCATACCCACATCCACCATCTTTTTACGGGCAGATCGTGCATCTCACCTATAAAAACTTTAAAAAAAAATTTAGATTAAAAAAATTTAAAAAAAAAAAAATTATTTAAAAAAAAACAACAAATCTTTAAAAAAAGATTTAAAAAAAAGACGAGAAGAATTCTATGATAGCCAATTTAATAATGCCAGTTTGAAAGGAATATTGAGCTAATATTTATGTTACATTTTAAAATAGTTAAATATTGTACAAGAAAATTTTAAAGTTTCTCAAGTTTCAAGGATCGAATTTTGGACAGTAAGATTTATATCAAAAAGGATTTATATCAGAGTGAAAAAAAGATTTAAAAAAAATGAAAATGACATCTAACCAGCTTCTTAATTTAAAAAAAATTAATTTAAGCGTTATCAAATCCACACACAAACTTTTTATAGATATTACACTCCGACCTTTAAAATTTTCAAAAAAAAAAAAAAAAACTGATAATTTGGGCCAAAACTTTCGAAATGTTTTGATTACATAGAAAATAAAATTCCGAATCGCGAAAAACGAGCTTAAAACATCCTTTTGCAGAGAGAGAAAGAGAAAAAAAATTATCTTTCTTACAGCCTTCTGAAGGTGTCTCGTAAATACATAATCAAAGACATTTTGGAAGAATAATATGTATAAAGGTACATTTACAAGGAAAAATTTTAAACTTAAAATCATTTTCTATCAAAATAGCAAAATAAAAGTCCATAAGGTAACTAGTTCAATATGGGTAAAATATATTCTCTGCAAGCTTTTCTTTAAGAGGTATTCAACACTTGTATATTCACACATCATAACTTATTTTTCCCATGAAGATATAAACTTTTTCATCTACGTGCTCAGATGGATTAAAATATTTTTATTTCATTTGCATCTTTCATCTAATAACCCTTAGTGACTGGTGAGCTAAACTAAAAATAACCCACATAAATAACCAAGCCACTCGCGCTTGCTAAATGTTAAATATTAATTAGCGAACTGCACTTCTACAGTAACTGAAGATGCCGCATAATACTGATATTAATCTCTGCAAAAAGGGTTCTGAAAGTATTTCAGCCCTGACGACTGATAAATGTTTTGGGACGGCGGGAATTTTAATTATGGTTGCCTCCAAAGCGGATGGCAACAGTTGGAGGAAACTTCCTGTGCTAGTTTAGAAAAAGACCGATAGAACCTACATATGCGGAATTTTGAAATTTACCCAATCTATGACCAACAAGCATAGTAGCGCCATCTAGTAGCAGCGACTATACTCCTCGAGTGCTTCATTTAAAAACTAATACAATCGTCTCGTAAAGCACAAGAGTGAATTCAACGGGTGAGAAGACGTAGCAATGCACACGCTGTAAAATAAACGTCATTCGATACTGACAAATTTGAACCTAAATAAATCGTAAGAAAAATGACGTAGATTTTTTTGGTAAAACGTAGAATTTTTTCTCATAAAACGAATATTTTATTTTATTTTAATTTAAAGACATTTACCAAATTAAATGTCAAATTACTCTACACCAGAGGTTCTCAAAGTATGGTTAGCGAAAAATATGCTTAGAATGTATTTTACTAGCGTTACTTACGTTTTTTAGGCTTAAGGTCTGAAAATCATCCAAAGAGGAGGGGGGGGGGGGGGGGGCGTAGGTATAAAAAGGTTGAGAATCGCTGTTCTACATCAGTGGAGTGCAAACTTTTTTCGACAGCGACCCACTTCCTTTAAAAAAAAATCACTTGAACACCAACAAAACATTTTTAGTAGAGATAAAATTTTAAAAATTAGGAAATTGTTAACCAAAGAAGAAAAATATATATGCAAATTTTGACAAGCTGTTTTAAAAATTCAGATTTAAAAACCCAGTCTCACACATATAGGTAGAAACAAACTGGAAGCAATGTAAGTATAGTCTTTCGCTGATGGAATTTTTATCGTAAATTTGTTTGACACCTTCTTTAAGAATATCATAACACATATTTTTTAACAAAAGGAAAATATTAAAAATATTGAAAATATGTGATTATAGAAAATTTAAGGCAAGCCTTTTAATTAAATAATTCGATATGATATAAATTCACTTCAGACTATCCGCGACTCCTACAATTTTTTTAGCGGTATTCTACCAATTAAACTATTCGGGCTTAGTAAAAAAATAATATTTTCGAATTCCATTACTAGCAATTTTTTTTCATTTTTTTCTAAAGATGATAATCGAATGCCCTAAACCAGTGGTAAGAAAACTTTGGATCGCGACCCATGGAGGGATCGTGACAAAAATTGGAGGGATCGCGGATAATTTGAAGTAAATTTATATCATACTGAATTGCTTAATTAAAAATATGCTTTAAAGTTTTCATGCTTTAAAAAAAATTGGAGGGATCGCGGATAATTTGAAGTAAATTTATATCGTACTGAATTGCTTGGTTAAAAATATGCTTTAAAGTTTTCATGCTTTAAAAAAAATTAGAGGGTTCGCGGATAATTTGAAGTACATTTACATCATACTGAATTGTTTAATTGAAAACATGTTTTAAAGTTTTCATGCTTTAAAAAAAATTGGAGGGTTCGCGGATAACTTGAAGTAAATTTATATCATACTGAATTGCTGAATTAAAAATATGCTTTAAAGTTTTCATGCTTTAAAAAAATTTGGAGGGTTCGCGTATCATTTGAAGTAAATTTAAATCATACTGAATTGCTTGATTAAAAACATGCTTTAAAGTTTTCATGCTTTGAAAGAAAATTGTAGGGTTCACGGATAATTTGAAGTAAATTTACATCATACTGAAGTGTTTAATTGAAAACATGTTTTAAAGTGTTCATGCTTTAAAAAATTTGCAGGTTTCGCGGATAATTTGAAGTAAATTTACATCATACTGAATTGTTTAATTAAAAACATGCTCTAAAGTGTTCATGCTTTAAAAGAAACTTGGAGGGTTCGCGGATAATTTGAAGTACATTTACGTCATACTGAATTGTTTAATTGAAAACATGTTTTAAAGTGTTCATGCTTTAAAAAATTGCAGGTTTCGCGGATAATTTGAAGTAAATTTACATCATACTGAATTGTTAAATTAAAAATATGCTTTAAAGTGTTCATGCTTTAAAAAAAATTGGAGGGTTCGCAGATAAATTTAAAGTAAATTTACATCATACTGAATTGTTTAGTTAAAAACGTGCTTTAAAGTTTCTATAATGACATATTTCTAATATTTATTTTTTTACGTTAAAAAATATGGTATGATATTGTTAAACAAGGTGTTAAGCACTCTTGTTAAACACTCTTATATTTACATTACTTCCATTTACTTTTACCTAACTGTGTGAGACTTGGTTTTCCAAATAAGTGGCTAGAGATACCGATCTCAAAGATGATACAAGATTAGCATTTGCAAATATCTCACACAACTGAAGAAATAATTTCTGAGGACCAGGCTCACCCTTCTCATCGAAACTTTGAAATCATGTTCTTTTAAAATAAGTTTTCATTAATCGTTGTTAATTTTTACCTAATTTAAATATACATTCATATTTAAATAAGTATTAGTGACATGAGATCTGCCTAAACTCAATGCAGAGGGTAAACGAGACATTTTTTATAGTTATTATGCAAAATACAATGTGTGCCTATAAAGTAACCGGACAATTTTTTTAAATAAGAAAATTATTACCCACCTTCACATAAATTTATCTCCTTAAAAATAATCGCCAAAGGAATCTATATGATTTTTTCAACGTTTCTTCAAGTCATCGAAACACTGTTTATAGGCGTTGGAACTAACTGTTCGCAAAATAGGTGTAACATTTGATTTGATATCCGAGACGTTTTCAAATCTCTGTCCTTTCATGGCCATCTTAAGCTTCGGAAAAAGGAAAAAATCAGCTGGCGATAAGTAACAACTCAGCAACTTTCGGACATGCTTAGGATAAGCAAAGAAATCTTTAGATTAATTTTAATTGATAATCTGAAAATCAAAATAGTTTATTATCGATTTGTGCCTGTGATTATGACAGAACAGCAAAAAGAAAGCAGAAAAACTTGCTGTGAATATTTGCTGACTACTGCGCAACAGGACAACAATTTCTTGAAGTATATTATAGCAGGAGATGAGACCTGTTGTCTACAATACGACCAAGAAACAAAAGTGCACAGTGGAAAGGACGGTCTTCTCAAAATACAAAAAATAAAAAATAAATAAAAAGAAAAATAGCACGGATGTCAAAATCAAAGACTAAGGTGATGCTGGTTGTATTTTTTGATTACAAGGGACTTATTTCCCACGAATTTGTTTATGTATTTACATGCTCTAACGCTGAAAAGACTGAAAGTATGCTATTGCACATATCCATTTGCATGTAATCCAAGTTTCACATATAACGCATTCCCATTTTCAAAAGATAAATTAAGATGCGATTCAATAATTGTGTTTATGTAACTTAAAATAAATTTCTGTTAATGAATATTCCAGTAAATTCTTCATGCGAATTACAACTTTAAATTTTGAATACGTAAAGAAAATTTTAATAGTTGTTTTATTAATTTCTTTGTCTTCCTGAATTACTCTTGCAACGAATATTCGATGCTATAGTTTATAGCAGTTTATAATTTAGCAGTGTATAGTTTATACAGCATCATTTTCTGTATGGAAAAGTTTGACGCAAGGCAATATCGTGACTTTAGTTGGCGTTTTCGATGAATTATTTTTGTATAAGGGTTCCTCAATATATTTCTATAAACAAATTCCGTGATATTCATATCTGTCATACTGGGTAGGATTTACCATACCTATGCGTAAAATTAATTTACTTAGGCTATGTCTTGCTGACACCTAATATTACTCTTTACTCAAAATATTTCATTATGCTTGGCTCGTCAAGAAATGCTTCAAATATTTCGTCTAAAGTTAATTTCTGTAATGTGCATCTCATATGACACAATCTCCGATAAATTTTCCTCTGATCTCCTTTCCCAGCATATCGTAAATATTAATTATCTCTAATCATTAATAAAACAACGCATTGGGCAATTAATAGCTTATAATGCAAATTTCTGAAGTTCTTGGGCTTTTGATAGGCAAGTCATTTTGATAAATCTCAATTATGCACTTGGCAATATTCCCGATGGAATCTTTCGCGTTGTTTTTAAGAGAAACAGGTCTTTTCGTATGGGAAATCCATTATCAGTAATTGGTAATTATGTCGAACTGATTGCGACACTTTTCGGGGAACATTCAAACAGCTCCTCAGTTTAATTTATGTAAATGACGAATACGTACAGACAGGAAATTAATTTATCATGTATAATTTGTTTTGTTTTGTCATGTGTAATGCAAGTCGCGAACGAAAAGACGCGATTACTTAACTTGCGTACAAATCTCTTCCAGCATGAGACGAATTACTTACAAAAAGTGAATATGTTTTGATCCAGCATTCTATTTTTATGATTTTAAATCAACCAATATATGCACGCGAATCCCAGAGAATCAGCAAAATTTGGAAACATTTTCACATGGGAACAGACAACTAGGGAACGTCATGCAAAGGAGAGAGCTGCAACGAGGTAAGGAAATAAAGAACGGAAAGAGGTTAAACTAATGTGCAGTCTATAAAAAAGGATTTAGAAAAGTAATATCAAAGGAGAATTAAGTTGTTAAATCGAAAGGATTTCTGCATTATGGACATTTTAAAGGACTTATGACAGACTATGATATGTCTTTATCATAACATATCTCACGCATGGTTATGATTATAAGCAAATTTGCATTTCGATAAAGAATTTTCCTTTAGTATGAGATTCTTTCAAAGACTAATCAGGCCCTAATTTTCCATTAGGCTCCGAATGTTGGGGGCCCCTCCACAAATTTTTATTCTAAAAGAAAAAATTCTCAATTAAAGAATTTTTTTTATTTTACTTTTATTAATATCAATTTTTTTATATTTTCTTTTAGATTTGATTGATTGGTTCATCATATGTATAGTTAGTTATATGTATAGTTCATCCTATGTATGTTATAGTGCTGGGTGGTTTTGGGGTTAATTTAATTTTAAAAGATTTTTAAGATTTTTTATGATTAAAGTTTAACAGATTCGATTAACAATTACTAATTACCCAGGTTCGTTTTAACCCAGCGTGTAAACACTGTAGAAAAGAGACATCACTAAATGTTTTAAATGATGAGAAGAAATTAGAATTAAATAACTGAAGTTAATTTTTATATAAGTTTTCAATAAAATTTATAGAACTCATTTCATACATTTTTGAAATACACACTCTGGGTGGAAAAAGATGGGTTTTGTGCCATTTAAAATATTAATTATATTAACATTAAAATTTCCCAGGTTCTTTTTAACCCAGCGTGTAAGTCTGTAGCAAAGAGACACAATTAAATATTTTAAAGGATGAGGACTAATATTTACAAATTATCCACAAATATTTATTACCACACATAAACATTTAAGTTATACAGTATAAAATGATTACTATTTTCATAACATCATGTATAATTAATAATGAGTTAAAATGATTAATATTCTTCAAATATTAATGTGGGTCCTCCCCTTAGTAGGTATGTATCATTTAAGTGATATTTAATTTAAATCTTAATCTTAAAATAGTACTGTCAAACAACAGAAGTGAAAAGACTGACTTACCCCAAAATCGGATTGCTAAGGGAAGCTGCATCGCTCCATATTTGTTTATCGCAGGGCGGTTCGAAAGCCCTAACCACAGAGCGGGGCCCGAAGGCCACTTTCTCTCTCTGCGAAAAATCTCGTCTATCTCTCTCTCTGTATCTAAAAATCTCATTTCTTCCTCTTAATATTAATCTCAACTTTCCATATTCCTCTCTCCCTTCCAATCATAGTATTTTCTTATTCATCTTAAACTCCACCTACGTCTTAAGACTTTTTCCTAGTGGCTATAATATTTTTCTTTATTAAATTCATACTCTCATTGGACCTATATTCTCTTATTTTCTACATCCCGTCTCTCCTTCATTTTTCTTTATATTTTATTTTTCTTAAATCTCTTCTCTCTAACTTTTCTATAACTCATGAATACTTACTGTGGCACAAATTCCTTTCAATTCTTATTCCTTATTCTAAGGGGCTTTTTCCGACTGACCCTCGTCTTTTACGCAACTCTTTCACCGAAGGGCCTCTTTATGGGAGCGGTCTTTTTAATTCATCGGTTACTTAGTCGAAGGACACCGCGCTATCTTCCAACTTTTCCCCTCTTCGCCATAAATATTTTTATTCCTAAACCCGCTATAAAATATCCTTTTCTTGTGTTGACCACTACAATCGGCTTTCTCTAACCTTCCTCTCAAATTCCGTATCAAAATTTTATGGCTAACTCCTTTTAACTTATTTCTTACCCTTTTCACAACGTTTTACAATGCATAAAGAAATCCTAAAATGGTTTGCAGCTGCTAAAATCTCCGAGAAACCCTTGCTGGCTTGAAGAGCCAGCAATAGTGTATATAAGGGATCAATAAGTTTTTCTGGTTGCATTGTATTGGTGTTTTAATGATGAAGTTAATATGTTGTATTGCTTTTCGTTATTTGATAATGTTCTAGGCTTCTACGCTTCAAATAGCCAATTCTTGGTAAAATGGTACTTTCACAATGATTCTTGATTATTTTGTGTGTGTGTGTGTCAATTTTGGAAATTTTACGCCCACATCAGTGTTAGGGGGGCCCCATCCCGAGTTGTGCCTAAAGTCAAGAATTTTCTAAATCGGGCCCTGAGACTAATTATCATTTCTGTGCTCAGATGACAAAATGTTATAAGAAATTTACGTGACAGCAATTGTAAGATGTCATGAATATCATGTTTTACATGAGCAAACGTGGTACCAGTGTTTCAGAAAAATAGTTGGCTGTTACTTACAGTCGTTACAGTTAATAGAAAATATCGGCGAACGAGAATCCGGAATGTGAAAAACTCAATTTTTTTAAGAAAAGTTTCTTATAACATTTTGCCATCTGAGCACAGATTTGATCGCTCAAATCTACCTTATCTTTAATAATTATTTGTCTTATATCAATGCGGTATTTAAAAAATAAGTTTTCAAGAGAGTGAATTTAATCGTAACGTCTTAATACATATAAACATCAAACAATCTTATCTTCCTGCTCACCAGTGTGACTAACGCAGCAGGGAAATAACATGTCCATAGTAAACGGAAGTAGGCACAAACTGCTCAATCGGTCACGTTCCAAGCGGACTGTGAAGCTAGGGCATTGTGGTAGTCCGAATTCATACCAAAATATTCTCCCTCTAAAAGCCACGGCGTATAGTTCGTGACACAGCGAAACCCATCGGTACCTCAGTTCGCTCACGCGATATCCCGTGGTTGAGTTCATTCTCACGACTAGCGCTGTGTATGAGTATCTGGTTTGTATAACTCCGGCGGAACACGTCAAGGAATCTGTTTTCATCTGAAAATAGCATATAATATCATTTCTTGAACTCAGGGTAAAAACTGTGCTCGAAATTCTTGCCACGAACCGATAAGCGTGGTGATGGGTGATTATTTTCATACAATTCGCGATCTGTAACTTTCGTAAACTAATACTGCTACTATTATTACTGCTACTAGTAAAATAGTAATGCTAATACTATTAATAAAATAAATGAAAAGCTATCGCAAACAGCTCACACAAATTAGTGTTAGATTCTGGGCTTTAAGAAATGGAAGGATTAGTAGTACACTTCCAAAAATTTTATTTTCAACAATTAAAAAAAATAAACTGAAGGGAAAACTTCGTTTTAGCATTAGAAGCATAATTAGAACCAAGCGACAGCATTTACTGAAAGAATGATCGTTTCTGTAGCAAAAGAAATTTACTTTCTTGATTTCGGTGGGTGGGGCAGAGAAACTATTGGGCGAAATAAGCAGGGTTACAGTTTGAAGTACCGTGAAATCTCGACTATAATACGCACCCGAGTATAATACGCATGCTTGATTTTGCCCGAAATTTTCAGAAAAAATTAAAATTCGACTATAATACGCACCCATAACTTTTCAATATTTTATTTAAAAATTGCACAAATATTTATTAGCAGAAATAAAATTTGTAATAAAAAGAAACAAAAACATTAAATTAACTAGAAAAAGACTTAAATTTTTATTCAAAACAAACGATACTGGCAAATTATCAGTCTTAATCACTTTCACTAGAATACAGCTCCTATTGTAATAAGTGTATACCTATTGTAATTGCGTCCATGTCATAAGTATTGGTACCGTCGTAATATATATCAACATAATCATAGTTATTTGATGACAACTGCCCATCCTCCCATAATATGTCGTTCTCACTGCCGTCTCACGTTTAACAATTGATAATTTTTCTGTTGCCGTATAGGACTGTCTTGAAGGAAATTAGAGGGAAATAAGTAAAATAAAATAATAATTTTTTGCACTTGCAACAACAGGGAGCTATCACTATTTCAAGGGACCTGTTATTAAACGAACGCGTGTGCGATACGAACTGTGAGTTACGTTTATTTAAAAGGAATACCTGCTTAGTAAACGGGTGAATGAATCACGGAGTGCAGATGCGTACGCACCCGTGTTGCGACAATGTCTTACAGCCGCTGTACGTTCGTTTATCCAATGTTTAAAACTACTTTTTTGTACGCGAGTATAATACGCACCCTCATTTTTGAGGTCTAAAATGTGAAAAAAAGTGCGTATTATACTCGAGATTTTACGGTACTCTGAAAACTTAGGCCTCTAAAGCAAAAATATACCGCTTAAGAACTGAAAAATTCTCCTCTTGTAAAGCTTTAAAAATTTCAGGTAGTCTTTTCTTACGAAACTATCGCGGGTTATTAACGTAGGATTACTTATCATTGCTTACCCTTTTTTTCCGCATTTTGTACTTTTCTGTTTAAGTGTTTACTCCTTGCCCATGCAATTCAGACTGGGTTTGGCGTGTTGCCAAAATTATAACTCGCGACGATGGACGTCTGAAATTTTGCTTTACCGCGGACCGTTATGGAGGAACGTAATCATACGTTAAAATCAGAAAGAAAGGGAAAATTTGAACGAATTTGTATTATCGTAGAAGAAAGTATTTCTATAGACGTCTTTGAAAACCGATATGTATGCCATTTGAAAGCCCTGTGGTTTCGATCACTTTTCTTTGAGATTTTAGCATTTTGTCTCACAGGACCAGCAGTATTGTAAGCTGACATAAATTGAGATTTTATTGGTTGCCTTGGAGAGCGCTAGGATTATAGACCACAATTTACAGAGTAAAATTAATTCTGAACACCAACAAACATCAAACTGAGTGATTCGAACAGGCAAACTGTTGTACTAAGGTTCAGATGCCTATAACCATTGTTTGGATCTGTAATAATTGGTCTTCATTGATTAAAGACTCTGGCATCCACCAGTCAATGAAGAAACGCCGCTTTTATGCATCCAGAATCTTTCAAGGAGTACCTCTTACGTTAATAGCAAGGTAAAGATTCAAAACTTAATTTTTCGTAGGGGAAACTCTTGTATCTAGGGCCGGCTATTTTCAAATGGCAGTATCTTTACTTATAACTAACTTATAATAATAAAAATAGTTTGTATGCATTAAGTTCTTTATTCTCTTTAAATAAAAATCACTTCAAGTATAGAAAAAAATTGTAAATGATATTGAAAATTTAAAAAAAATTGCAAATGGCCCTATGTACAATAACACTATTGTACCTAGGGCCAGTTATTTCCGAAAACTGAAATTGTCGTTTACAGTGTAAATAAACAATTTGTATGCATTATTTCTTTCATGCACAATTTATAAAATCTTCGTAAGGAAGGTGTGTTAATTGTAGGCAATGTCTTAAAGGAAGAAATGTTTATTATTCCACATTGTAATTTGCAAAACTGACACCAAAAGTAAGTAACAAGTATTGGCATTCTGAGCCTCCAACAGTTTTTGGTTCAGGCAGTTTAAACACCACATCATCTCTGTTAATAACATAAGTTGTATCATTCTGATACAAAAATTATCTGAATCCTTACTGAGTCACTTCAGGTATTTAATGGTATATTGATCATCTGTAACGTCAACTACTTCTGCAATGTAAAAATACTTTAGCTTTTTCCTAGTCTAATTTCGCCAAACTGAAGTATCCCTTTTCAATTTCATCACTAGGCCATTCATCAGGTATTGGAGAATCTACGTTGCTCGCAGAATCTGAAGAGTCCATCACTTCAAGTGATTCCTCAGTTGTTTCATCATCACTTCCTAATGTATGTTTTTTCTTCATTGTCTTCTTAATGATCCCACATAAATCTTCTGTTTCAAACACAGATTTCTTAACTTTTTTTGACAATTACTTTTTTTTAATTTTTGTGCTTCAATTTCATTTTTCTCGGGGGTATCAGTGAGAATTCTACACTTGCCAGGATTTCGTCCACCTCTTTTGGCAGTACGAGAGGCCATGGCCCTAGGTACAAGACAAGATTATGGCCCTAGGTACAAGATGTTGTTTTTTTTTTTTGGCAAAATGGCTTGTATATCCAAAGACCTGCAGAATCCAAACTTTGTTTTTATTTCATTTTTTTCCTTTAATGATTACAAAAATTATCTGCTATACATTAAAACATAAGTTTGCACTTACTTTCACAAAATAAAACTTTAACTGATGTGAAAAAATTTAGTTTTGATCATCTAATCAAGATTTTCTTTTCTATTTAATTTTAGCTTCTTCTTGCTTTCATTAAAAATAGCTGTTATGAATTGAAACAGTGATGTCACTCACCCCAATGAGTAAAAATGCTTTAAAATAATAATTATTTAAATGAAGCATGGTGGCCCTAGGTACATGATGGTCCTAGGTACAAGAGTTTCCTCTATTTATATTTCAACTATTCTCGCATACCGCCTACGGGGTATAGTGGTTATCGTCGTTAGCTTTCCCGCAGTGGGTTTGGGTTCCATTTCCGAATAAGGTGTTCCATAAATTAAATATCTGACTCCGTATCCTTTACGAAACACTACATTTATTAACATTTAAAATCACAGCACAATTACAGTATTCTTACAACAATTATTTACGGCCTTTCATTTAAGCCGCCCGCTGTTTCCACTCGACTACGTCGAGCCATCACATGGTTCTAAGAGCCGCGCAAAATCGGATTTCCAACGCGACAACAAGTTACTTTCGTTTTAACACGTGACATACACATATAGTATTTCCCTCCCGTAAGGAGAGTAAAACCAAAATTCCCCGTTTATAGGGACAAACAGTTACAGACGGAGTTTTGAGTCGTAACATAAGGTTTGGTCGTTACCGTGTTGGTCCCTTATAGGGAGCAATGCTGGCTCACCTAAATGGTGCTCCCACGATAAAGTAGCCAGCAAGACTTCGCGGTGAATAACAGGATTCGAATGTCTCACAGTTAAGTGCCACCGCATTAGAAAAAAAAATATCCTCACATATTCGCTCGTGATTATGAAAGTGGCCTAAGTCAAGAATATTTTTTAAAAAGTTTGTCAGTTATTTCATATTGCATTCTGTTATATTACCGCAGTGCTGAAGCTATCTTTGCAAAATTGTAAAAATTGAACCGTTAAATTGAGTTTTTTTTTCCGCTTCGTTAAACAGAATTCAGTTCATGTTCAGACTCAAATCTTCAAATACCTTGAAACGAAAAATATATGACTTAGACCATTTTCTTAATCACCGGCACATATAACTCTCTACCATTTATTTGTGAGTAGATTATCCTACAATTATAAATGAAAAAAAATTGAAATAAAATATAAATTGTCTAAAAACCTGTCAACATAGCTCATATAACAAAATATAAAGCTTTTTCAAGAGAAAACACAAAAAAAAAATCTAGGAAAGTTTTAATATTTAAAGTTAACTAGGTTAATAGTTTATGATCATCAATAGGAGTAATTATAGATGGTTCGCTCTAAACCTCTGAATAGTTCAATTTCTTTTGCGTGACCGTGAGATCATTCGTGCACACCTGTTCATTATGTAGGGCGCATAATCAGGAATGATGTTTAACAGTTTTTTCTTTCTAGAAGAGGAGTTTTCCACTTCATTTTTTTTTCCCATTTCTACGTTGATATCTAGTTACACGCTCTCTTTTCTGACACGACATCACTCCAAATACTTCGCGATAAAAGAGTATGTTCACAGGAGACCCTAAGAGAAACAAACTGTAAAGAACTTTTAAGTGAACTTTTAACTGAAAAGAACTTTTTATACACCACGTTTTTAAATTTTCTGTTGAATCATATAAACTTGACAATTCTATGTATTAATAAATACTTAAAAAAATTTTTTGATGAATTATCCCATCAACTTGAAAGAAAATGAACATCATTGGAAGTTAACTTGCATTTAGCTTTTCGTTCCCGTTCCGGTCGATAGATGGCTGCACCAGTCTACAAAACAAAATTAACTGAAAATAACTGAAAATAAATTTAATTCTGCTTAAAGATGGTTAAAAGTCTTAAAAAAATGCATTGTCATCGTGTTCTGAGCTATTCTAAAAGTTTCAAATGTCTAACTAGTCGGGAAGTTAGTTAAAAATGAATTGCAAGATTTGTAAGGGGCAAACGCACAAACAAACAAGAAAGTAAGTTAATAAAAACATGGTAATAAAAATTAGATGGGTTTGTACATTCGGATACTGTTTAGGTAAGTTAAAGCATAATAGAGAATCAGAGATTTTGATGCCTTACCAAACCTTTATAACAAGAAGCTACTCTTAGCGCTTTAGATATGGTTATCTTACAGACAAGCCTTTTTTTTAACAGGTCTTACTTTTAATTCCTTGAAACACTATTTTGATGAGATATTAAAAAAAAAAGAAAATACGAAACCGATATTTATAGAAATATCATCCTACAGCCTAATGTAGGGTGATATTTTTATTGGTCTCGTATTTTCTCTCTCTTTTTTTTCAACAATTTCATCAATATTACCCTCTACATCAATGATTCTCAACCGCTGGTCCGGCGGACCGGCACCGATCCGCGGAACAATTCGACCGGTCCTCGGAGATTTTTTACCTGTCAGCGTTAAAAAAAATTGTTATTAAAATAATAATAATAATAAAATTTTGTACGATATTTTTTACGTTAATGCCATAATTTTAGGATGTAGAATCCATAATTTTGTCTTTGAAGGTTGGCAACACTGGAGTGTGCTCACATTTGTCACTTGTTACGTCTCGCATTTTTTTTTTAACTGCACGGAGTGCTCACAGCAGAGAAAGGGTAGTAATAATAATATGACGGTAATAAAAAATAAATTCCGAAATCGGCTTTCAGTTGTTTCACCGCTCCGACTTAGCTTGACTAATTTATAACCGACAATTGAAAAGTTAATTGAGGAATAGCAGCAGCAATCTTCTCATTGACATTATATGCCAAATAAACAAAAATTATAGATATTTAATTTTGTAGTAATCAGAGGACTGATTTTTTTTTGTTTCTATATCCAAATGAATTTGTGATTATTTTTTATAATCTTCTGTGATTTTTCTCAAAGGTTTATTTACTTATATATAATAATTACAATAATTACTTATCTTCACATTTGAAAATTATTGGAAGTAAATGATAATAAAACTGTTACAATTAACTTATGTAGTAGTTCTTTAATACCTAGTAAATGTTTTTGCTACCCACCGGTCCGCGAAATTTTTTCCCAATGTTTATCGGTCCCAGGGCCAAAAAAAGGTTGAGAAAAGCTGCTCTGCATGCTAGTATCTACATGCATACATATCTTTCAGTAGTATTGTATACTAAAAACATACTCTGGTAACGTATAATTTTTATATTCTGTTTACGCTTCTCTTAGACATATTTTTAAAGAAAATTCTAATGGCAAATTTGAAGACAACTGAACCAATAAACATAGAACAAAAGAGAACAAAAGCATGACACAACAGCAAAAGTCGTCTAGAGTAATAGTCTATGAACTCAGTAAGTCCCTTGCTTTCCAATAACGATTGGAAAGGGAAATCTTTCGAAGAGCAGGACAACGAAGCTGATTAGTCTCAAAAGATAGACATTTTAATACAGAAAAGAATCTTAAGTAATTTAATAAATAAGGTTTATAAGATCAATATATAAGATTTAATCTTAATTAAATCTTAGATTATTTTAATACAGAGAAAGAATGATTTAACCAGTTCATGTTTCCTGAAATCCCAAATCTAAAATCTATGTACTTGAAAAACAAAAGACGTTATAATTTGTCATAATTTAACAATATTCATTTTCATATTGCCGAACATTTAGCATAAAATTATAAATGTATAGTTTCCTAAACGAATTAGCAATTAGAAACCTAGGTAGTTTTTGGCTTTGATGACGGGATAATCCTTGCGACACTAGTGCGTGTTTGTAAAGAGTTTTATATGGTGGAAGGAAGCCAGACAAATTTCCTTTCAGTAAACTTACGAAGCCTTTCTCGATTCTTTATATGATTGATACTAAAGAGTCTCGGTTTCAGTTTTTCGTTTCTTGTATTAAGGGTTTATCAGGTTTCTGTCTGACTGTCAGTAATTGGATTAAGGTTTAGAGAAGAAAACACAGAAAAGCATGCAAAATAAGACATTTTGCAGAAGATATGAGAAACAAAAACAAAAAAAAGAGAGAAAATTATATAAGCTATAGCTTAAGCTGTTAGAAAGATAAATCATAGATGATTTTTTTTTCTGATTGCTGTTGTCTGTAGTATTGATGACCAGTAATTTAAGACTTTCAGTTGCACTTTTGCAGGCTTGGAAGAATTTATTTTAAATGAGAAAAACATTTTGTGTTTCATGATTAATATGAATCCTAGCCTCTTGAAATTTCTAGTGACTTATAGAAAAATTCTAAATTTAAAAACAAGACTTTTTAGTTATGCTTTTAAGAAATTGGATTCATTTAATATTTAAGTATAATTTTTCGGTGTGACAATTTTATTAGACAAAATGGAGAAAAATATTTCATGTATTACGAAATCAGTAATTTCAAATTGCTACAATTTATGTCTACCGATTAATTGCATTCTAGGGTCATGGTTATTTAAGGGTAAAACAAGATACAAATTATTCTTTAGAGTATAACTTATCAGTTTCAAAGCGTTACTGTTAAAGTTATACTGATTTGCGGAAGTTTCACTGATATGTACTAAATTCGAATACAATAGATGCAAAAATATTCCTATTTTGTGTTGTAGTCATTTATTTTTCAGTCAAAAATAACTTTTGCTCTGTTAAAAGTCTCTGTTCAGTGTGACTGAAATAATCAACTACAGAACCGAAACATGAGTTCAAGATCTAATTGTCAGTAATTCAAGTCCAAACTAAAACTTTATGACCAATTTTTGAATTCCTGTCTTTGATTCAACGATCATCATTGTTCAAAGCCGTCGATAAATAACACTACGATACCAAACGATTATGATCAAATGATTTGTTTGTATTAAGCAATAGATCTGAAACCAGTATAATACGATTTATCACATTTAAACATACATGCCCTGAAAGTTTCGTTGTTTAACTTTTCGATTACACGAACATACCTTGTTACTCGTTACAAGCAATGGCAAGTTATACTGCCGTTACTAAGTCCTACAGGCCAAAACAAGACCGTTATTGTTACCGTGGTATTCCCCTCCTGACGGTTCGAAAATGAAAAGTTCTCGAACAGACTTTCCCTAAGTTCCTTATTCAGACTTTCCCTAAGTTCTCTCCTCTGATACTCCTGTATGCCACAGTTTTGCCGCCAAACTCTCATTCTTAAAAAAAAAAAAAAAAAAAATGATTCATTCATTCAGTTGTTACATCAGCTTTGGGTGTTGTTTGTAACAAACCGAGTACAAAGATAAGTTCGATAGTTTGCAGCTGGCAAAAAATGTGTTAACTTTGGTAAGGGAAATTTACGCTTTACGTTTTGAAGTATAATTGAGCCATTCACAAGCCAAATCGGGTAAGTCAGCGGTTCTCAACCTGGGGGGGGGGGGGGGGTAGAAGAATTTCAAGGGAGGCTTGAGCTTAAAAAAAAGTAAAATAAAAAGTAAAACTAACTGTAATTTACTGGACTCAATTTTGCTGTCACAGTGTAACCGTAACGTATTTTCGACATACGAACATGAACACGATAATTGTCGTAATTGTAAAAACACGATAATTGTCGTACGTCTGGACGTTGAAAGTGACCTGAGGTGTGCTTTGTCACAGTTACAACCTAATATTCAAAAACTTGTCAAAGACAAACAGTGCCAGCTCTCTAATGTTGTGAAAGTGACTGGTATTACATGCTAACCTCACCTAGATCCTTTATTACCTCAAATATATTTGATCTGTATTTAATTCTTTGATTTGGTATGTTCTAATAATAATATGTTCCAAATTAAGATATGAGTAGTAATATTAAATTTTGTGTATGAAATTATCTATTCTATATTTTCATTTAATAACCAGCTTCAGTTTCAAATTCCGATTGTACTACTTGTACTGACCACATATGATGGTGGTGGGGGGGGGGGAGGCGTGACCTCACATCAGTGTCCAAAAGGGGGCGCAGAGCCTGAAAGGTTGAGAACCCCTGGGTTAAGTCCATTTTTTAGAATTTTTGAAATTTTGGTGTCAAAGCGCTTGATTGACTCATAACTTTTTACATTTATAATCAATTTCCCTAATAATAAGGATTAACACCAATAATGATAATTTTTTTTTGCCCATCGTATAACAAGTAACTTTTTTCAGAAGCCAATCGGGTTAAGTCCATACACTATCGTAAATCGTTGTAATAATGTAATTGAAACGCAAAAGCAAGTACTTGGTAATTAAGGTCAATCGTTTAATGTTGTTTCATCACCAAAAAAAAGTAAAATAAATGAGTCAGATACAGTCTAACTGCTGCAGAAGAACTTATTTAAGAACTTGTGAATTATTAAAACAATTATTTCAATTTTTTCCGAAGTAAAAAAATAATTTGTAAACTGAATTGGATGTTATGACTTTTTTTTTTTTCACTTGCCAAATCGGTTAAATCCCTTAGTCACGCAATAATAATAATAATAATAATATCCATTAATTGAAGGATGGTCCATCTTTTTGATTTTATATGTCATCGGCTAACAGCTACCTGGGTATGCAATTCGACTTCATTAAGTTAATTAAATTTGATTTATAACATATTAAGAGGCAAAATTTTGATGAAAATCGGGATGAAGTTCAGAAAAAAATCTCTCAAAAATTAACTATTTAAGGTGTTTGGATATATTACTTCCTTTCTTAATTTGCATAATAATGTCTCCTTTCCATGGTTTGTAACTTTTTTCTTTTTGTTTCTTGGCAACGACTAGGTTGTTCTAGCTTATGTATAAGTTTGTCTTCAGAGTTCTGAGGCTGTGATTTGAAAGCCGCATTGTACTTCAGGCAACTGTCAAATAAAAACGTAACTCCCTGGATGTATGTTTATTTTTTGTGTGTCATAGATGCCTTTAGCCCACGTCGACTACAAGGGATTAAATAATCGATACCCAGATTTGTTTGTAATACAGTTTTAAGTGATTAAAATGCAAAATCGAGAAAATATCTAAAAAATTAAGCCGCAAGGAGCATTTTAAAATTTTGTATATAAATATTAAGTTTTCTAAAAATCTTAAAATTATAATAAGATTAGAAATTTCTTTTAAGGTATTCTATATACTTATGGTGAAATGTTGAAATGTTTATATGTACAAAATTTCATATCGCTATGATAAAAAGTAAATAAAATAAATTTTAACGTCCCCCATTCCTTTAAGAATTAGAATCATACGTCCTAAATGGGTCGTTTGAGAAGTTCCCTGACGGAAAAATGAAGGAAAGTTACCATTTCTTCTTACGAATATAATCCTAAGAATTCAGCGTAACTGATTATTATCAATTCTTATGTCAACAATGTCGCGAGTAGAAAGTTTCAGGAATATTCTTTTATTGTTGTTCCAGACAAGGTACAAGAAATGTTTATTTGCTATACAAGACTATACATCTGCAGCGAACAGGTAGGCTTGGACGTAGCTTTCGCTCTTTTTTATACTTTTCAGCAAGGCATAACCTGATGAGCACATAATAAGATCAAAACCTAGGTCTAAAGCTACATGTTCGCTAGAGACGTATATTATTACAAAGGCTAGCTCTATGCATTTTGTCATCGTTTATTTTCAATTTGCACATAAAATACATTTTGTGATACGGCTTCTAAAAATCTATACTTCTGTAGATCAATTCCATCTTTCTACTAAATATTCTAAGAAATATATATTCCACGTATTTCACACGCTTTAAAAAATGAAATTCTGATAAACTTATTTGTTATGGAGAGAAATGAAAATATATTTGGAAAAAAAGTTACAAATCATGAGGATAAAACATAACTGAATGGAATAACAAATGGTAACATGTCAGGGTATATATAGTTCTCTCTTGGTCTTTCCTAGAGTAAGGATAGCCGGGTTTTAGCAAGTTTTGGAAACTTCTCAAAATGGTATCCTTCCCAAATAAATAGTTTATCTTGTTTAAACTTTGAAAAAAATTTCAACTGTTATTTTAAAATTGAAGAATTTAGTTCGCGCTTAAAACTATTTCAAGAATTTTTTTTGTGTGCAAGTTTAAGTGTGTTTTTTTTTTACACAACAACAACAACAAAATCAAGTTTTGACTCGTTAAAGAGTTCATTAAGTTTCTTCAAAGATTTCGTAAGAGGCTTTCTTAGGGTGTTTTACTAAGTGTTTGAAGTGGTTTTAAGAGATTTTTAAGTATGTTCTATTAGGAGTGTTTTAAAGTTTTTATTGAGTGTTTTTAATTTAAATTTACATTTTGTGTTAGTTTTCAACACGTCAAGTTACGTTTTTTATTTCCTCTTAACTTTTTTTAAAAATACTCCCTCTGTCCCATAATAATAGTAGCAAGTGAATATTTAAACGGGAATTATTGACGAATGCAGCTAAGTTATGCTGTAGCGTAAAATTGTGAAGCCTTCGATGAAAATCAATGTTTCATGACATCTGTCGTGTGTTTTGACACATCATTCAATTTTTAGGTTAACCTAATTATTACGAGTTATAACTATTTTTCTAATTTCATCCACTGACCGAAATCAATTGTTTTATTTCAGTTGAATATCAACCCATTGTAAAAGTAAGATGAAAAAAGGGAGTTTTCAAGCAAAGATCGAGTTGCGATTGTTATCCAGCTCTTGATGAATCAAAAGATAAACGAGAAGTTGCAGAAAGGTGCAATTACGTTAGCTGCAAAACAATTTAAGTACTACAGAATGACCATATCAAGAATTCGGAAACGTGCTTCCGAAAATAATTGTCAAGGTGAATCCTACGCTAATGTTGATTCTTTGAAAAAAAACTAAACTGTGGACGTAAATGTAAATATTATGGTGAAAAACCTGAAAAACCTAGAAATATTCCTGTTACAGAAGAGGCACCATTTGATCAGGAGTTTACACTATTGTTTCCCAATGGTCCCAAAGTTCCCAAATCTACATTATTTCGAAAAAAGGAAAATCCATGCAACGAGTTTCAAGCACCATCAAACCATTTCTTAGAGAAAAGAATAAGAAAGATCTCATAGAATTTTGCCTGTCAAAAGTATAGGGAAAGGCAAAGCTTCGCAGCCAAGGGATCCTACCTACAAGTTTAAAATGCAGTACAGATATTTCTCGACTTACTACCGAGATAGGAACCTACCGAGATGGGTCGAAACTCGATTTGGTCGTAAGTCGAGTTTCAAACAATTTTTTGTTTTGTTTTGTACATGCGTATGTTTTTTAGTTTCATACATACATACGTAATTTAAAATGCATTATTAACCCCTTCTGTACCAGTGGATCCACGTATGGATTCACTGGTGACAGAACTGTAAATTAACTTTTTAATGTAATTTTTACATAAATCAATGAAAAGTTGCAGAAAGGTGCAATTACGTTAGCTGCAAAACAAGATATAGATATAGTTATAGTAACAACATATAGATACAACATATAGTAACAAGATATAGATATAGTAACAACATATAGATATCGTTATATTTCTATATGAATCGATTTAGATATCATTATATTTCTATATGTATCGATTTAGATATCGTTATATTTCTATGTGTATCGATTTAGATATCGTTATATTTCTATGTGTATCGATTTAGATATCGTTATATTTCTATGTGTATCGATTTAGATATTGATATATAAAGTTAACAAAACTTTAAACTTTTTTATGTAATTTTTACATAAATCGATGTAGATGTCGTTATATTTTTGTATGTATCGATTTAGATATATATATATATATATATATATATATATATATATATATCGATATATCGATTTAAATATCGATACCTATATCTCTTCTCATTAACATGAATAAAAGCATCTCATTTATCGGAAAACTACTACTTGATATTTTAAATCTAAATGTCCGAAAAACTGGTTTTGCACGTAATCTTCATGTACATATACTGGTACGGAAGGGGTTAAAAATGCTATATTTAGAAGGCATAAATTATTCTTCGCCATCGTTACTTATATGTTAGTTGCTATTAGAATACAATGGTTCAGAATTTGCGACAGACGGTACGTTGCAAGTTTTTTTTTACAAGGTTATCCAAGGTAGTTTTTAACAGTCATGTAATGGATATAGGTATATACTGTACATTGAAGGAACAATATTTTTGACAAAAAGATAAAAATAAGCAAAAATTAAAATAAAAATTTCGGTCGTAAGTGCGATCGGTCGTAAGTCGAGTGTTCGTAAGTCGAGGAATACCTGTAACAAAATTATTGAAAAATCCAGAAACTGTCTGAACACTCGAAATAAAAATTAGGAGCAATATTTTTAATTTATTGTTCAATTTAATCTAGTTTTTTTTATAGTACATGTTGCGTTCTATATTTTTCTTTTGCTACTATTATTATGGGACAAATTAAATTCATCAACTACTACTATTATTATGGGACAGAGGAAGTAATAACTAGGAGTACGTAAATTTCGCATAAAAAATATCGAAATTTCGCAAAAAAATCTACAATTTATGAAATATCTCATTTATTTGCAAATATATATATATATATATATATATATATATATATATATATATATATATATATATATATATATATATATATATATATATATATATATATATATATATATATATATAAATTCAAGAATTTTGCATTTATTGAAAAAATTACAATTTTACTTATTTGGTTAGGTAAGTAACAAAATTCTTAATTAAAGGCTAACATTGTAGTAGTCTCCAAATTCTCTTACTTAAGTCTTTAGCAATAAGTAATAGGCAAATTTCGAGAGTGAGATCTCTCAGTTAAAGACCGTGGATGGTGTTAAATAAGCAATTATGCTAATAAATTCTTAGAATTATTACCTAATTTCGCTTAATGCCATTTATCACCGAGTTTTCGCCGAAAAGTAGTAAAAAAAAAATTTTCGCATTTATTCGCATCTATTTCGTAAATACGAAAATTACGTATCCCTTGTAATAACCATTTTCGAAATTAGTTTTGTCCATTTTGTGAATTTCTACAGTAAAAAAACGTATTATTATCTTGTTTTCGATCTCACTTCAAAGCAAAAGATGATCTATTTTATTCACGTCTGTTTGAAGTTATCAAAATAGCGGAAAAAGTCATAGAGTCTGTTTACTGGGAACTAAAATTTGTTATAGAGAGATTTACACAGAAATGAAGAAAAACCTCATGCAAAAATTAAGCCCGGAAGCTTTTTAATACATCATTGTTGACAAGTTGAAAAACCAGCTCTTTATTTCTTTACTTGATTTTAATAATATGGGTAACTTAGAAGCATGAAATATGTTTTTTAAACGAATTTGCATTTTGAGGCCCTACTATTCCATATATTAAAAGATGTTTCATTACAAAAAAATCTTTTTACCTTACACAGTCTCCCTTAAAAAAATGAAAAAGGGAGTACACCACACAGAACTTTTGTAGTGTGGCAAAAATAAATAAAGACGAGCACACAACCTGTAGTTCGTTTTTCTGAGAACTGAGTAAAGTAACCTCAGGAGCAAGTCGAAAATCAAACACTTGACTTAAAGCTAATTGAAGAACGTAAAACTCAGTTTGGAAGGAAATAAATTGTTTTTAAAAACTCCAACAAAACACAAACGTTTCTAATGTCGTGTATTATATTATATTTTATGATTACACTAGCTGAAAACCCGCACTTCGCTACGGAATACATTCCAGTTAAATACAACGGTCAATGTATGCAAGTTCGATTTACGCAAATTGTGCATAAAATTGTACATAAATTCAAAAACATAAAGTTTATAAGTTTAATAAAGTTCTGTAATATTATACCAATACATTTCCAGTTGATAGCCAATAAATTGTAAATCTTTTTTTACCTTAAATGTCCAATAAAAAGCGTAGTTCCAAATGTAATTTTCTTCAATAAACCCTTAAACGTTGCGAATTTATAAAATCCTTTTTGTATTTATCAATACCTCCTCTACTTGAATGTTTAAAATATTAAATGTTTTACTGATAATAAAGGAAAATGTAGTTTGATGTGTTGCTATGGTTACTTGACTATGGTTGACAAAGAAAATTCAAATGTTAAATGTTTTAGTGATAATAAAAGAAAATATCGTTTGATGTGTTGCTATGGTTGACAAAGGAAAATTTGTAAAGGTGAAGCATCAGCTCAGCATTTAGGCCCCAACTTTCTTTCTACTGATCAGATATACATAATATATAGCCTATGTCCATCTGGAATAATGTACCTTTCAAATAGTGAAAGAATTTTTCAAATAGGTGCAGTGGTTCCGGAGATTACCCTCCACATACAAAATCCGCTCTCTTTATATATTATTAGTATAGATTTCTGACTGTTCTGTGTATGAAATGCAGTCCCCTTTTTCTCAGTCCTTATTCTCAATAAGCTCCAAATTGTTGAGGGTTTTCGCAGTAGGATTGTGTTGATCAGCCACCCTGCATTTAGTAATAAAATAGTATAAATTAAAAATATTTCGTACGAGTGGCCCGGTCAGCAAAGGCGTCGAGCCAGTGACTTGAAAGTTGCTGTTTCGATACCCGACGCTAACAAAACTGCCGACATGTACCCTAATGCCGGCTGGTGTACGGAAATAAATCTGCTGTAGTTGCAATGTTCTCCAAGTTCCCAAACATTACATCTGGAGGTGCGGGGTCAAGTGTTCCGGTCTCGTCACTTGACTCGGTTCAAAATTACGGGACCGGTACGGGTGTAACGTGGACCCATCCCCTGTGATGCACCCAGGGCGACGCATGCAATGCATGCGGAGAAGTGGTCACATACTTCTGGCTTCTCCCGGGAAAAGAGTATCGCTCAGCTCCCTGCCATTGGAAGAAAAAAAATATTACGTACAAGGTTGTCATAAAACTTGCTTATCTGTCGATGCAAACGTGTTTCTTTATTCCGTTTCTGGCCTGGTTTAAACTGACAAAAAGTCTATTTGTTCAATCAGTTTCTGACAGAGAGTAGGTCGTATGTAATCTTATCCGTCTGAATCATTGGGTCTTATATCGATGACTGAACAAAACACAAACCAAAAAGGATATATGAATAATTATCACAAAATCTTTAGACTGCGTTATAAATACGAATTATTTGCCCTATATCTAATATACTAGTCTAGAAGATATATCTTTAATTAATGATCCTTCATACATACTTTAAGATAAAACTTACAATTAATGCAAAATGATTTATGGATCAGGTCTTGTCTTGTTAAGTCTTAAACTTTTTACTACATTTTTATATGATAATATCTTCACCTGTTACTGTTAACTTTTTATCATAAATATATATTAATTATAAATTCAGGAAACATTTTATCTTGCTGAAATAAACCTCTATAACTCATTTTTAGAACTTTGACTGCATCATTTATTCCTATTACACCCGGTTCTTAGTTCACTTCGCAACTTTACGCTATAAGCATCGAAATTGATCGCTAAAAAATAAATATGTATGCTTCGTACGCAGCATGGAATTTGTGCTCGGATTTCAAATAGTGTGTGCATTGCATATTCATCGTATCGCAGTAAAGTATCAAACAAACATCAGGTTTGTTAGAATTCCTAACGCAAAAGAACTGTAGAGCATTTTAATCAAATATAATTCATGCCTTTAATCGTGATGCCGTGTTAATCATGTAGCAAATGGCTATCTTTTTGGTTTATCTTATTCTCTAGTGATAGATTTGAATGTTAACTGCGCACCTGAAAGAAGAGAACTAATTATGTTTGAGCTTCTTGATTATTTTCAGTCAACTTGTTTTTCAAGTCGTTGTTTAAATCACTTTTTTTTTCTCTCTTTATGGGGTGGGGGGATGTACAGTGGATATGAAATCAGCACTCCGTATTACATCATATATGACATCGATACCAGTATATGGTTAAAATGTCACAGACTTTGGGTGTAACACGGGTGCCTCGGCCTGAATTTAGTTTTTTATTATTGATAAATTATGTTACATCATTAAATGATAAGTTAGAGTGTTATTGAATCCCAAAGCTGCATTTGCTTATCCTGAGGATATATAAAGCGTCTGGCTTTTTTATTGGCGATTTTTACTGGCTATCTTACTATGGGGGCACCCTATTGCTCTCTGTGATGAGACAGCACAGAAACCTTGACGGTGTAACGTCACGTGTTTGTGCGGTTCCCACGAGGAGCTTTCCACAGCTGCAAGTTTAAAAAAACACAAGTCGTGCGTACCCCTGCATTCTAAAATTCTGTGGGAGGTTAAAGGGCTTCAATAAACGGTTTCACCGCCGATGTCAGCATTCCTGGATTTCTGCTGATAAACCCCTCGTTTCATCCTTGCCGGCAAAAATGTGGAGCCGGCAGCCCTTTCTCTCATAAAAATGTCTATCTGGGTCGTCAGTCAGAACAAGCAGACGTTATAGAAGTGATATGTTCCGATAAAAATGCCATCGAGTCCAAGGCTGTCATCGAGCGCGGGATTCCTTGTTCCCCCGCAGAAAATCCAGAAATGTCTGAGAAGGCGCCACCCGCGAAGTTTCAAGCCGAGAGGGAGAGACTGTATGTTTTCAAAGAGAGGGGCATGTAACATCCAGACCAGAGAGACGTGTTTTTTAGGAGCTCCTGTTTTTGGGCCACGCTGGGTCCTGGAGCCTGTATTGTGAAGCTGTACTTAAATTAACTAATTGTACCTTTTAAAGTTAAATTTTTTTTGTAAATAAATTGTTAAGTTTTTGTTCTAAAAAACTGGCCTTCGCATTTTAATTAGGACTCTGTTTTTCTTAGTTATGGATCCAATAGTAGTAATTTTAAAAAAAGACTCTAGAGAATTGTCTTACCTACATATCGTGACGCCACAACGGGAATTCGAGTAACGTGGTCGATTTTGTTGCTAACCGCCATACAATGTGGGCAACTGCATGGTGGTGTCTATGGACCTTTATATCAGTTGTTTGTTCAACACAAATATAAGGTATGCCAAAAAATAATAAATCGAGACTTTGTCTCTGACTTTTGGCTATATTTTTTAATTTAGTGATATAAAAATTGCAACCTCTCAAGTTCAGCTCGCTCTTAAATAGACTCAATGCATTCCTCAAAATAATTTCCCTAAACTTGCATTGACGATTTTCCTATGAGGTGGTGTAGACAGTCGCCAAAGGGCCCGCTCATCTAAAGGCTCCTACAGCAAAATTTGCAGTTGACTCTTCATGTTCTTCAAAAGGTTTTAACTTCTAACCATAATCTCCAGCATTTACGAAAAGTACCAGTTTGGTCATGATCATGGGTATCTCAAACACCCCTATTTATCTAAAAATATATTTATCACTTTCATTGCGTCTCTTTTCATTTTTTTTCGTTGCTCTTGATAAATGATCAATTTTTCAAATAATTTATGCAAAAAGGTCTTATTCTTGAATTTTCTTATTTCACATTTTTTTCTAGATAGAACAAAAAACTGGTGGTATTTTATTATTATTATTATTATTACCAGTGCAGAGGGACAAACATCCTTGGCCACAATACACATTAAAAGGCACAAAACAAGGACATTAAACAAACAAAATGAGATAATACATGCAATTAAAGCTGTGAAGATGACAGAAAGTCTCTAGCTTCCCAATGATGAGAGAAAATACGTCGGAACCTCGTAGTTAAGTAAGTTGCTTATGGTTTCCAGGGACACAGAAACCACTCCTTCCTTACAAACATACATGCATCTTGCTTTATTCATACATATTAACAAAAGATATTATACAACATTTCCGTTATCAATTAACCTTTATGGATCATCAATCCGTCGAAAATCAGAGAGAGAGTCATAACTCAGTTCAATTTAAAGTTCAGCGTAGAAACGGGAAGCACGTCTCAAAGTCACCTCTACTCTTTCTCTCCCCCTTTGGACCTTCTCACTCTCCCTTTTTAAATCACATCTTTCAGAAAATCCAGATTATTCTAGAAGCTTCTGGATCGGCGTGGGAAAGCTCCCGTGGCCTCCGGTCAATTAGTGTGTTAGAGCATCTGGTCCCCTTAGTGGCTGCAATTACCTTCTTTCCCTTAATGACTTGTCTAACTCCCACTGACAATCTTTTTTTAAAAATTGGTCGCATATGGAAAGGCTTTTCCCAATTAGGAATGGGCCCAGCACCACCATGTGTCTATGCCTCTGACATACGCCACCCCTTTTGGAGAAAGAAATCAGTCTTTCAAATTGATTTCATGATACCGTGATAGTCCATTCAACCAAAGGTATAGTACGGCATCATACCTCTAAAAAAATTATCTAAATATTTGTGAAGGGATACATTTCATGAACACATTTGATACACAATCCTATCTTTACGAGTAAATAACTCCATATTTCCATTTGCGTATGAGATAGTAGTGCATTTACTCAAACAAAATTACCTTACACTATTATTCTTCGGAAAGGCTTTTCCCAAATAGGAATGGACCAAGCACCACCATGTGTTTATACCTCTGACATACGCCACCCCTTTTGGAGAAAGAAATCAGTCTTTCAAATTGATTTCCATGATGCCGTGGTAATCCTTTCAACCAAAGGTATAGTAGGGCATCATACCTCTATTTAAAAAAATTACCTAAATATTTGTGAAGGGATACATTTCATGAACACAATTGATACACATTCCTATCTTCACGAGTAAATAACTCCATATTTCCATTTGCGTATCAGATAGTAGTGCATTTACACAAACAAAATTACTTTACACTGTTATTGTTTGGAAAGGCTTTTCCCAAATAGGAATGGGTCAAGCACCACCATGTGTCAAACCATCATGATACCTATGACATACGCCATCTCCTTTTGGAGACAGAAATCAGTCTTTCAAATTGATTTTCATGATACCGTGGTAGTCCTTTCATCCGTAGGTATCGTACGGCATCATACCTCTATTAAAAAATTACCTAAATATTTGTGAAGGGATACATTTCATGAACACAATTGATACACATTCCTATCTTTACGAGTAAATAACTCCATATTTCCATTTGCGTATGAGATAGTAGTGCATTTACACAAACAAAATTACTTTACACTATTATTCTTTGGAAAGGCTTTTCCCAATTAGGAATGGGCTCAGCATCACCATGTGTCATGCCTCTGACAAAATATTTCTTTTAATCAAGGGCGAACAGGAGAGGTGATTGTCAGCGTTCGGTAGTGATAAACTCGTCTCTAAGTGGCCCTCCCTTTTACGAACGCTTTTAAGAATTTAGAAATATTAATTATTCTAATAATGGAATGATTAATTAGGTAAAAATTAGAAAAAAAACGCTTAAAATTCCTTTCATATTGAATAAAACCTTTTTTCGCTTTTCTGCCCTTCTAAGTATGTAGGCATTTCCAGCTGGCTCTTAATATATATTTTTAATAGTCGAACAATGGAGCTATTTTATACTTTACGATTTTATTGACAGTTTGATTTTGCTTTAGAAGCATTTTTATGATACAGCTAGGGGAAAACGTGAGCAGACATACGTCGGTACTTTCGGAAAATTGGCATCTGAATTATGTTCTATATTTTACATTAACACTAATATCTATATATATAAAACCGTTCCGTAACTGACTGACTGACTGACTGACTGACAGACAACGCACAGACCAAACCGCTTGACCTAAAGGTCTGAAATTTTGCATGACGATTCTTATAGTGTAGGGGTGCACTAAGATAGATTTTTGAAAAATTCTTCTTAGATTTTTTTAAAATTAAACTTTTAAGCTGTTTTTGTAACTTTTTTTAAGTTTGCATTTAAAACAATAATCTGAGGGTTATAAAATTTATATCACGAGAAAGATCATAAAAAGTACTTTAAAATGAAATATTTTTCGAATCTTAACCTCCATTTTCTGATTTATGGTGAATTTTAAAGATTAATTTTTAGAATTTAATTTATTAAATGCTGATCACGAGATTTCTTTTGTTTTTGTGATGCTTTAAATTAATTTTGCATCAAGTGCATAATAACGAAATAAATAAAAAAAATATTAAAATACAAAAAAAGATAAAATTTAATCACTAGAGTAATTTAGATGTAAGATTTTTTTAAAGAATTTAATTCAAATTAGTATGTTTTATGGATATTAAATTAAACCTATATATGAAACTGCAATATCCCCTCAAAGTATGCTTCACCATGACGATAAATAAGTCTCAAGGCCAAACTTTAAAATACGCTGGCGTATATTTAAGAGAAAATTGTTTCTCCCACGGTCAGTTTTACGTAGCTTGCTAACGCGTAAGTTCGCGGACGAGCCTGGTAATATTATTAGGGAAAAACATTGTTTATAAGGAAATCCTCTAAAAAGCAACTTTATTATTTTTTCATTGTAATTATCCTAAAATGTACTCCTTAGCGAAGCCCCGGTATTTAGCTAGTAGCTTATAAAATCGTGTACTATGTTGTACTGTTGTGTACTGTATTCAACAACCTTTAGTAAATTTTCCTCATTTTACTACTATCACCTACTGTAGATGTATTGCATTACATACTGTCTGTCTAACTATTTCTGAGGGAGTTTGCTCACATTGCCGATGCTATAATTTTAAATTTATGAAACACAATGAGCTTTAGTACCGCATGGTTTACGATTTTATGTAAGTTTTGTCAATTGGGGTTAGGAGAAAATCGCAATTTTCCCACTTTTATATTACTTTTCAACACCCGCAGTCCTGGAGGACATCAATATAGCATTAAAAGAAAAAAAACATGGTATTATTTAAGTTTGCATATTAGAATATTAAGTATATACCTTATAATATTAAGTACAAACTAAAAAAGACTCAGTTCGAGATTGTAAATTCGCATCAAGGATAAAATTTATCATGTTACCCCCTCTCTTAAACGTTGCTAAAGTATTGCTATATTAATTGTTTTATTGGAAATTTCGGTGAACTTGAAAAAGATTAAAACGCATATCTGTCAAATGGATGGCAGCATCACCTTATAGCTAATAAATCACTCTGAAAAGGAAACACGTTGAAAATAAATCACTGCGGGGAAACTCCAAGAAAACTCTTTGTTAATCTTTCAGGGTCACGATCCACAAGTTGGAAATCCCACAAAAATGGCATTTAATACAGCATTTTATATTTTATTCCTAAATGGCATTGTTTGAATGGAACTGATTCTTCCGCAGTCATATTTATTCAATGTATACTTGAGTCTTAAATCAAGTATAGGTTGATAACTTTTTACAGTAAAAAATTAGTTCATTTTTTACAGAACTACAAAAGATTCATGGAAAAAAATTCAAGAAAAAATTAATGCTTTTAAAATAATATTTAAAATTATTAAAAAATTGTATTAAGAGGGTCCAGGACGCAAAATTCTTCAAATTTTCGAAAAAAATTTACTGCATTAAAATATTTTGTTCTTTTCCACTTAAAATGACGTTTGAATCATGTTTCTATGTTAATTAGAACAGGAGATATTAATTTTTTTGTTGTGCAACATTCTAATAGCAGCCAATCTTTGCATAAACCTTTAAATGCATGATGGGTTTTTTCACCATTGCTCGTCTTTAAATTGTTATTAAGTCAAGAACCATTAAAGATAAATTATTCAAACTTGGAACATGTCTTTATTCAATTATTTTACTTTAATTTCGTTCAGCAAATTTGAAAAAATATTTAGTTTTCAAAATATGATTTTTTAAAAATAAGATACATAATTATTTTTTAACTTTTTACTCTAAATATTTTTAATTTTTTAAAAAATTACTGTTTAAAAAAATGCTGAATCAAAATTAAAAGTTATATATTTCTGTTTACTTAAATGAAAAATTTTGTAATTCGACAATTAATATTTCGAGTTATAAAGATTTTAAATTACCCCACTTTTTTAAAAATTTTAAATTTACATTTTTTAAAAACTTTATGACAACTTTTATTATGTGATTTTATTTACAAATTATATGGTTAACCATCACAAAAAATTCAAAACTTTAACTCAATAAATAAGGTTTTTTTAAATGTGTCACCCTCTTAATTAAATTTAAGCGGAAATTTCGTGATATTTAGACTATCTCCATAGTATATTACTTCCCAAAATTTCCTATTTTGGAATTGGTAAAAATAAGTAACATAAATGGCATTTTAAAAATAAAATTTTTAACAAATATTAGAAGTAAAAGTTTTATCATTTTGCAACATACTTACAAAGGTAAGATTTAAAATATATCTTCCATGTCACATGCTAATTCAGAATCTTAACATGATTCTTTATTGACCCTATGTTTATTTACATTTTTCGGGATGTCGAGGTCACAATTTTGACATGGTTTTTCCCCGTGAAGTCTACATGGCTTAATAACAGTTATCCGTTATTTCTGTAAAAAACCATTAATGGAGGGTCTATCAATTAAAAAAAAAAGTTTTTTTTTCCATGTATAGAAAAAAATGGATGTTGTCGTCTTTCAGGATCATTTTAGGAAAGGCGGCTTTTATGTCTTCATCAGCAACGAGCTTCTAACACATAATTAAGAGAGATTAATGAGATATTGAGACATAAAGTCTCAAATATTTTAATGATCATTAAATGATCACCGCAAACCAAAGTTCACATAACCATCAATCTTGAGATATCCTTTCGAAATGAACGATTTGGCAGTTCCGAGAGCAATTTGGTGATGAAATCGAAAACCCTGCACTGTTTGATATCATGTTGGCAAGAAGCTGTTTCAACAGAAGGATATAATTTCATCTGTTTGATATCGCTTTGGTGCAATTAATTCTCTGTACAAACTCGCAACAGCAGTAATTTTTCTTGCACTTTCCTTGAAACGTATAACGGAGGACAAGTGAAACGAAAACTCTACAATTCCATCGCAATTTCAAACACTGCTATTCCATTTATTATCTCCTTTTCTTTCGCTTAAGTGCTTCTGCCAATATTTACAAAGTTCTTCGAAGTAATGTTAGTCGTGGACTAGTGTGAAACTCACAACTGAATATGAAGTGCTGTGAAAAATAATGATAGAAAAATGCTGTTAATACATGATGGATACAATTTTTTATTATTTTCCCTCTTGAAACCACTTCCTTTGTTCGACACTTTTACTTTAACCCCATTCCTTTTGTTTAAAACACTTCATTTCCCATACTGCAGAGCTTGTAACACATGAATATTCTCCACGTCTTAAGCCTCTATTACATTGGGCGAGTTCACTAGTTAAAATCTGGCGAGAAAATTAGCGGGCGACTCAGGTAGTAAAGTAGTCAACTGATTAACTCAGCTAGTCAACAGATTACATTGGGTGAGTTTACTATCAACTAGTAAATTCGCCGGCGAGTAGCTAGCAAAATTTCCCAATGTAATTGAGGCTTTGCAGTGTGTGTGCTATTGTCCAAAATACAGAGCTTGGACAGCTCCAGTTTTTAGAGTACAGCACAGCCTTTCCTTACAAAAACCCTTGCTTTAAACAATTCCATCACAGATGCCCTTTATCTAAAGCAGTGGTGCGTTAACTCTTTTCTATCGCTACACACTTAAATAAAAAATGACTCGACCCTAATGAAAATATTTTGGTAGCAGAAATCTTTTTTTTAAAAATTAGAAAAATGTTAAGAAAATAATAGAAAAAAAAAGTAAGTAAATTTTGACAAACTATTTTAAATATCAATGAACTATAGATTTTGGGTTTATACTTACTAAATAATAACAATAAAAAATGTCTTGCTTACTTGCTAAATATTTTTTTGCCTAATTTCCTGTGTCTAAAACGCCATGTACATCTTCATATATATATATATATATATATATATATATACCATAGTTCATTCAATTAGAAAAAAATTCTAAAGGTTTTAACTTCTCCTTTCCTAAAACTAAAATTATTTCTGGTAATTTAAAATTATTTCTGGATTTCAATTATTAAAGACTCGTTCTCAGACTCGTTCTCAACTAATTTTTTTTTCATTTTGGCAACATGGCAGAATGTAAATATAAAATCTCATGGGTGAAAAAGTGCTTAAAAATATAGAAAGATAGTTCTCAGGAATTCAAAGTTGGTGGCGGAAGAATCCTCATCAGTTGCTCATTAATTAGAAACAAATTTCACGAACTTGCTGGAATTTTTAGTGAGTAAAATAATAAATCGAAAAATTACGAACTCCCCATTCAGTTACATTGAGATACTATGGCGATCAGAGCGGGAAATTTCAAAAGTGAGTTTTGTAAGTACTCTTTTTTAGGATAAAATTTTTTATTAAATGTATTAGGTATATTTTGGAAGCTGAACATCTAGCAAATGCCGAAAAATCTTAAAATTGGTATTAATAGGTGCAGGAAACCCAAATATTTGTCCATCAAAATTGTCGATTTCATGAAATTCGGAAAACTGCTTTGGGGAAAAAGCTTCGTTTGCAATGAAAAACATTTTTAACTTCATAAAAATGTGTGTATCCTTAAAGATGAAGAGTTGTAAAACACATGGAAATAAAAAATTTGTCGATTGGTGGGCGGAAAAGTTTAATTTTGCATGCATGAAAATAGTGGAAATTTGCGAAACGGAAAGGAGCTGGCCCACCCGGAATGTCATCTGTTTCTCCTGTCCGCCTGTTTTGAGTTCGGCGGTTTTAATTTAATAATTAAAAAAGATTACAGTTTTGAAAGTTGAGGATGGCACCAGTGCACGCGTCTCGTTCGTCTGCGTCCATCGGTACCAGTCGCGATATCCTACTATGCTCGGTTCGCGAGATTAGCTGTCGTGTTGCTACATCCAGTTTTTAAGTCAATTGGACTCGTATCGTACATTTATTTGGGTTAGTACAATGTATTTATTTTTCTTAGGATTTATTTGGGTGCGTTGTGTTTAATATTTATTTTCTTGAATACAACCCAAAGCTCTGGATGTCGAACTTAGCAACCGAACAAAAACCAAAGCACTATTCTCAGTTTTAGATTATGTAAATTAACATCAACAACTTTCAATTTAGACAGACTAAAAAGTTTAACATAAGAAAACTTAGTTTATTTACATACTTAATATTTACATGTAACAAAAGAATCTTTCATTTTCCGAAAACAAAGCACCATAATATTTATATCTTTCACACATTATTCTTTTTTTTATTTACTTTGCCAAGGTTAGGGAGCGTCCCGATCGCAACGACAAATAAACTTTACTATTAGTTCAACACTAAAAACCTTTTCACTAAAAAAACTCCTACCTCACGAAAAACTAAATTCACTTAGCCTGAATTGGAACTGAACGAATCAAAATCATTTATTTAACACTCACCCAATTATTCTTCATCAATTCAAGGTGCTCTCTTGGCCTTCTCGCCTCGCCTAGGGTCAGGGATCACATTGCTACGCCGGGCAGGGGGCTAACTTTATTCCTTTCACGGTGAATTACCACTTTTTCTCAGTCGATAAATGTAGCTGGGCTCTCCTTGGCGCGTATCTTCACTATATTTGCACGGGCGCTGGGTATCTCTTCACGTCGTGAAACGGGATGGTGGGGCTCTTCTCGTCGTTAAACTTCTCGGCTGTGCCACGGGAGCTGAGTCTCTTGGTCTCGGCTGCAATCTGGATGCGGACCTCTTTATTCCACTTGGTCAACGCAGTCTCGCAGGTGCCTTAACAGGTTTATGTGGACTCCTCAAGTCCACTTACGTTTATCTTTTTAAGTCGTGCTGGAGATGTGGACCTACAGCCCCCCCCCCCTGATCAAGACTCTCTCTCTCCCTCTTTTTTCAAACTCTTTGTTAACCTTTATTGTCGTGATCCGACAAATCATTATCGTGGTGTAGTAATTATAACTGTAGAATCAACTCTTATTTACATCTGGGTTTATTAATACATTACAATCTTGGTTAAATACGTCATTTACAAAGGTTCGTTTCGACGAACGTAAAATCCACTATGAGAGAAGGGCTCATTTTTTCAAAGTCCGACGAGCTCCCCGTCTCCCGTAAGCGTGTTGACCCTTCAACAGTCCAAATCCATTCTCCTCTCTTCGTTCCCCGCGTCCTGTCTTTATCCATTCTTCTCCGCGCCTTCTCCAAAAATCCATGGCGAATTTCCTTTCCTGCCGACTTTTCTAAAGTAGAAACGCGCCGGTAATGGTTTCACAAATCTTTCTAAATGACTTGCGTCCTTTTCAACTATTGCCGCACTTCCCCAAAGGTGTATATCGTTCGACACCTGTTTATGTTTCATTTGGGCACAGTGAAGACGCTATTACTCACGTCCATCAATTCCACTTAGGGATGGGAGACGAGAGTCTGACATACGCCCCTTCCTTTAGAAGTGAAAAAAGTCCTTTGAGACGTTTTCACGTTTGAACAACAGTCCCTGTTGATTAGAGGATAACGAGGCACATACATGGGGTAATAATTGCGCTTTTTAACTTGTGACGGGGACGCTTTGTAGACACAACAATAACACATTTTTACAAGTAAATGATTCCATGTTTTCATCTGCATATGAGATAGCCACAACATTTACAGGTAACAAAAATTACTTTTCGCACTTAGCCTTGACACAAAATTAATATTATAATTCTTGCTCATTTCTTTACTTTAAACCAAACACCAACAAATTATTTGCCTACCAATCCTTATCTTTAAAGCAAGAATTTCTAAGTTAATTACACTTTTGATTCCTTTTTTTTTTCAATCTCTTTAGGAATTTCCTGGCTTAATCCTAACCAGCTAAACTTACATATTTTAATGAAACTTCCCCAAATCTCTAGGGAATACTTAACATTAACTTAGTTCTTCACTAAAAAACAGTCTCTCTCTAAAAAAAAAAAAAAACATAAACCAAGTGTTCATACAACAAAACAAAACAAAACAAAAATAACTATCACATAACTTATACACTTAAATTCTTGATACCATTATATTTACAAATTTAATCCGTTTTTCTTAGGATTCAACAATATTAGTTATCAACGCAATTACCAAAATACACATTTAATTAAATTTTCCATGAATTCTTCGAGAGCTACTTAAATCAATTTTAGAACATTTATAAAATACACAATTACATGAGTTTCCCGGAATTCTTTGGGAATTACTTAAATTTGTGATTCTCTCTGTGATTTTTACGGGACCCTAAATAAATACGAATGGGTTTTGGGCTTTATTATTTGACCATCTCTCATTGACTCCTTTGTGGGTTCGTGATCTTGTATCGGTTCAAAATCACCCATTTCTGTGGAAGTCTTTCCTCCCATACTTTGCGTCTGTTTCCTACCCGTATCGCTGGGGCTACCCTGAGCACTTAATTCTTTGTTTCGTGTTTCCCTTTGATTATTTCCATTCTCATTATTAGTTTCCTCTAACCCTTTATTCCTTAACATATCAATTTGATCATTCCTCTTTTTTTTCGTTGAAAATCCCATTTCTCGCACCTCATCCAAATTCTCATTGAGACTTAATTCCCCATCCAAAATTTTATCAATTTCTCGCACCTCATCTAAATTCTCATTGAGACTTAATTCCCCATCCAAAATTTTATCAATTTCTCGCACCTCATCTAAATTCTCATTGAGACTTAATTCCCCATCCAAAATTTTATCAATTTCTCGCACCTCATCTAAATTCTCATTGGGACTTAATTCATTACCTCCTCCCTCATAGTACATCTCCTCATCCTTCGTCTGACTTCCCATTTCAAACATATAAAGGGGAATAATCATCTCCTCCTCTGTCTCATCTAAATTCTCATTAGGACATAATTCACTACCTCCTCCCTTATAGTTCATCTCCTCACCTGTGTCTCTTGCGCTTTCAAATCTATTCGGGGAACTAGCCATCTCCTCCTCTGTATCCCTTACAATTTCGAACATATTAGAAGGAATAATCAACTCCTCATCTAATATCTGATCTATACTGTTACTCAAATGCCTTTGATAACATGCTACCCCTTCAAGGACCTCCTTTCCTTGAGTAATTACATCCCTCACTTCCCTTTCCTGTTGGGTTTCAATTTTATTCTCAGGTTGAATAATTTCGCCTCTGTTAAATTCCATCTCAAATTTATTTCCCATCTGATCCCCTCTATTTCTGAGATTTTGAACTCTTTTGGGACACTGATATTTCAAATGGTCTTTACTATTACAGACAAAACATCTTTTATCTTCCTTTTTCCGGTCAATTTTGGCAAATACCTTATCTGTTTTAACTAGTGGTTCAAGAATAACCCTTTTTTCATCTCTCAAAAATCCTTCAAAATTATTATTAGCCCTTCCAATACTTTCTCTGACCCTTAAACTTGAAAGTCTTTGAGTTGCTCTCATCCTCAATTCTTCAACTTCTAATTCTTTCAATTTTAACGTCATTTCTCTTTGTTTCTCTCTTTCCTGTCTATCTATCTCCTGTTTTTCAATTTCCCTTTGTCTATCCCTCTCTTCACTTTTTTCTCGTTCTAATCTCTCATTAATTATGGCAAATAACCGTTCCTTAGCGGACTCTTCCTCATATTTCTCACTTCCTAATATCATTTCCTTAAGATCAGTGTATGTCCTGTTCTCCGAAGACGGACAAATCCCTGTTAACTCTGTAGCTAACAAAATTAAATCGGCTTTCCGCCCCTTCCCTATGAATGCCATTTTTAGCTTATACCACTTAATCACAAATGCAGCAAACAAGTACAAATTCACTTTTACACTATAACAAAATTTAACCAACTATACTTATCTTGAACTATTTACCTCCACAATTATGATAATTCTAAGAGCATTTAACTACTACAATTATAAATCACTTCCACTAATAACTAGTACGAACACTTGTACACATTTCCCGTTATACAAAATAACACTTTTTCACTTTTAAATTATTCCATTTACCAAAATTCAATAACTCAACAAATTACTTCCATCATTATACACATGAATCAACACTTCAAAACTTATCAAAAATAATTCGATTCCTTTAACTAATTATTACCGCTATCTCATACACAGGGAGAAAAGATAGAATCACTTACCCCTTTTTCACCTCGATGAAAAAATGTCACTCTAATCTTTCTCCGCTGCCGCACTTTGATCACAGTTCAAGAGAGTTCAGTATATGACCACGTCGTTGATGCACACTTTACTCCGATCTTGAATTTCTCCTGATACAGGTGTCTCTTCCCGTTTCCTGACCAGTTCCCGAGTAAATTTCTATCGCTGAAGTCGTGTCTAGTCGAATTCTCTGATGCACACCTCACTCCGACCTTGAATTTCTCCTGGCCCAGGTTTCTGCTCCCGTTTCTTGACCAGTTGCCGAGTAAATATCTGTCGCTGAAGTCGTGCCCAGTAGACTCGTTCGGAATCCAACTTCTCTTGAAACTGCGTCTCCTTGAAGATCTATCACCACTCTCGTACTCTAGATCATCTTTTTCTGATACCTTCCGTATCGCTGAGGTCCTCCCACGTTCTTTAATTCGACTACGCCAATGTTAACCTTTATTGTCGTGATCCGACAAATCATTATCGTGGTGTAGTAATTATAACTGTAGAATCAACTCTTATTTACATCTGGGTTTATTAATACATTACAATCTTGGTTAAATACGTCATTTACAAAGGTTCGTTTCGACGAACGTAAAATCCACCATGAGAGTAGGGCTCATTATTTCAAAGTCCGACGAGCTCCCCGTCTCCCGTAAGCGTGTTGTCCCTTCAACAGTCCAAATCCATTCTCCTCTCTTCGTTCCCCGCGTCCTGTCTTTATCCATTCTTCTCCGCGCCTTCTCCAACCATCCATGACGAATTTCCTTTCCTGCCGACTTTTCTAAAGTAGAAACGCGCCGCTAATGGTTTCACAAATCTTTCTAAATGACTTGCGTCCTTTTCAACTATTGCCGCACTTCCCCAAATGTGTATATCGTTCGACACCTGTTTATGTTTCATTTGGGCACATTGAAGACGCTATTACTCACGTCCATCAATTCCACTTAGGGATGGGAGACGAGAGTCTGACACTCTTCAATATATTATTTTAACCCCCTTTCATACTTATGACTCCACCTTCTCATAAACTTCAATCAGCCAATCCGGCCACCGTAAACTTTTCATTTGCTGTACTCCCTCTCTCACCTTCTCATTGGCTTCTTAACTCAAAAACGTTACGCCCTCACTGCCTGCCCTTGCGACCACCCGGTTTTCAAAAAGACCACTTTCCGAACCGTACTGCCATAAATCTAACATAAAAGGCTTTTGTAAATATAACGTCATCGTTTGGTTCCGTCACCTGTGTCTCCATCTCAGACCTTCCCATCTTCAAAACTCATAAAACTGTCTTGCAACAGGCTACGTCCTAAATTACTCCACTCAACTCTATAATTATCTGTCGGCGTTAAATTTGATTCCGACTTTTATCGCAAACATGTAATAAAGCCAGCTTTTTATTTAAAAGCGCTTAACTACATTAGCCCCGTGTCTGCTGTGATTCCCCGTGTCTGCTGACTAACTAACTAATATTTGTTTACCTTCAGCTGTTATTATATAGATGGTTTAGTTCTTTTTGGAGATCTCCTGTGGGGTAGTCACTTTTTTAGAAAAATAATGTTCTTTGTTGTTTATGGTCCGTTTCACATTAGTTATTCACTTTTCTTTACGCAAAGCACTTTCTGTATTTTATTTTTTTTATCATTGGTTTTCGATTTCAATTGTTTCTCTAGATCATGTACACAAAAATATTAAAAGTTCTTTCAGAAATTAGTAGAATAAATTTACTAAATTCTGTCAAAATTAACTTTCAACATCAATACCAAATGTCTGGTACCTGATGCTGCAAAAATTCGAACAAAAATACAAATTCCAACAATTGACATTAACATTCAATTATTGTGAAGAATAAAAAAAAGCACGACAATAGAAACGTAACTTTGAGGTATGTGACTTGTTGTTAGTACTTCCTCGTGAGCGTTTACCAAAAGGAAGATCCTTCCAACCTGAAACTCAAGTTGAGAAAACTGCACAAAATGAAAAGGGCAGGCAAGTTTCTCAAACATGAGGGAAAGGCAACTGTTCAAAGGGAACATTTGAACAGTGCGAAGAGACAGGGAGGGCAGTGAGTGGAAACCCCAGTATAAAAATCAATAATATTGATCTAGTACATAGTTTTTTTCATATAAAATGTAGTAAACTTCAAAAGTAAAAAAAATTATGTGAGCTTCACTTACACTCACGGGGTTTCTTCAAAATTAACTAGGATGGCGATAGGACAGGAATGCTAAAATAGAAAGATTAAGGATAGCTGAATGATTTACATATTGGTGACTTATTCGTGGTGTAGTTTGAACTTCTCAGGTGAATAGTAAAATCTCAATTTTGATGAATGTGGTTTTTCAGTGGGTTTTTTCGTGTGGTAATTTTCTTTATCAATTTCATAATTAACTTCAGATAATTTATTTATAATCTTGTAAGGTCCTGAATAAGGTGAGGTTAACTTTCTAGTGTTTGGGTATTCGAATTCCTCATTCTCCAGGTTGAAATTTAGATTCTTCAAATCTAGTATCATATCTCGTCTTATTTTTCTGGTGGTATTCAAGAGTTCTGGTTTTAGCTAAAGTTCTTGCTTCATTAAGTGGAGGATAAGTACGTATTTTGGTCAATTGGAGAATCAAAAGGAAGTTTGCCAAATAATAAGTAGGCAGGGGTGAACTTAGTTACAGTATGAGGTGAGTTGTTATATTCAGTAACAACTTGCTCTAACAATTTTGTCCACGGAACCTTTTTAGAAGTAGCATTTACCTTACATTTTAGACGGGTTACAAGGGATTGATTTACCCTCTCCACTTTTCCGCTGGTCTGGGGATGATGAGAAGAAGTCAAAAGTTGTTTCACATTATGGTTTTTAAGAAATTTTTTGAATCTGGATGATGTAAAAGCTGCGTTTCTATCGCTTAACACTTTCTCTGGAATTTGTACATTAAAAATTTGACTTAGACAATTTGCATAGGTTTCTGAAGTTACGCTCTTTAAGGGAAATGCCCATACATATCGGGTCGCATGATCAATCACTATATGCAAATATTTTTTGGTTGAGTTGTAATAATTAAACCCTCCTACAGTATCAATAGATAAACATTCAAACGGTTGGTCAGTCGAGGGCACTTCTTGCAGGAATCCAAATCGTTTCTGTTTTTTCTTTTTATTTAACTGACAAGTATGACAATGTTTCACGAAATTTCCTATATCTTCACTAATATGGGGCCAATAATATTGAGGGGTAATTAAATTTAGCATAATTTGAACTCCTGGATGTCCGAAATTTTCATGGGTATTAGTTAACAATTTTAATCTTAAGGATTTAGGTACTACAATTTTCCAAAAGTTCTTTTTCTAAATTACCATCATGTCATTAATTTCTTTATAATTTTTACCACACACATTGTCAATTTTCTGTTGTTGAATTATTTCATTCCTATCTAGTAAATGTACACAGTGTTGGAGATGTTGAGAAACGGGATGTCTTGAAAGCATATACGCCTCAATGTTAGTAAAACCCTTCTGATATCTAATTTCGTAGTCATACTTGCTCGTAGTCATTAAGTGACCAGCGGAAAAATCTACCTTTTAAATTTTTAACATTTTTTAACCAAACAAGTGCCGCATGATCAGTATGTATGTATATATATATATATATATATATATATATATATATATATATATATATATATACAGTGGAATCTCGATCGATCGTTTTGCAAGGGACCGATTCAAATGAACGATAAATGAGGGAAAACGATAGATGCGGAAACATAACAAAGCAATATGATCGTTGGGACTGTATAAAATGAACGACACATACGGAAAAACGATGGATCCGAAAACGATCGAGATTCCACTGTATATATATATATATATATATATATATATATATATATATATATATATATATATATATATATATATATATATATATATATGTATATATATATATGTATATATATGTATATATATACATATATATATATATATATATATATATATATATATATATATATATATATATATATGTATATATATATATATGTATATATATGTATATATATATATATGTATGTATATATATATATATGTGATGACCCGAATGGTCATCTCTTGAAGAAACACAATCGAGGCCGAAATTAAATGCAATTCCAAATCATAAATAACTGAAGTTTATTTAACGTAAAGATTAACACATCTTACTCAGTTCGGAGCCAGCCCGCGTCTCTCGCTAAAAAGCGCTAAAATAGCATTAGGTGAAAGAGGTTGCCAGAATTGGAGGAGGAAGTTAGTATGTGGAACGCGGAGCGTTTACGTCAAGACAAGAAGGACGGGTTACCATGGCAGAGATGAAGTACAGAATGGGCGATTATAGATAGTTAGTAATATTATCACAGAATATCCCCCCCCCCCCATCTAAAATGGATTGGAGCCGCGGCCGTCGACTCCAAGACACTTCAGATAGTGAGGACATGAAAATTAGTAGTTAGAATATTAAGTTGAAGCTGGCTCGAAACTCACAAATTTTTTTACACTTTAAAATGCAACTGTAAAGGTTTAAACATGTAAATATGGCATAACATTATAAACAAATATCTGGAGAAAAATAAAAATGGAATCGTACACTTAAATGAAGACACTAATAAAACAGATGTAAAGACGTTCCAAAAACAGATACAAGAAAACTATTGTGCAGGTCTCAGTCCCTGACATGTGTATCACAGTCTGAAATGTTTTCAGAGTCCTGGATGGATACAGTACACATAGTAGTAAAGTCACAAAAGTTATTTTTATTCACAGTCTTTATCGTGGAGTAGGGTTTTAGTTCTGTTGGAGATCTCCTGGGTTGTAGTCACTTTTTAGAAAAAATAATGTTCTTTGTTGTTCTTTGTCCGTTGCACATTAGTAATTGACTTTTCTTTGAGCAAAACACTATCTATATTTTATTTTATTTTTTTTCTCTTGATCATGTACACAAAAATATTAAAATTATTCTTTCAGCAATTAGTAGAATAAATTTACCAAATGCTGTCAAAATTAACTTTCAACATCAATACCACATGTCTGGTACCTGATGTTGCAAAAATTCGAACAAAAATACAAATTCCAACAATTGACACTAACATTTAATTATTGTGAAGAAATAAAAAAGCAAGACAATACAAACATAAATTTGAGGTATGTGACCTGTTGTGAGTACATCCTCGTGAACGTTTACCAAAGGGAAGGTGCTTCCAACCTGAAACTCAAGTTGAGCAAACTGCACAAAATGAAAAGGGGCAGCTAGTTTCTCAAACATGAGAGGGAAAAACAACTGTTCAAAGGGAACATTTGAAAAGTGCGAAGAGACAGGGAGGACAGTGAGTGGAAACCCCAGTATAAAAATCAATAATATTTATCTAGTACATAGTATATTTCATATAAAATGTAGTAAGCTTCAAAAAGTTTAAAAAAATATGTGAGTTTCACTTACACTCACGGGGTTTCTTCAAAATTAACTAGGATGGCGATAGGACAGGAATGCTAAAAAGAAAGATTAAGGATAGCTGAATGATTTACATATTGGTGACTTATATGATCATTTCATTACTTAAATTTAACTTCTCTTTTTTTTTTTCGATTTTTAATTTTCTTCTGAAAAATTTCGTAATTATCATCATGTCCGACATTTATTTTGGCAGTTTTCATTTTGATTTTACTTTTACAATACCAGAAAATTACAAAAAAATATAATTACTGATCTGCTTACACACCAACTTTTGTAAACACAAAATAAATTTTTGAGAGTAAAAACACTCTGACAGTGATCTTTGTGTTGAAATATAACTTATTTTGATTATCTGCACAGCGTTCGGCGTGCATGCAGAAATCAAGGCAATAATGGAAAAAAAATTCACAATCTTGAATATTTAGAGTTGAATACGGGTGTATCACAAGATGGCGCAGTCCGAGACGGGAAAAAATGGTGAGGTCAGGCGGGAAACAAAAGTCGCAATCAAACTGGAACGAACTGGAAAAAGGGCATCATCACTTGCTTCGATGTAGTCGATTTCATGATTTTGAATGAGGAACGCTTTACCTTTGGTCATTTCAAGCTGGTTAATTCAGGAGCGCATGCGGGATTCGAAATCAAAAACTGTAGAGCAATGGCGTCTTCATTTCTCACAACGCAGTCGCAATCTCAGGCGTGACAAAGGTTGATTTCTTGATCCAAACGCCAAACTTGGTTCTCCATCCTGTCGAGCTGGTGTGATGACCCGAATGGTCATCTCTTGAAGAAACACAATCGAGGCCGAAATTAAATGCAATTCCAAATCATAAATAACTGAAGTTTATTTAACGTAAAGATTAACACATCTTACTCAGTTCGGAGCCAGCCCGCGTCTGTCGCGGTTGCCAGAATTGGCGGAGGAAGTTAGTATGTGGAAGGCGGAGCGTTTGCGTCAAGACAAGAAGGACGGGTTACCATGGCAGAGATGAAATACAGAATGGGCGATTATAGATAGTTAGTAATATCATCACACACACACACACACACACACACACACATATATATATATATATATATATATATATATATATATATATATATGTGTGTGTGTATATATACACTGCTGGCCACCCAAATTGCAACACCAAGAAAGACAAGGGATAACACAACAAAATTTATTTTGTAGATAACATGTTGACCAAGTATCAAATGATTAAATTTATAGACTTCTTTGAAGTGTGGTTCCTGACAAAATCAGTAGCCAGAGTAGCCGCCATTATTGGAGATCATCGCTGCCACACGCCTCGGCATTGATTCAAAGAGACTTTGGATGAGTTCTTGGGGTACAGCAGACCAAGCAGCTTCCGCACGTTGCCAAAGTTGATCTGCTGTGGCAGCTGGGGATGGAATCTGGGTCAATCGTAGAGCAACCATGGACCACATGTTTTCCATCGGCGAAAGATCCGGAGAGCGAGGCGGCCAGGGAAGCAATTCAATCTGGCGATTGACGAAGAACCGTTGGACAATGCGTGCCACGTGTGGTCGCGCATTATCCTGTTGAAATATGGCTGTGGGCAAGCCCTGAAGGTAAGGAAGGACAACTGGCTGCAACACCACGGAGATGTAGCTCTGGCTGTTTAAAGTACCGGCAATGCGTACTAGAGGTGTGCGAGAGTGATATCCAATACCGCCCCATACCATAATACACGGTGCAGAACCAGTGTGGCGGTGCATAACGCATATGTTCAGCATCCTCTTTTCACGGTGTCTCCAGACTCGAATGCGACCATCGTGGTGTTGCAGACAGAAGCGTGACTCGTCAGTAAAGACAATTTCATTCCATTCTGCCGTCCACATCCTTCTGTCATCGCACCTTTGGCGTCGGAGACGTCTGTGGTTCTGCGTCAAGGGTAGACAAAGCAATGGACGTCTTGCGGACAGACCACTCTGCTATAAACAGCGTCGAATGGTACGCGCAGACACTGGATGATGCGTTACAGACTGCATGTGCTGTGCTATGGTTCGTGATGTGACTGAGCGATCCGTCACTGCCATGCGCACAATTTGCCTGTCATTACGTGAAGTGGTGCGCTGAGGTGGATGCGATCGAACACGCCGGTCCGTCGTACCCTCCTGCATCCAAGGATCACATATCCGCATTACAGTTGTTTGGTTTCGTCCAACACGACTACCGATTTCCCTGAAAGATAATCCACAATCTCGGTAGGCCACTATCCTTCCTCTGTCGAACTCGGATACTTGATCAAAAGATGATCGCTGTTTTCGACGAGGCATAATTGATCGTTTTTTTGAAAAAACCACAAGAAAAACACAATTGCCGAACTTGAAATCGTCGAAATCTCCAAGCCTTAAATAGAGCTTTGAAGTGGCGCCACAGGCGCGCGTGATGTGCGTCTGCACTGAAATTCTAATCACTTGTATATCTCACCTCCGCTAATGCATAATGTAAATTTCATGTTATTTGCAAGTTTCCTTCAGGGTGTTGCATTTACAGTGGCCAGCAGTGTATATGTATATATATATATATATATATATATATATATATATATATATATGTATATATATATATGTATATATATGTATGTATATATATGTATGTATATATATGTATGTATATATATATATATATATATATATATATATATATATATATATATATATATATATATATATATATGTATATATATATGTATAAACAGTGGAACCTCCCTTAACGGACACTCACGAATAGTGGACACCTCTAATTAACGGACATTTTTACGAGTCTCAGTCCTTTTATATAGGACAATCCATGTTATTCCCTCTGAATAGCGGACACTCCGAATAGCGGACAGGTAATTTGAAAAACTTTCAATTATTTTGGTAAACATTTCAAAATTAGAAACTTTTAACGCCTCAAATGGATGGATGGATGGAAAAATTCCGGACACGTCAGAACATATTTTTTAAACAGATTTGTGTTGAAAAAAAATCTGTAAATTCAAATGAAGTAACAGTTTGGATTGGAAAGCTTAAATATTTGTGCAAAGGATATGGTGACAGAGACATTTTCGATGCCGATGAGTCTGGCCTCTTTTGCCGTGTCCTTCCAGACAAGACCTTATGTTTTAAGGGTGGAAAATGTAGTGGCGGGAAATTTCAAAAGAGCGGCTCACTCTTTTGCTGCTTTACAACATGCTGGGGGACTTCGAAACTCCAATTGTTATTGGAAAAACTAAGAAGCCTAGATGTTTCAAGAACATTGATGTGCGAAAATTTAGTGTTTCATGAAGTCAAATAAGAAAGCGTGGATAACCACTGAGATAATGAACGATTGGTTAGTGGAGTTAGACAACAAAATGAAAAAACAAAAGAGAAAAATCATTCTGTTCATGGACAATGCTACAGCCAATTTCAGGGAATTATCTGCAGCTTTAAAGTAAGATACAGAAATCTGTTTCTGACACAGATTATCTCCTGCAAATCCAGCGAAGAGTTGGCAAAATCGGTATCTGTTTTGGATGCAATTTCCTGGACTACGTCAGCCCTTAAAAAGGTGGAACCTGGGTGCGTTCTAAAATGTTTTAAGAAGACGGGATTTTTGAGTACAAGCGAAGAAGCAACTGACAGCACTACCGAAAAAAGCAAAAATGAACTTGCGGATCTAGTAGCCAATTTGGATTCAAATGTCAGCGTTGAAGAGGAAGTCAAGATAGACGATGATTTATCCATTGAGGAAGAAAACCTGCGTGTTTCCAATTTCATTCATCGGGCCACCACTGAAGCACTGGCCCTTTCTGAGGATGATGATGAGGAATCGCCAATGGAAGACTGCAAAATCAAAGATTTTTCGGAAGCACTGAAGTTCAGTGAACAATTCAAACATATCTTTCTGAACAACGAAGATTCGGAGGGACTAGCAAAGCTAAATCCTATTCATCTTGAAAAACAGGTTTGTTGTGTAAAAAAGAGAAATCAAACTTTGTTAAGAGATTTTTTTTCAGCAGTAATTAAAATAATTTAACTACTATACATAGTATTTTGGGATTATTTAATGCAAGATAAAAGGATTAGCCACATTTAAAAGGAAAAGTAGTAAATAGTTATTCTTTTCTTGCCTAATTAATTTTTCCTTTTTAATTAAAATTGCAGCCGTAATTTTCAATGAAATGTCAAGCAAAAGAGCAAAAACTTTTTTATAAAAATGTTGTCCTCCCCAATAGCGGACACCTCCTAATAACGGACAAAACTTTTGGTCCCGTGACTGTCTGCTTTTCGGAGGTACTACTGTATATATATATATTCCTCAACTCACGACCGCTCGCACTTACGACCGAAATTTTTAAATTAAAACAAAATTATTATTTTTCTCAAAAATACTGTTCCTCGAATCTACAGTACATACCTATATATATTACATAACTATTAAAAAATATGATGCAATATTTCTGCAATACTGCAAAAATTTATGACGCAATAATAAAAATGTATGATGCAATATTTTCGATATCCACACGATAAATCAAATAAACCTTCATTAGGTTTAGAAACGGCTTCAGCTTTTCAGTATATGAATAAAGGATTACAACAATTAGAAGCAACGGATCCATATGAAGAAAGATTCACAAGTGTAAATCGTCGAATTCAGGAAAATCTGGCTTGCTACCAGACAATATGCAAGGAAAAGAAGGCGCAAACTTTTCCAACTACCTTGGATTACTTTGTTTAAAAAAACGTATCTTCTGTCGAAAATTCTGAACCAATGGATTGGACTAACATAATAAGTAGTGATAACGAAGAATTTATTTATGTCTTCTAAATGCAATTTATTTTAAATTACGTATGTATGTATGAAAGTAAAAATTATACGTATGTACATAAAAAAAAAATTGTTTGAAACTCGACTTACGACCAGCTCAATTTACGACCACTGTCTCGGTCCCTATCTCGGTCGTAAGTCGAGGAATATCTGTATATAATTGGCAAAAATTTAAAAAAGAGCAGGATTTCAGAATTGTAAGCTTTATATTATAACATTGAAAATTATAAAATTTGTTTATTTACGTAAAACTAAATTAGAAAAAATGTTTAATGAAAGGGATGAGCCTGGACTTCATATAATATTTGTTCATTAATTAGTGAAACAGTTGAGAATGCTACTCGTTGATCGTTGTTTGATTTCTATAGCTACTAATTTTGAAAACCCTGTCTCACACAGATAAGTAGAAGCGAATGGAAGCAATGTAATTTTAGCTTTCTAAGACTGTTTGTTACCTTATTTAACAATATCAGGTCGTATAATTTTTAACTTATAAAAAAAGGTAAAGAAAAACATTAAAAATATGTAACCACAGAAAATCTAAAGCATACTTTTAAATAAAATAACTCAGTATGATATAAATTTACTTCAAACTATCCAGTAGTTTTTTTGTTTTTTTTTCGAGACTCACAGTTTACGCATTACTGTTTTAAAGCACGGTGCCATTTGTTGATCATCTTTACTCCTGAAATTCTTGTTTCATTGGCATTGGAAAGAAACTCAAATATTTACAACTCCAGGAATACCATTTCCCACACGGTCTACAATTGATGAATAACCACAAAAATGTGCCCTGTAAACTAAAGGTTCCGGGAGCAGAATATTTTCCCCACTAAAACGGTGAGATATTTCTGAAATTTTGAAGGAGAAATCTGTATTTGATTCTTTCAGTAGGTCACAGCCATTTTGTAAATACAGCCTTAAGGAATTAATTGAACGGTTTTAAAGCTAATTCAAACATATAATTCTAAATTAAAAAACTATATTAGATACATATTTCTACGGTGAATCATCGTCAATAGTTTATGTCAATAGTCATTAAAAGGGACTAGTCATTAAAAGATTAATAGTACTTAAAAAGGACGAATAATATCCACTTGTAGTTATGAAACTGAAGTCTACGGATCTCCCGGGGTCTATTTGTCTTTCCAAAAATAGAAATTTATGAAAGAAGGAACTTATTTGGTTTTGAAATACCTGTGGAATAATAGTTTGACATTTTCCAGACAGAATAAACTTCCCATATCATATATATTGACATCTTATTTGCCAACATTCAACAGTTAAGAATTATTTTCAAATAGTCTTTCTTTTGATTTTGCTTACTAATGAGAAACATTTCTCTTAAAAGTATCACACAGAATCTTGCAGTGTGTACGAGCCGTGATAAATAGGTACAAAATTCGAGAGCCACTGAAATTGCTGGCATTTTTGCCTTTAGCATTTTCCAGAGGCAAGTGTGTCAAATTATAAACAGATTCGACGCATAGGGCTTGTTCACATAGGAGTCCGTTGCGGGGCGTTAAAGTATTGAAATATATTTAACCAATGAGAAACCTCCAAACGATTAGCAATGAAATTTTTAACGCCTATGATTGGTTTATTTTCGTCTCAACGTCATCTTTTCCTTAACGCAACACAACGGACTCCTATGTGAACAGGCCCTAAGTACGTGACTGACAGCTATTTTAGTCAATCAACTCTTTTTAATGCTCACACAATGGAGGAAACGAGTTCCGCGTGTTTAACAATAATATTAAAGAGGCCAAACATTAATTTTAAGGGGGGAAAATAGTGGCAGAAACTAAACAAAGGCTTCATAAATAGTATGGCAAGTCTGCAACTTCGCTTATGATAATTTAAAAGTGATTTGTTGATTTTCGTTGCAACTGATTGAACATAAGTGCAGTTGAAAGTTCTGGTTGTCATGCTGAGGTTAATAAGCCAAAAATTCTTGAATATATCTATGATAATGGAGATGAAGGTTAGACGATTAAAACTGAATGAAATTTTTGAGGCTGTTGGCATCTTATCAGAGCTTGAAGATAATATTTTGCACGAATATTTGGATATGATAAAACTGTCGGCAAGGCGGGTGCAGTGTTTGCTATCAATCCATCAAAAACGTGAACGAGTGAACACTTCGAAACACAATTTGAACCTGTTTCAAAGAAATCCAGAGGAATTTTTGCGTCGTCTTGTAATAGTTGATGAAACAGGGATACATCCCTGCCAGCCAGAAAGGAAAGTGAGGTCAAAACAGTGGGTTGAAGCAGGTGAACGTGCACCAAATAAATCAAAAACGGTTCCATCAGCAGGAAAGGTTATGACCACTGTTTTTTGGGATGCCCATAGTATATATAAATTTATTGATTACTTGGAAAGGGAAAAGCAATCACCGGGGAGTAATGTGCCTCTTTACTGGATCGTTTGAATAGTGAAATTAAGACCATATTTAACTGGGGAAAAGGTTTTTATTATGACAATGCTCCGGCTAATTCAACTGCGATCACGGCTGCAAAACTTTTAGAATGACGCGCTACGAAATCGTTTCCAACTTCTCCATATTCTCTAAATTTGGCCGCCTCGAATTGCTACTTGTTTTCAAGTATGAAAACTTTTCTTGCGAGGCAGAACTTTTCGTCAAATTCCAAAGTGATTAGTGAAACCAAAGCTTCTTTTGCAGAGTTGGACAAGCCTTACTTTATCGAGGGGGGTAGAAGAATAAAAAGCTTGAAAATCCTTGGACCAAATGTTGTTGTTGTTTCTAATACCCTCTGGCCAGGAGTAATTCCAGACCAGGTCCATATAGGCTAGCGGGCTGAGGGGTGTGGCCCCGGTTTATAATGGTACCACAAGGGTTGGAGTCCGATTTAGCCAGGTGCCACCTCAATTTTGGCCGACCAATCCCAGGGGTGACATCTGAGGGGATCGTACCCTCTCCCAACCTCTTTGATCTCATAGACGGACTTTCCGGTCTACGGATTTGACGTTCCCATATCCGGCCTAGACACGGAAGTATTCAATGGCGCTTGTCAGGATTCGATCAGAGCACCCTCAGCACCGAAAGCATGCGCGCTACCACTAGGCTACCTCAAGCCTGCTGGCCAAATGTACCGACCTTAAGTGAGATTATGTAGAAAAATTAATGAGAATTTTTCTACATAATCTCACCGTAGAAACCCCGTAAATTAACGGCTTTTACCCCAAATTTTTAATGGTAGATTGTGATATATCATTATTTTATTTTTCCGAGTATGTGCCCCTCCATCAGTTCGATGTAAGGTACATTTTATCATTAAATTTAGGAACAGTTCATTCATTATCATTTCGTTCAGTTTAGGTCGAGCAATTTATTGTACAGCTTATCGGTACAATAAATTGCCCCAATTTTTCAGTGCAAATTTTTTATCTAAAGAATTTGGCCTGAGATACATATTTTTCTAAAATTTACTTATAGGTGGAATGCTTAAATTCAAACTTAAGCAGTTAACGAAAAATTCGCGAGCTAACAGCATTATTATGACAATTGCTCTACCGTCTCCTGAATGTTGATATAGTGACGACATCTATTGGCAGTAGTAAACATTAAAAAATCTAGATAGCTGTAACTGATAATTGAGCCGCTCACTTGCCAAATCGGTTAAGTCCATAAAACAAAAAGTGGAGAAAAATGATAAAATAATATACATCGCTTTTTAAAATGCCTCTGAAAATATAAAGTCAAGTGAACATTGTAGAATGTATTACCGCAGATGCAGCTTTTATCTGACGACATAAAATCAATTAGATAGAATACACTTGGAGTCATCATTATTATTATTACAATTTTTGGCGTAACTAAGGGACTTAATCGATTTGGCAAGTGAAAAGAACGTAATAACATACAATTCAGTCTTCAAATTATTTTTTTGCTACGGAAAAAAGTTGAGATAAATTGTTTAATAATTTTACATTTGCAGCAGTTAGACTGTGACTCATTTAGTCATTTATTTTACATATTTTTGAGATGAGACAACACTAAACGATTTACCGTTACCATCAAGTACTTGCTTCTGTGTTTGAATTGCATTATTACAACGATATGTTAGAGTATGGATTTGACTGGCTTCTAAAAAATTTATTTATTATTCGATGACCAAAAAATTTGTCGTTTAGGGGTGGTAATCCTTATTATTTGAGAAATTTATTATGAATGTAAAAAGTTAGGATTCAAGTGCTTTGACACTAAAATTTCAAAAAGAGGATTTAACCGATTTGACTTGAGAATGATGTGCATATTTACTTCATTAAACTCATTATTTATAGTTTTAAAAAAAAATTCAGTTTAGAGGGGAAATTTTTCGATCCTAACAAAATTTTTTGGTACAACTTTGTCAGACGCACCTCCCTGCCAAGTATGGCGATTTTGTGTATGGCGTGGTAACCATGCGATTTTGGCGAGATTTTGTTATTTTGTGGCAACCCAGTTTGAATGGATAGTCGTGTGCATTTGTTTACGTCATGGGTGTCTAAACTATGACCTTTTGAGGGCCACATTGCAGAAAAGAAAAAAAAAATTGCTAGGCCACACGTACAGTATTTTTTCAACAAATTGAAATAAAAATTAACTCTATGTAGTTTTATTAAAATAAATTAACTTCTTTTTATTATAATTTTTTTTAAAATTTGAATTAGATATGTATAGGTACATATTTATTTTAAATTTGTAAAAGTTTCGTTTCATTTAGTTTGGATTTCATAAAGATGGAAAAAATTCAAATTAATGAGATGGATGAATTTGCTTTTGTTGAACAAGCAAATCGATATCGGGTTCAATAGACGAGGTTGCAATTTTTAATGCATTTTCAAGATGTTTGTCGGATTTTTGTCCTATTTGTGTTTTTTGTATGCTTCATTCTTGAAAATAATTGTTCACAAATATAGATACTGCCAAAAGCTGGAGACATTAATAAAGCATGATTGTAAAAATTGGGATATTTATCGCGGGGTAGGTAATTTTTATAAAACTCCAGTAAAGAAACATTCCCAAATTTTTCTTTCAGTTGAATGTCACTTTGCAGTTCAATGCATTCATTCCATTTGAAGATTTGAAGGTAATTTATTTATTTATAGTGAAAATGGGGTAGAAAATTTGTTGAAATATTCTTCATTTTTTCGAAAATCTTGAAATCTACTTTCAAACTCTTGAATTAATTCAAAAATTAATGCAGCATATTTTGCATATTTTGTGCAACTCGCAGGTTTATGTGCAGCCAAAGTACTGAAATGTGTCAAATCTTTTACTTTTATTTGATTGTGCCAAAATTTCAACTTTCTTTCAAACGCTGTTATTGTTTGGAACATATTATTAATAAAATGATTTTTTCCTTGAAGTCTCAAATTTAAATCATTCAAATGTTCTGTTAAGTCTACTAAAAAAGCTAAATCTAAAACCCAATCTTCGTCTTCAAATTCAGTCACAGGTTTCCCGTTTGTTTCTATAAATATTTTTATTTCAGTTCTTAAATCGCAAAATCTTTTGAGCATTTTCCCCTTACTGAGCCATCTTACTTCTGTATAATAAACTAACATTATTGCCCCGCGTTGCCCGGGTAGATATATAGATATAAAAATTTTCATGCATTCCATCAAAAAAATACTGGGCTGACGACTCCACTAAACGTAAGAAAAATAAAATAAACACTTCACCCAACCCCCCAGATCAACTCTCAAACCAACCCCAGATCATTCTTCGCAACAACCCTCTTTTCCCCCGCGTATCGAATTTGACTGATTGTGGTGAAGGGGCTGTATCCGTATTTAAGAGGTGCGCTTAGGGGCACAAAAATCATTAAAAAATTAATTAAAAAAAACTAATTGAGCCCCAAATTTTGTTTTTGCAGCGTTAAGTTTCTCGGGTCCTAAACATTAACTGTGCCGAATTTGGTCCCGGTGGGGGAATCAGTCTATGATTCTATAGCTGACAAACAAACAGGCGAGCTCTTTTATATATATATATAGATAACATCTGCAAATTCAGTGCCCATTACCTTAAGAAACTCTTGAAATTGTCTATGATTAAGTCCTTTTGCTCTTATAAAGTTAATGGTTTTTATAACAACGCTTAATACACTTTCCATTTTTAAATTTTACCACATAAATTGCCCTGATGTACAATACAGTGATATGCCATCAAGATCGTATTGCTGGCAGCGACGGCTTCCTTATTAACCATTTTAAGGAGTCTGCCATTTTTACCAACCATGGCAGGGGCTCCATCGGTTATGATAGCTGATAAATTTTTCATAGATAAGGAAAACTTTTCATCGTCGAATTTAATGCATCGAATAAATCTACAGACTTGGTTGTGTCTTTTAACGATACTAAAGCAACCATTCCTTCCGTGATATCAGTGTCGAGTGGATACACACATAACTCGAAACGTAAATTCTCATGGCATACTAAGATGTTTCTATTTAAATTTTTATTTCAAAATAAATGTCAACGAATCGATTATATATGAAAAATATTGCAAACATTTATTTTTTTAATAAAAATGTATAAATTTAAATATTTGTATAATTTGCGTTTGGGCCGCATTTTAAAGGCTTTTGGGCCGCATGCGGCCCGTGGGCCGCACTTTAGACAAGCATGGTTTACGTGATATAACATGGCGGCCATGTTGCGAAATATTAATGACGTATTTTGGATACTATTAGATGTAGATTTTTGAGAGATATGCATACTGTTGGGGTTGTTAGGGATATAAAGTGGGAAGCTAAATGAGGTTTTTTTGCGGTTTATTTGAAATTAAATGTTAATTTAAACGGTTAATTTAGATGTGGTTTGATGGATTTTGGTTGTGTTATGCGTTTCTACGTTTGAGTTTTTGAAAACATTGTGGTTGATTTAAAATGCGGCGGGGTACAGATGCAGTATACGCAACAAACGCCAAGGGGGATTTTTTTAGCCAAATCTGTTGGTTGTTTGGCGGATTTTTAGGAATGCCGGTTTTTACTTTGGTGTTGCCAATTTGTGTGTTTGTTGCTTTTAGAATTTTGTTGTTGCCAGATTCGGTTTTGTCTTGTGTTTTGCGTCATTTATAGACGCCGTGAATGGTTTTTTACGTTCTTTAGTGTAGAAATATTATGTTGGGGCAACAGTTTTTGAATTTTGCGTTCTAAGTTTTAATTTGGCATTTAACTGTGAGCTAGGAAGCACCATGGATACAAATTAATCTGGTTGTATATTTCAATTTATTTTTGTTCTTTTATTTATTATGCCTGCAGTATTTAGTGTAATTGAGAAATATCAGGGGATTTTAGTGTCTAAAATAGAGGCGATATAATGCAAATAAATCCTTTTTTTATATTTTATTGTGACCACGTATTTTTTTCAATTGAATTTGTGCTGTAATTTATGTTTAACGAAGAAATATATATTTAACCAAGGTGTATTTTATGTTTATTTAAATGAGTTACTATTAGTTGCATTATACTGACTATTTTTAGCGGGGGGAGGGGGGCAGTAATTTTGTGGCAACCCACCCCCTAGGAAATTTCTCATTATTTTTAAGCTTTTATTTTTTTGTATTTATGTGTTTTTAAGATCCCATGTGCGCCTATGAGTTTAATAAAGCCAGGAGAATGTTTGTTTTCCAATTTATTACGTTTACTACATCTGTTCCATATTTTGTTTACATTTCGCATTTTAAGCCTAACATGTCTGCGGAAACCCCCTTGGCGACAAGTTGGCGACAAAAACTTTTGGCGCCAACTTGTCGCCAAGGGAGGTGCGTCTGACAAAACTGTTCCAATTTTTTTTTAGTTCTATGACAGATAATTATGAAGTTAAAGGTTTAACGCTATAAGGCCTCGAAAAAATATTCTGGAGCTTTCACTCTCTCCTTCTCTCTCTTTCAAAAACTGTTCTAAATTAAATACTATATAACATAATCTATTCTTATTCTTTTTAAGGGTAACAAATAAATCTTGATAAATTTACAATATCCTTGAGAGCAGTGGAGAGGATAAAGCTCTATATAAGCATCAAAACAATCACAAAATAAATCTTTTTACAAGGCCATTTAACATACTTGAAGACGAAAAATCTACACATTATTATTTGTTTTGCTGTAAAAGGGGGGGAGGGGTCACAATGGTGCTGTTGGAAAACTAAAATTCAACTTCTGTGGTAAAAAGGGGTACTATTTGTAATTGTAAGCAAGTTTGGATACGACTGAACATCTTGAATGCTAACGTTTGGAATCTATATATTTAAGTTGCTAAGCTGATTCTTTGGGCAGCCAGTGAGAGAAAACTACTGCATCAGTTTACTCCCTTTTGGTCTTAATTGAAAACTTTTAATCTATAGATGTGTCAAATTTGGTTTTTGTAACCGAATTTTCTATTAATTAGCGATAATTTACAATTAAAAATTGCTTTCTGCGCAAGCTCAGTGACATTTTAAATCTGGCTTTAGATACTCACTAAGCTTGAGGCCGCATAAACACGTTACTTTGTTTACTCCGAGGAATCTCTCTAGTTCTCTCTCTCCGCCATTTTTATTTTTAATTATGTTTGTGAGATATAGAATTAAACCTGACGGAAATTGTTTATTTCGCTCTTTTGAGACACCCTATTTCTATTTATTGGGTTTAATAGTAATTTTTAAAAGTGTATTTTTCTATTCTTAATATTATGTTTTCAACAATTGGCAAGGATGTGTTGAGAAAAATTTGTGTATTAGTAAATTTATTTACTATCCAGCCGTCACGGGTACGAACGGATGCGAACTAGTGCAATCACGGGTACGAACTAGTGCAATTATAATTGACGATATGTATTGGAGACCTTCCCAATAAATTTTTCTGAAATGTATTTCAAATCCATATAATGTATTGGAAAATATATCCATTTGATATACTATCTGTGCAGTATTTTTATTTTTATTTTTGCACAGTTGTGCAGTATTTTTATTTTTATTTTTATCCGCGCAATCAAAATCTCCACTTTTTTTTTCTTCTTTTTTTTCCAAATTGCTTCCTATTACCAGATTTTTTTTTCTCTTTGGAGCAAAATTTTCCTATTATCAAAGGTTCCGAATGAAAACGACTAATCCTCTAAGAAATTAAACCAGCTAGATTACGCTCTTTAACCAGCTAGATTACGTTCAGCGAAATGTGGGCTTAACTCTGTAACGAAAAGGAAGTATTTGTAGTTATCACAAAAAAAGCTGAATGCACACTGGGTTGGTTGCTTGCTTCGGATTTCCTGGTGCAAGTTCGAGAAAAGGATAAAATGATAGGTTGAATACTACAAGTTTTAGCAAAACGTCGTGAAAGCATACTGAGTAATACGGCTTATAGTTAATAGGTTAACAAGGATGACGTGACAGCGCAATTCAAACAATTACTCACAAGGATAAGATTATCAGTCTCACAGGGAAAGAATGAAACATTTAGAACTAGTATGTCAATATAAGTACCTTTACAACGTCGGTAAACTAGAAGGATAGCATAAGAGATGTTCAAATATTCAGTCCTGCAAAGAGGGTGATATGCTCTTAGAATATGAAAAGAAGCTAGTTTTTAAACAAGACCTTAAGCTGTTTATATGAAGAATGACAAACGAAGATTTTCAGTTAGGACACATTATGACTCCGTATTATAGAAATAAATTTGGCACGAAGTCGCATTAGATTATGTTGTTCAAAAATCTGTCAACTACACCTCGTATTTTTGATCAGGTAATGATGTCCAAAGAGGAATATTTAATTTGAAAAGGGAACTTAACTTAATTAACAAGTAATAGATTCCGTTATTCCATGCATATTCTTTTCTAGATATGGCAGGAGAAGTAACAAAATGGATGTTTACATACATTATCAATATCAAGCAATCACCATTAGATGATTTTTTTCTAAATTTTTGTCTTCGATTTATTTTAACATGGAGACTTCTACACCCCTCCCATAAAATAATATTAATAATAATAATAATAATAATAATAACTGTTACCACTAAAGTATCGATTTTATTATAAACCTTGCCAACTTTTTTACCTATATATAATATATATATATATATATATATTATATATATATATATATATATATATATATTTATATATATTGCAATAGCAGTGAACTATTAATATTTCTAAAGCATTCTTTTGTTTGGGGTTGACTAGCTAAGCACTTTTCAGAACAGTCTTTCAGTAATTAAAACATGGCATTGCAAAGATGACTCATAATATCGCAGAAAAGAGGGGATTCCGTAATATGACAGAGCACCATTTAAGCACCAGTGGTAAAGATAATCTTGTCAGAAAGTTAGAGCTTTTAAATTCTTCGATGATATCTTGGGAAGTGAATTACAACAAAATAAAGATGAGAGGCGCTGTCAAAACTACTTAGTTTTCAGAGTTCCAATTAATTTCAGAAATCACTTGATAGCACAAGAGTAAGAAGGGCAGGAAGATTTTGAACAAGAACGTCCACGTACCTTAGAATAGGTGCATGATATAAAAGTTCTTGCGAACCCTAAAACTTAAACATGTGATGAACACGAGAATTTGATGATGCTCTTCAATATCAAGTAGAATAAATGGGCCTATTTTCATTTAAAGATAAGTTAATATGAGTCGTTTACACGGAGAAAAGATAAACTGTGAATTTGCAAAATTTCAACGAGTCCACAAATAAAGAAATGGTGCGCTGCTGAACCTCAAAATGTGAGATATTGAGCATTTGTCATAGGAAGCTGAACTAGTTAAATCCAAATGCTCATAACCAGCTTAAAATAACCCTCACACTAATTTTCGAAAGGTAGATTAGTTGTTCTTTGACGTTCACAAGAATTTGGTGAAGACGATTGTGGTGTATTCACACTACACCAAGGTTCTTTCTATGGCATAGGTATAATGAGGTAGATAAAAACTAGTCGTCTAAACGACACAAACAAACATTTATTAACAATTTAACATAAAATTACAACAAAACTCTGAGCAAGAGGCAGTGGCGTACCTAGACCATTTGGGGTCCGGGGCGGATTTATTTTTGAGGCCCCCCTCAAAAAAACCCCGCAATTTTTAACTTTTTCTTATGACAGCTAGCCTTTCTTTGCCTTAATCAGAACGTCTCCACAGGCTATTGACCTGTGGAGAGAAAAAATAGACAGAATAAGGGAGCGAACTCGTGCAGTACAAGGTGAGGAATGATCATTAATATTTAAGTGTTAAATTGAAAAAAAGTCTTACGTCAAGGCCCGGGTTCGAGCAATCGAACCAATGACGTTCCACACGGCACAGCTCCGAAACCAACGTTCTAAACGCCTGAGCTCGTTAACTTATAGATTGGTACAAGATTAAAATCAGTTGTACTATAAAAGGCTTTGCCGTTTTATTAATTAAAGCAATAATAGTTAAAGACAAAATTCACATTAAAAAAAGGAGCCGTTTTAGAGCCAATACTTACTTATAATACACTGCTCTCCAAAAGTTAAGGTGCAACAAATTTCGAAGCTCACCATTAAAATAAAGGCAGTAACAATAAAATTCATAGTGTATATGATTGATAGTATCGAACTTTAAGAAAACTTTTGCAAAAAAAACCTTGGTCGCCACTTTCATTTTAAAGAATTGTCACTATATAAGAGTAAGAGAAAATCTGGAAAAATCAAACTTTCCTGACTTTGTGTGTAAGTATTGTGAATGATTGTTTATTTTCAATTTTTGTTGGCAGTTTCATTGACAATACCCAGGAGAGTCTACCAATGTCTCGGAGATGTCATTTACCCGATTCATTAAGGTTACGGGCGATCAGACGGATGGAAATAGGATTGTCAGAACCTGATGCTGCTAGACGTCTCAATATATCTCGAAGTGTGGTCCAACGACTCTGTAATCAGTTTACATCAGAAGATTCTGTGTTTAGAAGACATGTTCCAAGCTGACCATGAGTTACAACACCTGCGGGAGACCGCTTTCTAGCTCTTTCGGCCCGAAGAAGGAGAAGCATTACTGTGTCTCAGCTTGTTTCAGACCATTTTATCGCTTCAGGAACAAAAATATCCGCTAGTACGCAGCAAAAACGCCTTCACTTAATCGACGACAGAGAAGTGCCCGTTTATGTTGGGCAATAGAACACGTGTCCTGGACCAGAAATCAATGGGGGTCTGTACTCTTCCCAGATGAGTCCTGGTTCACACTAGAGAGCGATTCAGGGCGTCTCCTGATCTGGAGGGAACAACCAAAGCCAGATACAACCAATCCAACATTGCTGAAAGACACAGTTTCAGAGGTGGTGGAATCATGGTTTGGTCAGGAATCTCTTTCGGTGGTCACACTGACATGCATGTTTTCCATACAGGAACTCTAACTGGTGTAAGATATCGGGACGAGATCCTTGATCAATATGTATATAAATATAATTTTTTTTCAAAATAAGACATATGTAAAGTCAAGTCTAGGAAAGTATTTTTACGTGTATATATATATATATGTAACATACTGGACAACCCAAGGAAAGAATGGGCGTCCAGCACATCACTGGGAATGAAGAGTAGTCGTGGCTCGAATAAACGACGCGGCAAGTTACGGCATTAAATTTTATTAGTAGACGGAGAATACGTCTTTCCAAGACAATTACAAAATCAAAAAAGCGTACAGGTTTCCGTTCATGTGGTTTATATAAACTTTGTCATGTGATCAGGATAACGATTAGGGATTTGCTGTTGTCGATAAGTCACATGTGGTTTTATGTAATCTGCGCAGAGCTTATCTAAAATATGGGGGACGCCGCGCCTATTTGAAAAAGGAAGCCATTTAATATTTTCTCTCGAGGTTATTAGAGTTTATAATCAATGCGAAATTTAGCTCGTACGCCCAAGGGAATTTAGAATAATGTTAGATTTTAAAATGGTATGGGGTTTTTAATGTTATAGAATATCCCCCCCGTCCGAGAAGAGGCTGACCAACAATGCCTGCATTGGAGGACAGACTCACCCGACCATGTGAGGAAAATGGGCGTCGACCACAAATTTGGAAAAGTTTGAAAAGGAACATATGTTTTAAGTTAATTTAGTATGATGATCACATGACAAGACATTGCACATTTCAATATTGAATGCACAAAAATACACTAATGATTTACTAATTTATGAACACAATAAAAGTAAAAAAAAAATTATAGTAATTAATGATCAACTATAGAAAATTGTAAATTATGTAACTTTCTTCTTATATTGTTGCTTTGAAAAAAAAATTAAATTTAAAAATGTACCCATCATCAACTGAAAATTGCTGAGCAGGGCGTTAAAAAATTTGGAATAAGTTAACGAATAATTTTCAATTAAAGTTAAATTGCAAAAAAAATTTTTAAAGATCACGTGATGAGCTGACATAGCAACATTATCAAATTTACTGAAAAATATATATAAAATCACTAAAAGAAGGACACATAATATTAAATTGAAGATTCTACATAAGTATGTATTTGAAACCTGTTGAATAGGGACGTCTCCCCACACAACAAAATCTCAGAAAAAAAATCAATTAAATTTAACTAAATACAAAAAAACTAACTTGAGTCGACTCACACAAATAATAGAATATAACAATGAAAATATCAAAATCAACAAACAAACATGTTAAGTAAATGGAATAGAACATGACAATAATAATTTGAAGTTATTGTACTTTCCTCCTCAACTCTCACAACATTGGGGTGAGTCCAAAAAGTTTGTAAGGTACACATGGTAGCTTATAGTTCACGTTCCTTGTTATGTTAGCTACATTATGTTGCTTGAGAAAAGTACAAAAAAAAATCACAGTTCGGTAGGTTCTGTGACCCATCATCTCGCAAGTGCAGAATACCCAAAAAAATTTACAATATCTTGGCTTAAATAAAAAAAAGTCCTTTGTAGTTGGGTACAAAAAAAAAATCACAGTCTTTTTAGTGCTGTGTTATTTCTGCTTCACAAACGTAGAATACATAAACATCACATTATCTCGACTTGTTTACATATAAAGAAAATTAGTTCTTTAGTTATATAATAAAAATCACAGTTTATAATAAAAATCACACTTTCAATAAAAATCACAAGAGTTAATAAAATCACATTTCAAATATATCAATTGTATATAAAAATTACAAAACATATCACTCATTATCTAGTTTTCGTATCTTTATTTATCTCATTATTTTTTCTTAATATCCATTATCTCCTTTATCTCAATATTACTTATTATCAACAAAAATCTCTTTTTAATATCTTTTATATTTCTTATTATTCTCATTTCATCATTTCTTATATTCATTTTATTTCGACAATATTTATTCATTCCAAAATTCTATTCAATATTCTTTAATTATACTTATTCATATTTATTCTAACTTTATTTATTTATTCTCAATCTTTTCACTTTATTTTCAAATTATTTATCTACTATTCATTTGTGTACACTTATTTTAATTCTACGTGGATATCCATTTTTTGTGTTGAAGGTACCTTGTTGTATGTGTGTTACCCAAACTCTTAGTTTCAAATTTTTTAATTCTACCTCTAAGCAGTGAGGGTTGTGTTTATGTTTGTGTAACAAGTGGGTTTTCTTTCTCCATATTGTTCTCTGACTAATAAGGAGGAAGAGTCTTTTAGCCTTACAGTGGACTAACCGTAAATCTCCGACAGAATATGACTGCGTTGAAAAACAGCATCTTGCATGTACACAGATGGAGAAAAAGGAAAAGGTGCAGTTGTCATACCTGTGGGAATATAATATATAGAAATGGGAGGACAAAAGGAGTGGCCATCCCAGCCCTGTTTTAGTCATTACTCAAGCATATGATCTTCAGCACTTTAAGTGACTGAGTTGATGAATTAAAAACAAATAGTAAAAAAAATTAAAAAAGATCTTAAACAGTTGGGACGGCATCCAACGCGCTTGCAGAGTTGGGTGATAGGAAAGTGTATTCAAGAAATAGGAAATTTATGGAAAGGTTAAAGAAGTAGTGTTGTCATAGTCGGTGTTTAAATTGAGATCAAAAAAAAAAATTCACATATAATAGTATTCTTAAGAAGAAAGTTTAAGTTAGACAGTTTTTTTTTTTTTTTTTTTTTTTAATATATCTTTAGTAGGACAACACATAATTAATTATATCAATTAAAAAAAAATATAATGATGTTAAGCATCACATAGAAAAGAAAGAAAACTGGATCTAATGTTTGTCATTATTCGTGGTGTAGTTTTAAGTTCTCTGGTGCATTATAATATCTCAATCTGCAAGCATGGACAATTTCAGAATCTCGTTTAGTGTGAAAGTTTGGTCTATCAATTTTATATTCAATAGAATCCAAAATACACAACATACGAAAGTATTAAACACACACTAATAAAATATTTCTAATACCAATAATAATAATAATAATAATAATACCTTAATATTCTCTATCAATTGCCATAATTTAATGTTAATGTTCAAATTTCAAACTATTATTCTATTAATTGACACAAATAATCAAAATTCTTTTACCAATACCCATCTCAGTTTTATTAAGTTAATCATGAAATCGATAAACCAAAATTAATTTTTCTTTTCTTATATCACATTTTGGTATGAATCCTCGCTGTAAAGTTCCCAAATATTCATCATTTGTATTTAATCTCTCAAAAAATATCTCTCATTATAATATTCTCTTTTATATTTATTTATTTTTCTTCATTATTTCTATTTCGAGAATTTTCTGGGGCGGATGAACCAAATATAACATACAATGGTTTTTTCAATTATCCAATTGTGGTTTATTGGCACCCTAAGTCATGTTATAAAGACGTTCCGTTTATATGAAAATCGTAACACGAATTTTAACTTTCGACTGAACCTCCAGAAATCTCCTTTACTTAAATTCGTAGAACGATTTACGAGGTCTCAACATCAAATGTAATATGTCAAAGTACTTAAATTATAAAATTTTCTTGATGTCTGAAAATTACTATGTTATCCCTGCAGATATTTTCCAAAATCAAAACCACAAGCATCTGATGTTAGTTTTAGAAAAGCTCAATTTGAAAACCGTAATATTTATAGGTTAAATGAATCAAAACAAGTTTGGCTCTTTTCATGATTGTGTTTACAAAACTAATGCTGAGCATTTAAATTTATTGCGGAGGCCACCTTCGAAATGTAATACAACGGCGCTCGAAAACGGAAATGATTTACGTTATTTTTTTTTCTTTTCTTCCGCGACGATTCAGAACTGCGTGCAAAATTAGATACTCATAACATTACTTTACTCATTTAATATTTCAGTTTAACGTAACCAAGGATCATTAATTATCTTAAAACACTAAAATATTCATTATCAGAAAAAGAACATGGAAATATTATAAAATTACACTAAAAATACACACTTATAATAAATTTATCACATATAAGTCTCAAAAATTTCTTTAAATTCAAATATCTTATAATATGAAACAATATACTCTTAAAATTCCATCAAAATGCAAATCAAAATGAAACATTTTAAAATCAAAAACAAAATACACGTTTTAAACCAATGATTCTTACTTTCGTTTTACTTTTTATCGATTTATTTTTTATCATAGGTACTTAATTAAATCAATAATTTGAAAATACTTTCACCGAAACACATTTATAATAAATTTTTATCAGTATCTATTAATATTAAAATTTTTCACAATAATTTGTAAATTTTAGCTTACCAATTGAAGTGTTATTCACACTTTTTACCATTATTCTTATTAATTTTCACTATTACATATCTTCATAATTTTAACATTTGTAGCTCGGTTCTGAATTTATCTTGGTGAGGTTCTTGGCTTAGTTAGTCCCAGTACACAGTATCCCAATTGGAACACTATGAAAGAGCACTTTAAAAGAAATTTTTTTTTTCTTTTTCGGAAGTTGTAGAACCTTTCCTTTAGGTAACATTTTAAGAAGGCACTATTGCGTTGAACTGCTGGAACGAAGTTGTATCGCGAACACATTTTTCTGTTATGCACACAATTTCGATGACCTAATACTTTCACTGATGATTTTTAAATGGTGGGGATTACGCACTTTTTACATGATGACACTCGCGAAGAATTTAAATGGTGATCACACGAAGCAATGGGGAACACAAATCGTAAGTATACACATTCCGACACAAGATTTCTGAAAAGGAAAATACACAATTTTTGAAGAAACACCGGACTTGGACGCCCACACGTTGAAACTGATCCAGGATGAATCTCACAGCAAGCCGAAGCACTTATTGACAATCACACTAGCACCGAAATGGGGCTGTTCACGCTGGCCTCCAATCGAAGGTCGCACATGGAGCTGATTCACCATCGTAAGGCAGAAATGCGCACTAATGCACCCAGCGAAAGCGAAAATTTCACACGCGGTGACGCTGAAACGAAAACGCCGAAATGCCTTGGAAAATCCAGTGGGATGTGGTCGCAGCAGGTGAAGTAAATCCTGGACGACTCTTTGTAACATACTGGACAACCCAAGGAAAGAATGGGCGTCCAGCACATCACTGGGAATGAAGAGTAGTCGTGGCTCGAATAAACGACGCGGCAAGTTACGGCATTAAATTTTATTAGACGGAGAATACGTCTTTCCAAGACAATTACAAAATCAAAAAAGCGTACAGGTTTCCGTTCATGTGGTTTATATAAACTTTGTCATGTGATCAGGATAACGATTAGGGATTTGCTGTTGTCGATAAGTCACATGTGGTTTTATGTAATCTGCGCAGAGCTTATCTAAAATATGGGGGACGCCGCGCCTATTTGAAAAAGGAAGCCATTTAATATTTTCTCTCGAGGTTATTAGAGTTTAGAATCAATGCGAAATTTAGGTCGTACGCCCAAGGGAATTTAGAATAATGTTAGATTTTAAAATGGTATGGGGTTTTTAATGTTATATATATATATATATATATATATATATATATATATATATATATATATATATATATATATATATATATATATATATATATATATATATATATATATATATATATATATATAATATTAAAAAGCTAGTAATTTCTTAATTCAATACTCTTAACATTTAACAAATATTAATTCTTCAATTTAGTATTCAAAATTACATACCCCTTTTTAATCTCTTAAGATATTTAATTCCGTTTGTGCATTCCTGTTAAATTCCGAAAAATAATTCCAAATTCCAATATGGTCATCCCAGTAAAACTTATATAGAAACGTCATGGTAATAGCCTTTGTAAAACCCCGGGCGATATTATTAAAGATGGCTGACTTTTTAACGAAATTAAACGCGGCGCGGCGTGGGTGTCTATTTAAATCAGTTCTGAACATCAACAACAACTTTAAACCAATCAACTATTAAATCACGCCCTTTTGTCACGTGATGGATTGAAGTTTATATAAGTTCTGGCGTCCAAAATTAGGACGCACTTCTGTACTTTTCCTTGCCGCATTCATCCCGGCGGAGTCGCCAGCGATTAAATAAATATGTCGTCCACGTAATCTGGTGTCATTGTCTAATTCTTTCGGCCGGAGATTCGTTCTAGTAATCCAGCGTAACCAAAGTTTCTTCACCGTGGTATGGGGTTGCGGCATCTTCAGTGCAATGACCGGCGGCCGTTCTCCCCATATCACACACACACACACACACACATATATATATATATGTATATATATATATATATATATATATATATATATATATATATATATATATATATATATATATATATATATATATATATATATATATCCTATTTTTCTATACACAATCTCATGTGAAGACAAAACTAAGGAAAACATAATTCTTTATTAATGCTGAATAGGTAAAATCCTCCGTTTAAAATTGTCTCTTTCTAACTTTTGAATCAGAAAATTGTCTAATTGTCTCATGGAATTTTATTTTCATAGCCTACTTGTTCTAGATGAATAACATTGCTAGTGCATTTAGCCTGATTTAGCTCTTTGTTGAACGCAAATAGTTTTGATGATTTTCTGCTTTGAAACACTTCTTTAACAAGTTACGACGGAAATGCACATCGTCAAAAACAAATTTAGAGCTAAAAACAAGTTTGGTACTGACTCTTGAAAGTCCAATGAAAAATGAACTACCAACAGTGGACTCAAAACCTGAAGAGCTGACCATTTTTTGACTTCCTCTGTATTAATATTTAAAGCTTGCATATGACATCTTAGTCTTTATTTCTGGCAAAACCTCGTCCTTAGAAAATTCGTCGTAACTTTCAGTTAGATGAGGAATAAGCTCTGGAAATTTCTGATCCGGAGCTTTCATCAAATTAACCGACAAGCAAGACATCAAATTTGTTATGAATCAGCGGAGTAGCGAGCATAACTGGCACCCGCGACACAATACCTTTTTGCCGCCCCCCCCCCCCCCCAATGGTCTTTGGGACCAAATGGTCCAATGGTCTTGGAGACCTTTTGACGCCCTTCTGCGAGCGGCGCCCGGGGCATGATAGATCCCCCCCCCTTCGCTACGCCACTGTTATTAATGTTCTCCATGGATCTTGTTTGGAGTTCCAAATACAACCTATCTACACATTGGAACATGGATCTCCTTATTTCTTCTTGTAAAGAGGAACCTTTCTTATTAGCTTTTTCACCCAGCATCATCTTTTAAGATATTTTTCTGCCTCTCTTTTCAATATCAATTCCCATTACTTCACATTTCTGGGAAGCTAAGTCCAACGCATCAGTAACTAAAGATTCTCTATTTTTTTAAATAAAAAGTTCCAATTCTCTTAGTTTATTTAAGCCTTGTCCAAGGAAATCCCCTAAATTTGTAGACAGCGTTGAGTGTGGTTGATTTTCTCCAAAATGTCTGACCACAGAGTAGAAACGTTAAAAACGTAAAATAGCAAACATTTGCCATTACAATCTGAGCTGATCCTCTTGTATCTAGGTTTTCAGACTCGCCGCAACAGTTTCTCCACTGCATAGATCAATTTTTCAAAATTTTTCATTACTGGTTTCACAGCTGCTTGCGTCTTCACAAAAGTCTTCGCAGGTCACAGTGTGAGTGCTGGAGGGCCGCATGTAGCCCGCGGGCCGTATGTTGCGCATGCCTGATCTAAATCTATATTAATAAAGCAATCGTGTTGTCTGTCTGTCGGTCACACCTTCGGTTGTGCCGTCTCAAATTCCGCCATATTTGAAAATGTCGAAATCGATATATTTTTTTTTCTTCATGAAAGTACATAGATGTTACATTTTAGGAAAGAGCTTTAAAAACTGATAATTTTTTCTGCGTACACTTCATCTGTTACTTTAATAGTTTTAGAGATATTTCAATTCTAAACGCATACTCCACCGAACAAAACGTAAATATAGCGTGATTCATTAACAGCGTGATTCTCATTAAAAAATGAATCACTGAGAAATGAAAAAAATATTCCCATGCGGTGACGTCAAACTTCAAAAGAGATAAAGTCGGACGTCACCGCATGGTTTTTTTTAACCTATGGCTTTATTTGGAAAATTAATCCATATTTACAGGCAACACAAACAGCAAAGAACTAAGCATTGAACAGATGCATAAAGCACAACAGTGAACAAAGTCAGATAAAAAGTGTTAAAAGTTCATAGAAAGTTCATCATGTCTCTAGCGTCCCAGTATAATTTGGTAAAGTTCTCACTTTTTTGGGCTTCCGGATCAAGTCCTGGGCATATAAGTAGGTGATCTGCATTCATATTGCCTGCCCTGCAGACCTGGCATTCATTTTTGGTTAGGATGCCAATTCGGTTTAAATGTTCTGCTAGACAGTCGTGGCCTGTTTTAAGTCTGTAATGTGCCACTGATTCTGTACGGGATTTATGACTATAGTCTTTCCAGCTGTCCTGGATCTCTTCCCAACGTTTCCCTTTAGATAGTAAGTTCTGTTCTGTCTTAAGTTTTAAAGAGATTTTGTTGTAAATGTTTTTCTTTATTGAGCCTGTAGAGATTGGAACCGCATAGGTAAATTTTTCATTTACCTCTTGATATATTACGCTAACGTGCGTGGCACTAGAATTGACGTTTATGTAAAATGAAGAATGGCAACTGCTACGGAAATTTTATTTTGCTTTCGCACATTGTTGGCTAATAAACTGACAAAAATCATTAAAAAATTAAGTAAAAAAACTAATTGAGCCCCAATTTCGTTTTTGCTGCGTTGCCTTTCTCGGGTCTGTAACGGCATAAAATGTAAATTATTGATTTAAAATTGACTCTCAAATATTTTTATAATTTTTAAATGTTACTTTTGTAATTATTGTTAAAATTAATTGTGTGGCAACAGTTATATACATAGTTTCTCTTTAGAATTCAATTGAGTTGAAAAATAAAATGGTTTGGTGTTGATAAGTTGTATTCTTAGTTTTTCTTTAGTTAAATACCGTTAAATTAAACAGGTCTTTAATATTAAGTGAGCCGAATTTGGTCCCGGTCGGTGAAACAGTCTAGGATTCTATAGCGCACAAACTAACAGACGAGCTCTTTTATATGCATAGATATAAAATAGTTCCGTGACTAACTGACAGATAATATCACGCACATACCAAAACCGCTGGTCCTAACGTGCTGAAAGTACTTTCATTTGAACACAATCAACACGAAATCGGCGGCCATCATAAACTCGAAAGCGAAGTACATTCTCACCGATTCAAATTTGGTGGAAAGTTTTATCAGCTAACTGAGAAATACGAAGTGAGTTTAGCTCCCGAGAAATGCCCTGAGTACCGATTTTCTTCTAGCTTGCGGGAACGCCCTCATCGTGACGTCATTTCTGACGTTTCTCGATAGCGAATTCTTTTCGAAAGGTCTGAGACTAGGCCCGTAGGCCCGTAGGCCCGTATATCCTTTCTTGAGAGGTTGTTGAATCATTAAACGTGAACATGTAGATAAGATTCTTTTTGTTCTCATTTCATAGTTCTATATCTATCTTCAGTTTTGTTTGCACGTGGTTTTCAGTTTTGATTTTAGATATATAGAATCATGTTTGAACTGTCCAAACAACAAATAATTCTTTAATTTTCATTTTCATTTTACCGATTTTTTTCCAAAACTGTTCATATTTCATGTATTTCTTTCTTTGATGATTAGTTTAGTTTTTGGTTTTAGATAAATATTCTACTAAGATATTTTTGTATGAAGTTTACCATTTCTTTATTTTGTTGATTACATGCTAAAATATTTTTAAAATGCATATTCACATTTTCTTTATATAAATATTTATATTTAGGAAATTTTGGTGTTTATTGAGAGGTTTATTTGTTTTTCCACAATACCATGTGCTCCGGAAGCCTGTTTAATATTTCAATTGTGCTTATCTTTTGACTAAACCGAATACAGAATATATCGCAACATAGACATGTGCAATTCTAATACATGCACTCATATAATTTCAATGTACAATGAATTATTATGCCACCAATAACACAAATTTCAGGAAATTTGAATTTTTGTATTGCAGGAATATAGACTAAAGTAGCCAGCCGATTTATTTTCATATGAAAATTTATCTTTTTGTAATGCAGATATGCTCATATCATACTTGGTGGTGGTGGGTGTTAATACGAATAACAAATTTTTCTTTTTGCGGTTTTGTGGGGGGGGGGGCACTGCAAATTAATAGTGCCTCTTATGAAAATTCTCCCTCTCAATCAATCAATTCTAAGCCGTCTGTCTGTCTGGTGGACGGATAACCCGAGCATAGCCGGGCTTCGCCCGGCTAGTACTTAATAAATGTGTATTTATGTTAAAGAATTCCATTAAAGAATTTTATCCCAAAAGTAAATCTTGCATTTATTGAACTGGGACAGTTTCGACGATGGAAAAAAATGAAAACTTTCATTATAAAAAACCTCAGCATTTTCCAAGTAAAATCTATTACCTTATCATACTATTATATTTATGAAAACTACACTTAATTGTTATTGTATTACAGTAAGAAACCACCCACAATTTGCATTAAACATTGTACAGAAGAAATCGGAAAAGGGCTTTTAAACAACAGTCCTCTGATACGTGCTTATCTCTAGGTACGCTTAATTTTTTTTTCTTCATGGAAACACTTCAAATGTACACGAATGTGTAAAACTATATTAGAAAATTCAAGTGAACGTAAACATAAACCCGCATATAGTTAAACTAAATCCATCGCTCTGTAAATTAATACATTTTGGAGATAAAGTATTATTAAACCAAATTTCCCGTTTGTGTTTTGTGTAATGGACGGGAATTTTTTTAGCACTTAAATATAGATTTTTTTTTTTTTTGGGGGGGGGGAGTATAATTCATTATAATATAATAACCCCGGTAAGGTGAATCGACGATGTTGTGATTCGTCGTGCCTCTATAGAACTAGACACAAAGCAGAGACTCCATCAGAAGGCTTTTTTAAATACATTTATTCGGACAACACAATTCAGTTACAGCAATTTATGCAGTAGTTAAAGTGCTCTTTTTCTCTAGTACAATATCCATAAAGAGCTAAGTTACATTTGGAACAGTTCACAGAAGTTTTGTTTTCTTTACATAATTTAATTTGGCATTTTTTACGTTTGAAAGATGGTTGACAATCAGTAATCATTCTTTTTCTCCTCGATTGACACGTGACGGCGCGCATCTCCCCAAAGAAGGGGGAAAGAAGTGATGTCACGTGGTTCGCCTCTCGCAGATTGGAGCGGGAACACTACAATAACATTAGAATTTTCAATTTTTAAAACTTTTTAATACCTAAAGCGCATTTAAACGTATATTTTTGGAATCCAAAAAGCGCCTTAATTTTTTTAACTAACCTTGAAAATTCGTTATTCTGAAAATATATAATATCCCAGTTCCTTGAAATTTAATATGTTCTGCTAAAAGAGGCTCATAACTTAAAAAAGTCTGGTTTTATAGTGAGAAATTCATAGGTTGGTTCTTTATTTCCATTTAAAAAAAAGGAAAATCAATTTAAAGATAGCTGTTTTAATTCATGCTGTAACCATTCCCATAATAAAGGATCAACCATGTCTTGGAAGCCAATAGTAAATCAACGAATTATAGAAAAGGTCTAAGAAATAGGGTCTTCTATTTTACTTGCATCAACACTCTGAATTAGAAACAGAATTAAATGTAATGTAAGATACAAAAGCACTTCAATTTTCCAGTTCTTAAATCTCTTACAAATTACTTTACAAATTACTTTTGTGTTTCCGTTGTTCGTTTAAGGTGGTAGAACGTATTGTATAATAAAAGAGTTTAAGCGTTTTAAAGCATGTTTTATGGTACACAACTTCACACTTCACACATGACTGTGAAATGGTTTTCTATTTGTTTTTACAGACAGCAGAGTTCACCTTAAAGAAGTGATAAGATTAGTGAAACCAAACCAAAGGACTGATTGCGTTTTATTTCCAGGTGTGACGTCACGCATCGCTTTCTGGTCCATGGCTGCAGCAAATTTACAATCTAAGGATACCCGCACCTAAAGATTTTAACACAACCTCTAAAATATACTCCTTCCACAATGGAACCATTCTCAAATTTAGTTCAATTCGTTTCATATTGTACGATGTAGGAAAACCTGTCTTAACTCCATTAAAATTCTTATACACTTTTTGATAATTACAAAGACTTTATAATAAATTAATATGATATGTTATGTTACATCTACAAAAGTTTTCTTTTTAAAACCATTGAGTAATATAAATACATTTTGTTTAAACTAATAAAATTAATTAGGATTTAACATATTTGGGGACATATCCCTTCTCAGTGACCGAGAGCATCTATATTATTATTCCATCCATGAATGTTTGGCCTCTAAAACTAACAGCGAATAACAGTAATTCGAGTTTTAAATTTGATTAAATTTTCACATGGTTTAAAAAAAAAATCAAAATGATCGTGATGTCCCTTTCAGTATTCAAATCATTTGATTGGCTAATCTTCAGGAACTAGGTGATCGGAATTCATTTTTACTTTCTGCTTCTTCTACTTTCACGTTGGCAGTGAAGCGGTTGCACCTGGATACCTGCTGGTTTACATACGTATACAACTCATAATCCGCTGAGAAAAATGGGTCTTAAACGAAGAACCGGCACTAAAAATCCACCAATTTTTAGCAGTGAATTTTTTATTCAGAATCATGCAGACATTATATCTTGCTTTGCTATGGTGTTTGTGATCGGTCTTCTGTTTCAGGTAAGTGATGTTAAGGTATAAATGTTTGTGTTGAAATACTGACCTGAATAACGTGGGTTTGACGTGTCCGCTGTCATTTATTGCGATCTCTTGTTTATTTGAAAATAAAGATTTTAATTAAAATCTAAGATCACTTATGAGACAGTTGCAGTCAAATAGAGTTTTCCGCTCACTGTTTAGCTTATATCATAAGATGAAAGTTTACGTGGCATTTAACCATATTGTGCTGATCACGTAGTTTTAATTTCGTAGCAATGCTTTAATAATGGTTATTGTTCCTCATTGGGTTATCAAACCCAAATAACCTCTTCAAATGCTTTAAAAATTTTTTAGTGTTGTTAACACTTCTCTATGACTGAAATAATTAACTTGTTCACCATTTTGAAGTTGACTTTCTTTTAATTTCCTTATTTCGTGTTTGTCATTGTATCCCACTGTACATCTGAAACAGAAATTTGAAATCAAATGTCTAACATATTGAAAATAAACCTTAGCGTATCAGAATTTCTGTGTTTTTAATTTAGTCAGCTTTTTGTTCCCAATATTCAAGGAAATATATGACCATTCATGTTTGGGACGTTAAAATTGATATTTTGGATTCAGAAGGAAACGAAATTTCATTATCTCTTAGTCTTTTGTTGATGTATTATTATGGCATTTTATAAATTTGTTTTTAACTAATACATTATAGCATATTGATAAAGTATATTTCAAACATTTTTACAACTTGATTATTAGATTTTTTTAGTCTATAAATGAAAAAAAAGTATTTTCAATGAAACCATTTTAAAATGATACTCCTTTTTCTCATTATACATAAAATTGTTCCCAAATCTTTAATCTTTTTTTAATTTTTTTACTCTCGCTTTAACAAGTACTTTATTTTTTCTTTATTTCTCAATTGTATATACTCATGATAAGTAAAATCTTTCCAATTGGTATACAATGTTAATCTATCACTGCCTAATGCTATTTTAAAACTTTTTCAGGTATCAGCACCATTAGCCTCAGTCTTTGTTGTAATGCACCACAATGTTACAGAAGGTTGGTTTTATATTATATTACATTTTAAAATTAATTAAATTTGATTCTCATCAAGAGAATATTCATGAATATCATTGTGTGAATGATATATTATAAAATTAGGTCAGAAAAGACTTTCATATGCCTATTACTCGGAATTTATTATCAGTAAAACATTCTTAAACAGAATTACATTTTAAGATGAAGATTTTTAGCATATTTAGTAATTATTGAATGTATTAAAACTGATTTTTTGTGTCAAAATTCATAAAAATAGTTTACTTCGTAAATAGTTAATAATTAATTTTCACTGGGAAAATTAGAATTACTAAAATTATAGTTCTGCTATATTTGCATTATATGAAATCAAAGATAAATAAATAAATTTATTTTCAGCAAAATAATTTAGCTTATGTGATGTATCATGTGATAATAATGCTGAAAAAAGTTTGACTGAAATATATTAAGATGAGTATTCTCAGGCAATCTGCTTGTAAGAGTAGCATTATTTGTTTGAAGAAAGTAGATATAAATTTTTATAAAACCCATATATATGATAACTGTAATAGATGCTGTTCATAAAGTCATTAATGTCCCTTCCTATTTTTAAGTTAGCCCTGAAAAATGTTTTCCTGATACTTTGTTTATTAAATAATTATTCATAGCTGATTTAATTAAGAGCTTTCTTTGTATTTAAATAAAGCAAGGGATTATATCTGAAATCATTTTATGTTTAGTTATTCTTAAGAATTCAGTGTATGTTTTAAATTTATTTTTCGATATTTTCTTTTTAAATTTTATAAATTTATAATGCTGCTAGGTGAAAATTTATATTTTTGGTTAATAGTGATATATTTTATAGGGTTTGTACAATCCTTAAAAGTCCTATTTTCAGTTTCTGTTTCCAAGAGCTCTTAAAAGTTTTTGAAAAGCATTTATTTTGACTTTCAATGTCCTTACATATTTTGAATTTACTTTCCAGTCTTTTAATAGTATTTATTTTTGAGTTGAAGTATAAGAATTTTCAGTATATTTCTTTCAACAATTGCCTTTAGGAAAATGCAGGGTAATAATTTTGTGTGTGCTAGTGTGTGTCATGTTGTTTGGAACTTTGTAACATACTTTATAAATAAGGATTTCTACATTTGGAATTCCTTCTATGATTAGCTGAGAGTTTTAAGTAATATTTTAAATATTTACTAATAATAAAATGCATATTTTAGCTCTTGAGCCCAGTGATACCGTTTTATATACATATGGAAGACAAGATGCCTGTGTTACAACATTTTATTTCCTCATCGCAATAGTTATGCATGCAATTTTCCAAGAGTATGCCCTTGATGTAAGTGTAAATTAATTTATTTTCTTTAATCTAAAGAACAGAAACAAAATATGGTTGTGTTGTAACATATTTGAAGAATTCTGACACATAGACACTCATATAATTCTGTATGGATTCATATGATTCTTGTCACTTGAAAATTTATTGAATTAAGTTAATGTAAATATTTTTTCATGTCTGGGAAATAGGAGAAAAGCAGCATTAAATTATTGGTCTTACAAACAATTGAAAGTTATACTGTTAGTTTGGGGACAAAAGAGAGAAAATAAACATTTAACAAGATAATGTTGCAATTTTGTCAGAATATTTTAACTTTTTGATTAACAAGTAGAATACATGTGGATTATGGACTTGTTGTACAGGAAAGATAATGAGCATCATTCATCATTGTTTTGCATATTGTAAATGATGCATTGAATGATTGTAGATTGCATCTAATGGGTTTCAGTTATAAAAGAGATATTGAATCATACAACATTAAGATTTTATGGCCTATTTATATAAGAAAAGAAAATTTGTAAAAAAGGAATAGAGAAAATTCAGCATCATATTTGGGGGGTGGTAATTCATCATCATCATATCCCAGGGTTGGCTAGGGCCTTCTGTTCAAGATTCCTAGACCTGGTCTGCCAGTTCCTCATTCCAGTCACTCTAAAATCTGATTCAACAGTGTCGAGCCATCTTAGTTTTGGCCTTCCTCTTTTCCGACTGGTAAAGGGCCTTGTAACAAAAATCTTTACTGGATTTTTTTCATCCATTCTAGCAATACAAGAGGCCCAGTTCATTCCTTTAATTTTAAAACTTTTAATAATATTGGGATCTTTAAAAAACCTGTAGATTTCTGAATTAAAACGTCTCTGCCATAGGCCATTTTCTTTGACATGACCAAGGATGCTTCTGAGAACCTTTCTCTCGAAGACTGCAATTCTGTATTCTCCATTTTTTTTGTTATAGTCCAAGTTCCAAACCATACATTAGGACTGGCCTAATGATAGTTTTATAGATAAGAAGCTTTGTTTTTCTAGAGAGAAACTGAGACTTCAATAAAGAGCGAAGTCCAAAGAAGGTTTTGTTGGCCAGTGAGATACGATTTTGAACTTCAGAAATGATATCATTTTTTGCATTAACAAAAGATCCAAGTTAATTAAAACCAGGAACAGTTTCAAATTCATAAGAGCCAATTTTCAAATGATTGGTTGTATCACCAGTAGAGGAAATTAATGTCTTAAAATTAAGGAAAGTGAGACTTACAAAATTAAACACTTGATACATGCTTCCATACTGCTGTTGAATCTTAATAGCATTAGATGTGAGGAATTTTTGTTTGAATGATTAAATAAGCTACTTTATTAACATTGCTTATAGGAGTTCAACTAATGAAAATGTAATTAAATAAATATATATATATATATATATATATATATATATATATATATCATTGTTTATTATCCCTTATCCTTATTTTTGGGCAACATTACATTAACTACATTATTTAGCTGCTTGTAAATTCCAAACTAATTGTTATATTTGTAATAGAATGTAATGAAATCATTTTATGAGTAATGTGAAATTTTTTGCTTTTATTCAATTCCAGTATATTCATTTGTAGTTTTATGATTTGTGTTGAAATGGTTTGTTATTTTTCAGAAACTTAACAGGAAACTTCATTTGTCCAAAGTTAAGCATAGCAAATTTAATGAATCTGGTCAGTTGCTTATATTTTACTTAGTTTCTCTCATCTGGGGTGGTGATATCATATTGAGAGTGAGTTACTTACTATAATTAGTTTCTGTATGTATTATTTTTTATATTTGTGTAAAAATGTACTTGTTTCATTTCATTTGTCCTTATCTGAATTTTTTACATTTTTATTCATTTAGAAGTAAAATAAATTTCCCTTTCTTTATTTATAATGATATTTAATTTTTATTTTTCTGTTATATTAAACTTTTATTTAAATATAATGGGAAACTTTGATAAGTGGACATAGGGTTACATGTACTAACTGTTAAAACAAATTAGCTTAATGTAGTTTCAGAGAAGACTGAATCATTGAATGTGCTTGAAACACTGATTAACTAGCCTTTTGTAGATTTATGAAGTTTTTGAGAGCTAAAGGAATCTTAGCTTGCTGCTCATTTGCAAATTGCTAAACTTTGCTCTCAGCTTCTGTAAAAGAAAAGACTAAATTGTGTTATTCCTGGATAGGAAAAAACTAAGTAATTATTTTGTTACATAAGGGAAAATTTGAATGGTTTACCTTGCTTTTTATTTTCTTATGTGATGTAATAAAATGTTATTGAAATGTACCTCACCTGTGTTTTGCTAAATATAGAAGAAAACATATTTTTATAACAACATAACATAGCTTAAAGTACTTAATTTGCTGTGGTTATAACATAACTTAAATTTTGGAAAACCATGAAATAATGTTTCTCTTAAAATTATTCGTGTTTGTTCCTGTGTCGCATAATAATGTAGTGAATAAGATTTTTATAATGGTTTTTGTGAAAAACAAATTAAATTTCAATCTTCATTAAAAGAGGAGGCAATGAGAACTGTTAGAATTTAAAAATATATTGGGAAAACTTAAAAGCAGTAAATGCTGTAAACATATGAAAAAGATGTTTGTAGGAATGAAATATTTTAGGTTGTTAAGTTAAAACATTCTACAGCTTTCTGCAGTATGAATAGTATGTATTTTCTCTTCGACAATTTGTATATTTCATATGTAATAAGTTGTTATATTCTAGGAAGGATATTTGCTGAATATAAGCAAGCTTTGGCAAGACTACCCTCATAATGAAATGACGTAAGTTAAGCCTGAATCTTTTTAGAAAAATTAGATTTTATCTAATATGAAACACATTTTAATTTTGTGTCTACTTTTTATCCTTATGTTAATTTGATGTAATGACTAGTATGCCAATAAAAGTTTTAAAAACTGATAATGTGTAATTAAATAAAAGTATTGAAATATCTGCAAGGCTTGATTTACATTGTAAAATAAGTTTTATTTAATATTAAGAGAATTGATATTTTTGTCTTTGTTCACTTGAGAATTTTAAATGTTAAATAGCAATGTGGTAATATAATACAATACCTGTGTGGGGCTTGAGGTAGCCTAGTGGAGGTGCTCAGTTTGATTCCTGCTGCCACCATTAAATACATTCGTGTCTAGGCCAGATATTAGCATGTTAAATCTAGAAAGTCCAATGTTTTCAGAGATGGTAGCAGAAGGTATAATTCCCCCAGATGTTGCGCGTGGAGATGCTCTGTCTAAATTGTGGTGCTAGTCTATTCACCTGCACAGATTCATTCCCAGGCCTTAGTTGTTATGGTTGGGCCATGTTTTATTGCATTGGGAATTGGAAATACAATACTTGTGTTAATTGAGAGGATGCTTGGATTTTCCTCTAGTTCTGTTTATCCCTGGTGCTGTCAGTGTTCATATTTATTTTTATGTAATTTAATTTTGTGAATAGGAAAAAAATCTGAAATCGAAAGATGCTTAAGATTTTCAAATGAAATTTAAGAATAAAGTTTGAACTTTATATATATATATATATTGTTTTATGATTCAGCTTTGTATTTTTTAGATTTATTAATCAGTTTTATTCCTAGTATCATGTCACTATGTACTATACAGTTTTCCACATTCTTTTGGCTTAAAACTTTCTTTGCTAAGTTATTATAAAAATGACCACACACATATGTATATCCAGAAAGAGATTAAGATATGTATTTCTTGTCTTTCGTCTCTTGGAATAAAGAATTTTTAAAAAATCACTGCTTGCTGATTAATAAAGGCTTGAGATTTTCAGTTATCTCAGTTTGATAATTTCTAAAAAAGTTATGTATAAGTATTTTTGACCATATTTAAATATTTATAAAATTTGTTAAAATTTTTAATTCATAGCTTTACATTGATTGTCAGTTTTAATTGTTTCTATTATGTTTTAGATTCATGTTCAAGTTCTATTTCATAGTTCAACTTGCATACTGGCTGCATTGCTATCCTGAACTTTACTTTCAGAAAGTAAAAAAGGTAATTAGCTATGATGGGTTTAAATGTTATAAGCTTATTTTTGAATATTTTCTCAGTATCCTAAAATGTGAAGGGCTGTATGCATACAAAATTTCTAAAGGCAGGTTTTGGGATAGTTTAATATTAACATATTTTGTCTATTTGATTATGGGTTTTTTAAGGTTTTGATTTATTTAAAAAAATCTAGGTTTGATTAGGGAGATAAAACTTTTAAATACAAGCACAGCATAAATATTTAAAAATTTAAAAATTCTTTTTAAAACAGCTCAAATTTATTCAGCTTATTTTTCTCTGTATAAAAACACTGTCTGAGGTGTTGAATGTGTAGTAATCATAACCTAGACAATGCATTAGTAACTTTATCTGGTTGTGAAGCAAAAAATAAAAAAGTTTAACATTTGTATTGGATTAAATACTTTATAGGTACTGCAATTGCAAATGAATGAATTTAAAAATAGATGGAAAATAAGTTGGGAATGAAAAAAATTCTATGATATTGTCAGAATGTTGGGAATAAAAAAATCTTTCTAAATTCATTCTTTTAATGTAAATACTTCCAAAGAATTCCATACTTGCTGCTTCATGATAGTTTGCATTATAATTGTATTTATCATCTTTAAAGTTTTATATATCAGAATTGTACTTTCCATAACTTTGTGTGTGGCTTAAAGATGAGGCTGGTAACTACTGAATTGCAGGCCATCTGATTCCATTATATAAAGTGTCTATCTGGTGAACTGAGATAGGTGCTTGGCTGTGAATACATTGACACAAGGTTAAAACTTAACAAACTTTAATGGCCATAAATCATTTAAAACACTAAACTCAACAATTTCTAATCTATATAAAAACACTCGCACAACACGTGTAGCTGGGAAAATAACTGGCTAGCACATTTGAAAATAGAAGAAAGTGATCTAGGAAGAAAATCGGGTTCTTCCTTTTTATTCCTTTTCCAACTTGCTGCACCTGTGCATAACACTTGCACCAGTCTTATCATATGCAATATTGGAAAGTTCTCTTCTTCACAGTGAAGCTGCCACATGTGCTCATTTATATAGGGCAGGGATTCCCAACGGGGTCCAGGTGGACCCTTGGGGGGTCGATGGAAGTTCTATAGTATTCCAGGTGTCTATTGGGGTCTATGATAAATTTTTCTGTTTTAAAATTTAATTTAATTTTTTAATAATGTAATTATTAGGTAATATTTGTTTTAATATGCATAAATACAGATTTGCATAGGATGGAGTGATCCATACATCTAAAGTCGAATGTCATGACGCTTTTGTATATGCCTTGAATTCTGCCGTCGGCTTTTATTTGTGTATCAACACTAGGCAGAACTGGGGAATTACACTGGACCTTAAACAGCACATGGGTCCTCCCAATGCAACCAATCAGAAGCAGTTACCTTTTTCTCTTGGCGATGTTTGTGCAATTACAATCTGTGTTTCTGAAATCTTGTTTATATTTGGGAAATTAAAAATGAAAATAGTACAAAATTAATAAAACATAAACCTAATGAACCACTTTTTCTAATTTTTTGTTCATATTCTTAGTCAAATTGTTGTGGTTAAGTGTTTTATGTGCAATTATTATTAATTATTATAATTATATTGTACGCTGTAAATTATAGAGAAAAATGTGAGGGGGGAGGTTGATGAAGAAATCATTCTTTTAAATGGGGTCGATGTAGGAAAAAGGTTGGGAACCCCTGATATAGAGAATTATTGTAGTTATATTTCCTATTAAATATGTTTTCAATTTGAATTGAAACTCATTTTATTTCTTTTCCATGGTTTTAAAGAAACAGTAATGTTTATTTTTTGCATCTAGAACACTATTCCAAATTTGGCTCTCTCTCTCTCTCTCTCTCTCTTTTTAAAAAAAAATTAGCTGTATTTGTGATTTGGTATTTTAGCTGTGTAAGTTAACTTTAAAATAATCATTCTACTTACAGGATGAAATGAAACCCAGGATAATTTACACAACTCTGTATTTGGCCTTTTTGACTGCTGCTTATGTGCTTAAGTAAGTACAGAAGATTACCTGATATTAAAAACATTTTTTTTTTTAAATTTTCAGAAAAGTACATCAATAATATTAATAATTTATAGATCATACTATTAATTTAAATAAGTTTGGGAATGAAAAATACTTTTTTGCCATAACATATACATTATATAAATGTAAAAGCCAAAAAAACCTTAATCTCTAAATTTATTTCATAAACCACTCCTGACCTATAAATTACTATTTCAATTAATGTATATCCCCTTAAGTTTTATGTTTAGATTGCACATATGACAGATTTCATTCAAAGCATGAGAAATTCTGTTTATTTGCATCTCTTATGGGTCAATCCATGTTCTGAATAAAAACTAAGACCCCTCTTCTTTTACGTTTGTATGATTTGGTTGACAGAAGGTTGCAGACTTTTGTACTGAACATATGTATGTTGAATATCAGTATAAAGAAGACTTTTACACACACATATATATATTACATATATATATTCTACAATTTTATAAGTAAAGAAATTTGTGAAAACATTTTGAAACCTTTCCTTCGAAACTCCATTCAGTTTTACTTTAAATTCATTACTGTACAGTCATTTTAGATAATGCAGAATTGCAGAAATTTTGCTAAAGAATGGAAACAAGCTTTTACTGAGAGATTTTATAAGGATATATGTTTAGGTCCATCTGCATATCATTTAATGTCAGTCTAACAAGCATAAAATTTGGTGAGAATTATGTCAATTAAGTTAACATCATAGTTGAACTATTTTTAATGTGTTTTGTTTTTTAATAAACAGTTATGAAGAAATGAATTGTTAAAGTTTTACATAATCATTCATTATGTGGTGCATTTGTAGTTTTGGTATTAGTTTGCATTATGGATCTTTAACCTGTTTTGTATATAATTATAAATATTTATTTTTAGCTTTACTCGTATCGCCATTTGCCTGTCAGTGATGCATTATCTGGTTGAAAGTGTGTTTCATACAGCAAGACTTTTGTATTTTGCTGAAAAAGCAAAGGCGGCTACTTATGGGTAAGTATTATTTGTCTTTTTTTTTAACTATAAGTAATATAAATTATTTTAAGTGTGTTACATTTTTAACTCTTGTGCTACTTGTAATTTTTGTATTCTTTTTTATTGTAATAAGAACATAGGGATAAGATAATTTTTTAACATCGATAATTTCTCTAAATTTTGAACAACCCCCCCCCCCCCAAAAAAAAAAAAAAAAAAAAAAAAAAAAAAAAAAAAAAAAAACTGTGTATTCCTAGGGGATGTGGGCAGCTTTAAAAGGAAAATTGTAAAATGACAAGCAAACTAAATGTGGCTGGAAATTTTTTGTTGTGTATCAGAATATATGTTGTAGATGACAGAAATTAGCTTTTAAACTTTTGTATAAACCTTTGACTCAAATGTGCTTGCTCATTTGGCATATGAATGTATGAATGTGAAATGAGTTATGGAGGAAAATACCATCAGTGCCTTTCTGAAAAGGTTGTATAACTCCTTTAATTGAGTAACTTGACTCCCCAAAAAGCCTCTGTGAAGCTGGAATTTCTGCTTTTTTACCTGAACGTAGAAAGAGGGTAAAATTTTCTGATGTAGTACTGAAATGAAAAATTGTCTTATAGTATTCTTTATTTTTCAGTATTGCAAAAAGAAAAAAAATCTAGAAATATAAGAGCATTGGACCCCAAATAATTGCCATAACATTCCCTGAGGTCAAAACATTTAATAAAAAGTCATTGTGATCCTTGCTAAAATAGTGTTATCCTTTTAGAATTTTTTCTCTTACTACTTTATATGATTTAAAAGTATTACCATTTTACTTTTATACTGTTTACTGATAGCTAGTAACAATACTTTGCATATATGCTTGACTATATCTTTTTGTTTCTTTGTTCTATATTAGTCTTGCAATCTTGCATAACTTTTGTCTGTAAAGGTGTTAAAAGTAGTGATGTAGTAAATTAATTTCAAATTATAGAGTTATTGATATCGTTACTTAATTGATAGGCTCATAAGATATCCAAAAAAGTGCTTAAAAGGCTTTTATTAGAAATTTATGGCTCACAACAGTTCTTTAGCATTTTGAAATTTGTTTCTGAAGATGAGTTTGTAATATAACAATGCAAAATTGTATTCAACCAAATTTATGTGATTTTCTGAAATTAGTCAATTAAATGACAATTATAGTAAGAAAGGTTTCATTCACAATATATTACCATACAATTTATTGCCTATATATTTTTGTTTTAAATTTTTTTTACTGCTTTTTGAGTATAGCCATGTGAAAGTCATATTTATGTATGTGTTTATGCCAACTGAGCTTATTGGTGTAATCTGAACTCTTGGCAGTTGCCAATGAAGGCGATCATATTGTACCCCTTCTGTGCCTGGGAGGAGAGGTATTTTGTTGTATGCAGACGAGTCTGCAAGCTCGGTTCCCATATCGTTGGCGTTCGACATCATACCTTCGAATAAAGTTTCGTTTTTGTTTACAGTCCACAATTCAATCTTATCGAACTCTCCAGTATGAATATATAATTTGAAAGTAAAAGGTTTAAAGAAGGTGGGGGAATATAAAATTTAAATATCTATGACATGCCTTCTTTTTCCATTTTGCTCACATTAACTTTTTAATGCATATTGGATATTTCCAGGCAGGCTTGCACATTTACATTATGTTTGTTACATTTTACAGCCATAAGAGTTAATGTAAGAGGATTTGGTGCTTTGTCTACTGATTACTTAGTCAGATGCTTAAAATCCTTTTACAGTGTTGTTACGAGACTTTAGAAAATTGTTTGTCCTTTGTTACTTTTATATAGGTTAGTTCCTAGTGATGTTGACTGTAAAATATGGTAGATAGTCTTGTATTAGCATCTTTCCACTGCAAAAAACTTTAGTCTTATCTAATTGATAATACTCAGTATAAAATTGTATATTTCTGCATTTATGACATGTTTACTACTGGTATTGTCTTACTTTCTTCCTTTGTACATATTGCACATAACAGAGGTAGCTTATTAGAGAGCTCCTCATACCTTTGTAGTAGAAGTTATGTTTTCTCTGTTTGCTGTATATTGTTAATTCTGTCTTGTCACAGAACAAGTATTATAATTTTAGATTGTTCTGAATATTTTTTTTTCTTTTTTTCCCCAATTGATGTCTGTACAGTAATAGCAAATAAGCAAGGGAAGTTGAATCTTTCCCTGGTTAGAAGTTTCATTCTGTACAGGTACAGCTGTAATCAAAATGTGTATGAATATATAATTTTTTCCAACAAGCATCTAAATATTACATACTTCGTCTTTGAAGACATGAATCCTGAGCTACAGAACAACCTAATAATCTGTCAATAAATAGAAATTCTCAATCACAATGTCTGGCTGACATATTGTGGTTTGTTCTAAAAATATTGCCTGAGACTTAAAGAAAGAGAGAGAAAAAGAAATAATATTTTTGTGATAAAGAAAAATGCAATCAAATTGTTATTTTAAGTTATGTTTTTTCAAGTAAGTGTTTCGGCTCTTATGTAATATTGAAATAATAAAAAATATACTGATGCCATTGTTCAAGTTGAGAGTAGGAAAATCACTCTTTAACATATTCGCTGCCACTAAAATTGGCATATCGATCCTCAGATGCCGACGTTTCTATGGTGTCCACCGCAACATCACTATCTCCTTCCGATTCGCTCGTAGAATCCCAACCATAATCTTCATCGTCTGTGCTGTCATAATCAGAAAGATCACTCTTTTCTAAAAATTCTAATATTTCGGCATCAGTCAATTTTTCATTTACTTTCCTTTTCTTGGGCTGTGAAGGTCCTGCCATACTTGTACTGTCTGCCATTTTTAAAAACACACATAAAAAAATTCAAACACAAAATTTGAAAACCATGTGCGTAAAATATAAAAATAATGCTTCACTAACATGCCTCAACAAGATCTTTGTTCAAACTCCAAGGCCACACTAAATATAGAGCAAATAGCTTATCCTAGTTGACCAACGCACCATAGTTGAGCGTCGCCGGCATGGGAGGTAGCACCATGCTGACGCACTAGAGTGTCAGTGGCAGCGAACGTGTTAATAATGTTCTTTTACTTAAATACTTTTTACTAGTGAAGCATATGTTACCTATGACATATCATTTGCAGTTTATGGGTTAAAATTTTATTTAATTTAAAATTTTTTACCAAAAGCTAAGGACCTTCAAGAGAGAGAGAGAAAGAAAAAAAAACTTTTAGAGAATTTTAAGAAAAGTGAGAACCACAAATGTTTCACAAATATTCATAATGAATGTTTTTTTATGTACATATCTAGGCAGTCTGCAAAAGTATTATACTGATCATGTCATAGCTTTGAGTTTTGTATTAGACTACAGCAAAATGATCATTTCAGGAGGACATATGACTGGAAATATGCTTTTAAACTTTTAAAACTTGAAATCTCCTAAGAGAGTATTCAAAGTTTTTTTTTTTTCATTTTGCATACATAGTAGCAAAATATAAAATTTGCAAGCATATCCCCCCCTTTTTTTTACAAATTTATTTTGAGAATTTGTGTGCAGTATCTCAATTTAAGTTTTTCTACTCTTTAAAAAGTCTGATTTAAAATTAAAAAATTTTGCTTAAATGAGAGATATCCTTTGAAATTTTAAAATAAAATTATGACTTTTGTCAGTCAGTCATCAAAAAATGATTTGAAGCTGCTGTAGCTGGGTAGTAGCATATCATAACCTTGTGACAAAAAAATATAAAGAATTTATCTCTGTTGGCACTGTATGTTTGCCCAAAAAAATGTTAAGGGAGCATCAGAATATCCTTATATCCTAACCTTGAAAAGATAGTGAAAGCTAATGAGTCATCATATGGCAATTCTTAAGAAAATTTTTCATATCCTGATGTATTTTCCTGTAGTCAAAACTAAGGTACAAAATTTTAGATTGAATGATATCACTAGAAGGAATAAATATTTGTTCTGTAGATGTGCTGAAAACAAAAGAATTACTTTCCTAATTGTAGATTCCTCATGTTTCATGAATATCATACTTTGATGATGTGATCAAGAGAGAAGCTGAAGATGATAGATTAAGAATATCCCATCGAACAAAAATCCTCCGATAGCTTGCTCAAAGAATGAAAAGTTAAACTGAGTTTGGCATTTCAAAAAATAAATAAAAAATATATAAGTAAATAAAAATAAATTTCCTTATAATAGTTTCTAACAAATGGTAGTTGAAGCTATATAATAGTAATGGAGAATGCAAAGAGATGAGAGCATGAATATACAGAGAAGTATCTTAACATGCAATATATTTTTTTAAAGGCATCTTTAATAATAGGCCGGGTGATGGCTGAATGGTTAAGGTGCTGGCATATGGTACTTGAGTTCAAGTCCCACTCTTGGCATGGATGTTTGTAGCTGTTCAGAATCGACTTTAAACAGAAGGTCCCGGTCTAATTAGCCCTTGTGTCGCAAAAAATTACCATAGCGCTCTCAGCCAACCAACCATTAATAATAGATAATGACCTTATGAAAAAATTTGCTGTGCTATTAAATATTGTTTGTATACAGTGGTGGCTTGTCCTTGAGGACCTTAAGATCTAGATCACACTAATAACTTTAAATGTTATAGCAGTTTTGACAAAATTGGTCAGATTTATTAAAAGTAAATTTTCAAATAATTGTCAAGCTTAAATTAAAAATTATCTGCAGGTAGAGAATCTTCCCTTCTCAATTTGTTGCTTAAAAAAATGTGAATGAAATACTTTGTTAAATACCCCTTTGTGCAGTAGTCTGTTGTTAAGTCATAAATTGTCCTGTTCTTGGCATATAGTTTTAAATTTGTTAACCCTACTACTTTAACAGAACTGGTGGTTTTCCTATTGGAAGGTTCAGCTGGACTCAAGTGTAGAATATTTGTGTGCTGGAGATTTTTTTCTTCTTCCGATTGCATTCTAAATTTCTCATAGAATCATTATTTTTATTTAATTTCATTCTGTTAAAAAACTGGTTTTATATTTTTTGTTATGTAAATTATTCTTACTTTAGTTATTCCATTCATGTTGAATAAAATGTCAACTAAACACTCTTTTTTTTTTTCCCTTATAGATTTATGGTGTGGAATTTTCTGTTTGTTCTTGTAAGATTAGGCTCTATCACTCTCTCAGTTTTAACCTTCTGGTATGGATTAGCATTTCAACAATCCACCAATGTTATGGATATTGCTTCAGGTAATTTCAATACTCAGCTTATTAGAATCAACTGTCTAGTTGCTGTTTGTTTGCTTCAAGCCTGGATGATGTGGAATTTCATCAACTTCCATTTGAAAAGAATGAGAGAGAGAGCTGCACAAATTGCCTCCAGCAAGAAGAAAGCATTGGCCAAGAAAGAAAAGAAACTCAAGAAAGATGAATGTAAGTTTTTTTTTTACACTTTTTTTAAGAATAATTTTATTGATAATGGAACATTTTGCAAAGGTCTACATCTTGCCTGTACATGTGCCATAATTTCTGCCAGGTAATTTACAGACTATACGAGGGTGTTTTGGAAAGTAATGATACACCACAGACTGCAGGAAAGGAAAAGTTTTGGTGAACACTTTGGCAACATAGATTGTAACTTTGAACCTTTTGCTTTTTCCTTGCGGTCATTTGTTACTTCTATGCTGAGTCTTGTTTGAGTAGCACATGTTTATAATGGCTCCTACAATTCAGAATCCCGCCAAATGTGAAGTGCATTCCGTCATACGTTTTTTTTTCATGCAAAAGGTGATTGTCCAGCCGATATTCTCAAAGAAATTGTTTCCATCTATGAGAACATTATGAATAGCCAAAATGTAACATATTGGTGTCATTTTTCTCTGGAGGTAGGACCAACATTCATGATGAACACGGAACAGGTAGGTCATCTGTGCTCTCTGACACCCTTCTTCAAAGAACAGAGGAAGCAATTCGAGCAAATAGGCTCTCAAATTAAAAGAATTGCATGAAATCATATTGGAAGTGTCTATGACAACTCTTTATGAAGCTGTGACTGTGACTTTAGGGTACCAGAAATTTTGTGCACGCTGGGTTCCGAAAATGTTAACAGAAGAACACAAAAAGAAAAGGATGGGCTACATACTCAACTTCCTCACACGCTAAGCAGAAACAGGTGATCAGTTTCTTAATAACATTGTTACTGGTGATGAAGCATGGGTTTATCACCACACACCAGAATCCAAACAATAGTCAATGCAATGCCACCATACAGATTCCCCAAAAGCCAAGAAATTCAAGACTTCAATTTCAGCAAAAAATGTCAGGGCTTCTGTTTTCTGGGACACACAAGGCATTCTTCTGATTGACTTCATGCCTCCTGGAACCACAATTATTGCTGATGCATATTGCTGGACTTTGAGACGTCTTAGATGGGCAATTCAAAACAAACGTAGGGGCATACTGACAAGTGGAGTCTGCTTGCTTCATGACAACACTCGTCCTCACACAGCACTTTTAACCAAAGCACTACTCAAAAGTTTCAAGTGGGATGTTTTAGACCATCCGCCATTCAGCCCTGACCCAGGGACTTCCATTTATTCCTTTACCTGAAGAAACATCTTGCAGGTCAAAAATTCCACGACGATGAAATTAAAACTGAAGTTGAAATATGGTTTCGACAACAGGCGGCAAGCTTCTATGATTGTGGGATACAAAAGCTTGTATCCAGACTTAACAAATGCTTGGACAATGGTGGCAACTATATAAAAAAAATAAGGCATGAACCAGTAAGTAATTTGTAATGGATGTTTTATCAATTAAAATTTTTTTGAATGAGTATGCAGCATTGTATCGTTACTTTCCAAAACACTTGTATGTTATAAGATTTATTCTACATGGGGTAGATCATTCTATATACTCTAAACTTTTTTATGAACAAACACAAATAATTTTTCAGGAAAAATTATCTAAAAAATTATAAAGATATGTTCTATCTGCAGTTATATGAATTTCTGAAAGGTCTGCTGGTAAATAAACTCTCACCTCTTAAAAGTTTATGATAAAATTAAAGCTTTAAAAAAGCAAATTTTAATTTACTTCAAATTATGGAAGAAGGCCTAAATTCCACAAGGAAATTTACTGACTCTTACCTTCCTGATTCTGGGAACAAATGGTATTATAATTTACCCATCTTAAAATTAACATTTTGTTAACAATTATTAACTTACTGCAAATACTTAGTTATCAAGGACTTATCCTGATGGATAATTTGTTATATCAGCATTCTCATACAGAAATGCATAGCCCATACTAAAATTTCATTTCTTAGATGTGTTGCCCTGAAATCAAAATTTATCACATTTTGCATCATTTCATAACTTTTACATTCAGTGGAATTAGGTAAACAGGGATATTATTTTCATTTCTGCAGGTAATATTTAGGGGGAAATGCTGTAATGGTGTAGTTTGAATATTCTCTTATAATTTGTAAGGAGTTTTCGAAAGGCTTGTATTTCCAAGACAATCCATTATATTTTTCTTAGTTATGTTAAATAATAAAAACTTTAGACTACAGACAATTATAGATTTGTTAGACCATATATGTTCGATATTAAATCTTTATACTTATTGAGGATATGAAGTGGGATTTTTTAATATTTGTAAATTACATACTGCCATTGTGACAGAAGAGTTTAGAGGCCATTTGGAAAATGTTAACTGATTCCATTTATGGTTTATGTCAATATTTTTAAAGATTTTGAGTTGTAACATCAGTTGATAAGCTTTTGGAACTATTAATTATTTATAAATTTTCTTTAGGAGCAATGTGTATTTTGTCAACTTGTTTAGTATAATTATTTTTATACTTTTTATTGTGTTTGTTAATGTCTTCTATAAGACTCTTTAAAATGAATTTGAAAGGATTCTTGGACATTTTGAAATATGTTTAAGAACAAATTTTTGAAATTTAATTTCTGTTTGCTGTTTTATGAAAAAATATGTACACGATTTTTTTTTTTATTTTTTTCCTTTTCTAAAAATTTTAAGAATAGCACTATTTAGTGAAACATGAAGCGGGTAACCTCTAACTTTTATCAATTATAATGTAACTATAATATAAAGTGTAAACAAAAATTTATTCAGAATTTGGTCAACAAATACCAAAGTCTCTTATCTGGGTTGAAATTTAGAACTGTTTGAAAAATTATTTCATGTAGTAAATTACCAGAAATGAGTTTTTAATTTTTAACAAAAAAAAAACAAATGTAGATAGTGAAAATATGCTATGATTGAATGCAGATTCAGCTGTAAATGAAAGCATTTAAAGATATATTTGTTGATTCTAAGTGCTAGTGGATTTTGCCATCACTTGAAGTTTATATTGTACAGTAAGTATTATTTTAATCCTAAATTATGTCATCAAAGTAGTGCATCTGTAATATTTCCAAGGTAAAACATTCAATAGGGAGAATTTTAAATGTATAGTTTTCAACCTTAAAGCGCATCTTTAAGAATCAGATTTAAAAAAAGTTATACATGTTTAGTGTTCAGATTTAAAGAAATGATTAATTTAAATAACTTTATTGAAAAACAAAATAAGCTTTGGATTTTTACTTGTGATGTAATTAGGATCCTTAATGAAAATTTAAATGTATTTTAATCTTTGGAGTATTTTAAAATTTGAAAGCGATACACACTCAAATCAAGTACTGAATTTGTTTATTGTGTACAGAATTTGATGGATCATTTTTGGGGCATAGAGGGGGAAAAAAATTATTTCATGTTATGTTTATTAAAGTTAAAAATTGCTTTAATTTTATTTCAAATATTTATTTGTGTAATAATCCTTGTAATCCAATGTTAAACATTTCAAAAAAGATGTAGCTCCATCAAGAAAATGTATGAATCTTCAGCAAATGCAACTACAGTTATTGATCTAGATTTTATCATTGTTAAGAGCTTCTAAGCAGCATATGAAATTCCATCTATCATATTCTTTGGTTATATCGTTCTGTGAAATGCAGAATAGAGCCAAAACTTTCATCATGACTGCAGTTGTGTATGTGAGATAAACATATTTTTTTCAAAGTAGTGAAAAGTTTATTGTACAAGGAACCTTTTAATTTGAAAAATGAAAAACAACGAAAAAACTCACAACTTAAAAGGATTTTGACACTACTACTGTAGTTTACATGCACAGAGACTTATGGCATGTCACTTATTACTTTTAAAAGAGTTGCCTAACTACAAAACTGCTGATGAGGGTGAGAAATTTATTCATTTCTGTGACACATAAAGCTGAAGTGTTTAATTTTTTATCAACATTCCTCTTTTTTACATTTTCTTGTAATCTGTAAAATTGCTCATGTACTGCAGTGGGGAAAATAATTACTAAGTAAAGTTTTTTACTCCTGGGCTTATTTTAAGCCATCTCCGATCAACCCACAATTTAATTGTTGTTGTGTTAACCAAATATAATTTTTGCTCATCTTTATAACCAGTTAAGGGCCATGAATGTATATATATGTATATGCATATATATGTATATATATATATATATATATATATATATATATATATATATATATATATATATATATATATATATATATATATATATATATATATATATATATATATATATATATGTATGTATATTGTCATGGGTTCCGACATATCAAAAGTTAGAAAAGAGCAGACAAACCAATTAAGGCGAACAAACGGGATGGAAAATGAAAGAATGAAATGACGCCAGCTTATACAAGAAACCAGAAGAAGGATAACAAATTGAAGAGAGCAGTTAAAAGACAGACCAACGAGGGGTCTACTAAAAGGGGACAATGAGAGAAAAGATGATTGTTGACATAGAGGAAACGACCCCACACATTTGGGATGTTCTGGGAAAACAAGATTCCTAGAAGTGTAGGGGAGAGTCGAAGGCTGAATTATTTTAATGTGAAATGCCATCACTCAGAATGGTCAAGAGAGAAGATTTAGGGGGTTGAATTTAGCAAATCGAAATGGAAATGAGAGAAAGGATAGAACATGAGTGACGAATGAAATGAAACGGGCAGAGCATTCAGAAGATTAAAAAAATAGAGAGAGTGAGAATATTAATGAATCTATGATTAGATTTGGCGCTGAGACTCAGCACACTGATATGAAGTAGTAGCCTCCTAAGAGAGAAGTTCTCAAAAGATTATATGCGAGATTGCGCCCAGACTCAGTGCATCACTATAATCTGGCAAACCAACGATGAGCGGAAATAGGTGAGCACCCGAGCCTAAAAGATTGCCGAACCTCTGCAATCTGATGATGAGCAGGAGATAGATGACATCGGAGCCGAAAAAGATTCCCCGACCTCTACAAGCCAGTGACGATAATTGACCGGAGGAAAACCTGTCCTGTCTGCACAGCCCGCTAATCGCCAAACTTCGTTCCGTGCCGTCCAGCGAAATTTGATGAATGCATCACCGGAGAGAATTACATCCGAAAAAGATACCCCAACCGATGCTAGATGATATGCTAGCAAGTGTCCCTCTACAGTCTGCAAAAATGGAGATAACCTTTAACTACCTATTGCCAAAGTGTCAGTAAATCCCCGAGTCATATAATATAGGCTGAAGTTAAGAAATAATATATATTGCATACTATAATATATATAAGAAATATTATATATATGTATGTATATATATGTATGTATATATGTATATGTATATATATATGTATGTATATATATATATGTATATGTATATATATATGTATGTATATATATATATGTATGTATATATATATATGTATATGTATATATATATGTATGTATATATAAAATTAATATATGTAAAATTCCATTATGTGTAGGAACTTTTAAGGCCTTAAGAGAAAAAAATATGTATTGTGATTTTATGGATTAATTTTTTATTTTTATTTTATGTTAATGTTTTGTTATGAAGCAATAATACATTAAGCTTTTTGTTAGGAAGTGGTTTAGATAAATATTTACTTACTCTTAAGAAATTTTCAGGAAAAATATATCTTGTGTTATGTCTCAAGGCTTCATGTGAATAATTTTTACTCTGCTGCGAGTTTTTACCTTAAATTTGAGTTTCACTGTATTATTTTTCTTCAGTTATTTGTTCTTCATTTGGTTTTTAACTTCACTTGCATATCTTTTAAATTTTGCAGTTAAAAATGAAAGAATATCTTATCACTATCCCAGAAGAAAACATAAAAAGCATAAATAAAAACTTTATTTGTATTTAAGTATTTGCAGAAGAAATTTGACTCTTTCGTTTGTGGAATAAAAAAAGATTAAAAAATTTACGGCATCATTTTATTATTTCTACTGCATTTCCATTTTCAAATATCTGTTAGTTATACTATTTTTTTTGTTTATCATCAAACAAATATTTTGTGTTGGTGCTTGAGTTTTGAAAATCTTCATATCATCTAAGCTGTGCTAGTCTACACTATTAAAAACAATTCATCTGATTCTTCCTCCAAACAAATAAACAGGAATAATAGTAAGTTTTCATTCAGGGTTTAGTTCTGTTATTAATCTCTGAGAGGCAGAGTGAGTCTGAGGATATATCGTTGATTTAAATTGTAGTTTTCTCAAGTATAATTTTTCTTTTATTATTAAATATTTTGTTTCTGTCATCTATATTTGCAAAAATTCTGGAATAGGACTTTTGAATACTGCTGTGAAATGAACACCAAGTTTCTTTCTGTTCATTTTTCTCTGCATGTTTTTTTAGAAAATAACAATTTGGTTTGTGTGTGTTGATTGAGTCTGTAATATGTAGCAAACTGATAAAATTCCTTACAGAGAGAGGAAAAACAAGTCTCTTTAACTTAAAATGTGTTATTTAAAAAAAATAAGATTTCATCATCATTTAAATTTTTTTTAGCAGTTTTTAAAAATAATAAATTTGTGTAATAAATATGATTAAAAAGATTATAAATCTGGGTATTAAGTATCTAGATAAAAAAAAAAGTTTTCACCAAGTTAATTTCTGGAGTTTTTTGTCTCTGCTGTGGTCTCAAAAATAGATCACACTTCCAAAACACTTTTGAAAGAATTAATATATTTTTGTCCCATACATAGCTTGAAATTTTTAAATTTTTATTTTATGCATTGTTAATATGGGGGGGGGGAATCAGATTTTTAAATGTTTACCCATCTGGATATGGAAAATGTGAAACAAAATGAAAACAAAGCATTATTTCCCTTACAAATGCTATCTTGGAAATATAAAAGAATAACAGGAATCTATTTTATGAGCATTATGCTGACATATGCATTTTGATATGCATGTATTTGTTAGATATTTTAAAGACTCAGTAATTAAACAGAGTGCTATTTAGAACATGTAATATTCAGTCTGTTTTGTGGTAATTTGTATCCATCATAAATGTCATTTATTCCAGTTTCATGCATGAGCTGTTTTCTATGTTTTTTCTTGTGTTAATTTAAATATACCCCATTCTGTAACTTCCATAGCTTTGATTGTGATACTGTGAAAGGATACTTGTAAATTGTGTATTCGGATCAAACTCTAATCTTTTTTCTTAGAATTTTATTAAAAGTCACATAGAATTTTAATGTCTAACTAGTAGGTACCCATCAAAACATGATGGCTAGATAGTAAATAAATTTATTAATACACAAATTATACTCAACACATCATTGCAAAATGTTGAAAATCATAATAATGCACAGAAACAAATTAATGTGTTTAAGTGGCCTCGTGCTTAGTGAGTATCTTAACGCCGGATTTAAAAATGTCACTGAGCATATGCAGAAAGCAATTTTTTTAAAAATTGCAAATTATCGCTAATTAAGCAGCGTGAAATAAACAATTTCCATCAGGTTTAATCTTATATTTCACAAACATAATTTTCATAAAAATAAAAATGGTAGACAGAGAGATCTAGAGCGACTGCTCGTAATAAACGTGTTTATCATTAAAACATATCACTGAGCATGTGCAGAAATCAATTTTTTTAATTGTAAATTATTGCTCAGTAATATAAGTTGCGGGTACAAAATTCAAATTTGACAAATCTACAGATCACAATCTTTCGTTTAAGACCAAAATGAAGTAAATGGATGCAGTAGTTTTCTCTCACGGACTGCCCAAGAAGTTGGCTTAGCAATTTAAATGTATAGATAGGACCTGAAGATGGGCACTTAACATCACATAAGAACCTCACTTGTTAACAATGTTGTTTTGGGGAGTTATGCCACACAGGTGGTAATGTAAAATTTTGTAGGCACCATAATGAGTGTTTTGAATGCAGTATGTTTTCTTTTGTACATCAAGGAAATTTTAAAAAACTCAAAAGCACTTACATGACAAAGAAAATACTAGAGTACAGATAGTTGAATAATTATTTTACACCCTGATCTAAGTAACAATGTGTGAACTCATGCCATTTACCTACAGAAGTTTCTAAAACACTGTCTATCATAAGTTTTAAAAAGGGTTTTTAATAGATTAATCACAAACAAAATTGCAATCTTTGGTCTGATATGCAATGCAAGAAAGCTAACATTTTGTTTGATTTTCTAAACAAATTTGAAATTAAAAAAAAAAAATAAATAAATTAGAGGTCAATGCCTTGACGATATAATATGCATATATAGGTTTTGTGTGTATGATGACATCTTTGTAAACTTAATATTTTGATTTCACAAACATGAACTTTAACAAATTCGATATTTGAAGTAACTGTTTTAATGATAAACTGCAATAATCCAGCAATAACTGTTTGTACAGTTTATTGCTGGAAGCAAATCATGAGTTTCCCCTGTTGCGTCTGCTGTGATTGACAAAATTTAATTCATAAATTCAAACAAAATGCAACTTACATACTAAAGTTACATTTCCTTAAATTCATTTATTGATTAATAATTTTTTTTATAAGTATGCCTTTTCTGTCAGATTCCACTGTATATTTTTTTGCATGATTCAAAACGATTTGAGTTTCTAGACATCAGTATTGAAAACATACTGACTTTTGATTTACCTTATTTTTGCCTTTCTGCTACATGAATATCTGATACAAGCCTTAAACTCAGGGCTTGTGAAAGTAACACTGTCATGAGATATATTTGACAACTTCATTTAACTACAATGACCTTTGCTTGATATTACAAATAGGCATTATGATGATGACATTCCCATATCTTGAGGACAAGGCTTATTGAGGTGCATTTATACACTGGAAGTATCAAGCAGTAAATCTTAAATTATGAGTCTCTATAAGCAAGGAATCGTGAGATATAACTCATCATTGAAATATATGATAATATTTTGATCGCAAATAAAAGCAATATTAACTGATATACATCTGTAAGCTGAAAATTTCTTAGAGATACCTAGAAAAGTATTTAATTTGATAACAGCATTTAAAGCATAAATTAGATCCTCTGAAATACTCTGTTGTTATTAATATTGTTTTAAAACATTGTAAATAGAAAAAAGTTGGTCAAGCACTTTCCCTTAGCTCTCAAATATGAACTTTCATGTAGCAGTTGATTATTTAAAATATTGATGAATTTTTGCCATTAAATGGGAAAAGTCATACTCATTTCTTTATTTAATGAATGAAAAGCATCTTCACTGCAACGATAAACTTGAGAAAAGAAAACGTTTTGCATTATTGAAAATTATTTTTAACCAAAAATAATTACATAAAATATCATTGCACCATATTTACAGGTCTTCAAAAATCTTAGAAAGAGGTAATATAAGTTAAAATGTGGTTACAATAGACCAGAGGTCCCCAAACTTGTTTGTCTCGTAGACCCCTTTCCGATTTTTTCTGTTTTGGGTAGACCCCCTTGCTATCCTAATACTGATTTTTTACAAATTCATCAACTTTAAATGTTTTGCTTTTCCAAATAAAGCCATAGGTTTAAAAAAAAAAAAAAAAAAATTGCAGCTGACACAGAGCTACTCACTTTGACAGGTTTACTGTAGAATAAAAAATTTTAAAATAAAAAAAATAAAATAATATATATGTGTGTGTGTCTTAAGTTTTACAGTTATGCATTAATTAAAATGATACAAAATGCAAATCTAGTAACATTTTTACATAGAATAAATACACAACAAAATCAGTGCTTTTAATGGGAGGGATAAGCCTGATGCATTGATAGCAAAATTTCAATATTCGGCTTCAATTTAGTCAGGTTTAACCTTAAATCTCCTCAGCGAATGATTTCTTTCTTTTTGGTTTTGTTTTGTTTTGTTGTTGTTGTAAGGAGATTGACAACCGCGCTGAAACCCCTTTCCATAAGGTATGAAGAGATGGAAAAGCTATCAAAAACTTTCTCGCGATAGTTCATAATGCAGGATATGTAACAGGTTGTAACTCTTTGATGGGGTATATGTAACTCTTTGAGGCCAGAATTGTTGATTTCCCTTTCTAAACTGCACCTTAAGTTCTTCGTTGGTGATTATACCGATCAGTTCTTCTTGTAACATGACATCCGTTTCTTCAATGTCGCCGTGTGGATTGATAATCCACTGTGGTATTTCCATAGTCAATACATCTTCAAACCTAATTTCAAAGTTTGTGTGAAGGACATCTAAATGCTCAACGTAGGCTGAAAGGTCATCACCCTGGCAGTTTGCCTATGACAAATTGGGAAACTGGCAAGTTCAATATAACGGCCACCTGCTGGCCCTCGCTGAAACCGTTCAGTTCAGAAGTCCATGATGTCACAACACAAGTTACACGTATTGCGGCCGAAAAGTGAATAATTTCTTACACAATTTTATGAAATATACATATAATTAAGACATGTATCTATCTACTATAAGAAAGTACTCGTATTACGTAAATACCTCCATAGGTACTGTCTGTGTTAGGCGGATTATTACATTTACGGGAAGCCAAAATTGTGGTGACGGCCTGTCTAACTCGTGGACCCCCATTTACATCTCATGTACCCCCAATTTTCTTTTTCACTGGCATGGACCCCTTGCAGGTCTATATCGACCCCTGGGGGTCGATATAGACCACTTTGGGAATGACTGCAATAGACTCTGGGGGCATTCACGACTGCTCAGGTACAGTCATAATTTCTCGTGTTACTGCAATTTAGGAAATAATTAATTGAAATTATCCAATAAACAATTAGCCAAGAGTTGTTAATTATATGACTTGAAAATGTAGCCACCCATGTCATATAGTGGTTAGCATCTTGGTCTTCCATGGTGTGGGTTCAGGTTCGAATCCCGGATAAGGTAGGGACATTTCTGTGCTGTCCCCCCATAAGGAACATTACTGGCTCTTCTATATGGTGTTACCATATATATTCTAGCCAACTGATTCGCGATGTGGGTAGGTCAATGTCCCCAAGACAAAGTACCGGCCACGTTGGAGAAAACATTTAAAAATGGAGGGATAGTTTTTATACTTCAGGGAAAACCCCAAGCTCGTTCTTTGGGGCCTTTAGAGAAATTATTTATTAAAATTTTACACTTTCTACATGAATATATGATTGGAAACTACGTTATTATAACCCGTTGCTACGGCAGCTTACTGGATAACTGGAGGGTGGGATTCCCAAAAATTTAGGTAGCAGCTGACGAGCCACGATAGAGATTTAATTTGAAGGTCCTCTGTGGCTGCTGGATGACGCCAAGACACCAGATTCCCCCTATTTATACACCCATATGCCCGACGTTCGCGCATACATTATCACTACTTAAACAAACATCTCTGGCGCACAGTTTCTGAGATCAGAGAAATTAGATATTAATTCTTAAAAAAATTGTTTGACTATATGTATAGCAAACCTTTGCATATAATACAAAAAAACCTTTATTTTTAATTATAAATATATGTAATATGATGCATTTCTAAGTGACTAGTAGTTACAAAATTATAACATTTTACGTTGTTCAAAAAGAAAGAAAATTCGCTAAGATCTTCTCTCATTTATTTTTTAATGCCTTTGAGTTAAACGACTTTCAATATAAAACTAAAATACACTATTACGCGTTTTGAATACAAAATAATTTACTTTAAGGCAGCTCTCCTCGTCAGTTGACCTCGGAAATATTTCAATTTTCATTAAGCTAGGATGAATTTCCCTATCAGTATTAGGGTTTATACAAAAACCTACTTTTTGAAAAACCGGTTTTCGAATTCCAGATTTCCAAAAAACCGGTTTCAGCCGGTTTTCGAATTTTTGTCAAAAAAATAGAATAGGGAAAAATATTTTATTTAATTTATATAAAGTAACAAAAAACGAAATCAATATCAAAGTCAAAATATTAAAAAAAATTAAGGATTACACATTACTTACACAAAATAACGAAAACTCACACAAAAATTTCAAATTTCAAATAATATTTATATTTATTTCACTAATTTTAATTTCTCCTAAGAAAATAGGATTTTAAAAAACATAAAATATCCACTGAACGGTGGCTAAGTCTTGTTCTTATTTTGTACACAATATTGCCTGAAATTGAAAATACTCGTTCACTAGCTACTGAGCTTGGTTTTATAGTTTTCAGGGCATCAAATAACAAATCTAAGTTTTTGGCTCTTTTATTCGTTTCCTCAAATAAGGAAAATTCAGCTTTCAGTGTCTTTGGATTTGTAAGTTTTTCTTCAGGGTCTTCAAGAAACTCGCAACGTTGAAAAAATGTGTCTGCTGCCCGTTGCATAGAATGAATAGCAAATGAAATAAGTTAAAAATTAATTTTTACCTAATAATTTGAATCCTTTTAAACCGGTTTTCTAAATTTAAAAACCGGTTTTCAAATGTGACAAATTTATTTTAAAAACCGGGTTTGAAAAACCGTCAAACCCTAATCAGTATTATTCATATCACAGATAGCAAATGCATACTTTTGTACATAAGATGCAATTTTGCATCATAGACTTTTAAATATAAGATGCGTATTCTGAATTGAAAGTTAGTTTTTTTACATGGCTTTTTATTATTAACATCTGTTGCTACAAATTTAAAAAAATAAGTTTGATAAAAATTAAGATGACTCTTTTGAAAAGCACGTGTATTATGTTTCAAAATCGATTTTTAAATGCAGAAAGTAGAATTAAAAAATTTACAATTGTTAATCTGTGTTAAGAAAAATACTTAAAGGAGTATACCTTGGAGATTGAAGATCTTGAGGTCATCTGACGCGCCGCCATATTTTTGGTATTTGTTTAGGTTTTTAAAGAGTAACTCTTTGTTGGTCTTCGCAGCATAGTTATGTAGTGTCCTGTAATTGGTACATCCATAATTTTTGATTGACGTACTGTTTATTTAAAAAACTAAGTGGTAGAAAAATCTTATTGAAAATAATAAAAATATAAACGAGTTGACGAAATACTAAGAAATATATCGGAGAAATTATTTTCCTTTTATATTCTAGATATAAAAATTTGAATTCCTTGTTTTATGAAACTTAAACTGTGTCACTAATTATGTTAATAAAGCCTTACGAATTTTGTAAAATTACTTTAATGCAATATATGAAGGATCTCTGTGTTTTAAATTGTATGCATTTCACTGTGCATTTTATGAAAATTTTCCATTACCCTTGTTTAATTAGCTATACATTTTGAATAATGTATGTCTTTTTGATTAGTGAAGAAGGCATCAGAGGAGGATGTAAATGAGCTGCCTGAAGTGGACCAGAATACCAAAAAAGACCTAAGAGCTCGAACTGGTGCTACCACAAGTCCAAAATCAAAAAGAAACTAATTATTTGAATACACAATAAAAACGTTTTTGATTATGGGTTATTTTTTCATTATTCCTTTTGCCACCAAGTGGCAGATGAATTTCAGTTGTTTTTTTTTACTTTGTTCCACTTTTATTTCAGAGTTTACATTAAAAGTTTAATTTTCTTTTGTATTTGTGTACTTTATTCTGGTGCTGTTTTTAATTCAAATAATAATTATAATAAATGTCAGAAAAATATAATAAACTATAAAGAAACTTAGTTCTAGATTTTAAATACGCACTAAGGTATTGATTAGGTATTGCTGTATTACTTGTTTTATTGGAAGTTTTAGCGAACTTGAAAGAAAGCGGAAACGCTTATCTGTCAAAGTGATAACAATGGCTTAATAGATTAATATCTCAATAATGGACTCTGGTCACTTGCTAACATATGTTGCTCTGCGGCAGTCGTTAATTTGGGTGTGATACTAGGTTGCAAGATTCCTTATGTAGGACAGTCTATGATTTCTATGTTTATATGCATCTGTGCTGTGTGGTATGTTACAGACGAATAACCGCCTTTGTAGGTGAGTGTCTTCTGCTTTTGAAATTACAATAATAATGTGGTCAGTTTACGAGTTAAACTTAATCCAAAATGCTCCGCGTTTCATCATTTTTTATGTTGATTTCTTTATCAAAGTTTTTAAAATACATTATTTTTGTTTAAAAGAATGCAAAAACAGTGGTCATCTTCTAGAGTTTCAACATCTGTCTTATAACGTATGTTTGGGGCTTGTCAGAAATCAAATGGAATATCTAGCGTTGCCACTATTATTACTGATACTCCATACATTCATATTATTTAGGACATCCATTATATTAGTTGGGACACTATATATCCGAGCTGGTGAAATCGGGCAATTAGTTGCCAGGTCAATCATCTTAATTTGAGGCCTGTAGAAGCGTTACTTTCTGTTTGACTCTTCTTTAAATGATCCATATTCGTTGAAACAGATATGATCCATTGGGATTTTAAAGCTCATAGGAGAGAGGAATCAAATATTATAAGTCCCCTCAAGTCTTCAAATTTGAATTGTCAACGCTTAAATAATTTGAAAGGCTCTTTACCTTGATTTATGCGTTCATACATATGTACCTATTTAACGTATTAGCTAAGAAGAATAATCGAATGCAAATAGTAGCTGCTTTGTTCAGGGCCCGATTTAGAAAATTCTTGACTATAGGCACAACTCTGGATGGGGGCGTGAAATTTCCAAAATTGACACACACACACACCAAAAAAAAAAAAAAAAAAAAAATCATGAATCATTGTGAAAGTACCATTTTACCAAGAATTGGCTATATGAAGCGTAGAAGCCTAGAACATTATCAAATAAAAAAAAAAGGCAATACAACATATTAACTTCTTCATTAACACACCAATACCATTCAGCCAGAAAAACTTATCAATACCTTATATACACTATAACATACATATGATGAACTATACATATGATGAACTAATCAATCAATCAAATTTTAAAGGATATATAAAAAAAAATTGCTATTTAAAACTGTAAAATAGAAAAAAGAATTGGGATGTTTCCCTTTTAAAATTAAAATTTTTTTTGGGGGCCCCCCAACATTCGTGGGCTCCTAGGCCCGGGCCTACCAGGCCTAATGGGAAATCAGGGCCTGGCTTTGTTGCATGGTATGTGTTTCGACGACATTTTAAAATATGATGGCAGCTCATGAATTACTCTTGATATTTAGGATCTCAGATGTTGACGTGTTTAACAGCATTTGATTCAAAATTTTCTCGTTCATCGTAGGTAGGAGTAGATATAATGTTAAGTAAATAACGTGGGTATAATGGTTTAGAGGTCGACTGAAAGCTAGTAAAATGTATTAACATCTTATTTTGCGTCGACTAAATTAAAGCTGAAGCATCACAGAATGCATGTATATACAATAGGCGGTATCCCAAACTTAAGAAGAATTGTTTAAACATTATGTAGAGTGTTTAAAGCAATATATCAGCCATAATTTTTATCTAAATTAGTCTCACCAGCTAAACTAGTGATGTCCAGATTAATCTCTTCAATCAAAACAAGTTACTTTACTTTAAGTTTTATTCTGTTTCATTAAAATCCTCATGAGATGAATTATTGTGTTGCTTTAGAACGTAATATGGAAGAAAGACCGATTGTTAGTTTCGAAGTAAAATAACTGGAAGGGCACTCACACAGTGAGATCTTCAGCTATGAATGCCTTCAAAATATCATCTCCAGGCTTTGGGGAATGTTCCAAGATACCGAAGATGTTACCGGTCCAAAAGAATTTAGTCTTTTATGGATCTCAACCCCCTCTGGAAAGACGTTGTCTTACATTTACTGCAGGACATTCTTAGCCTTGTTTGCAACCAGCTCAGGATTAAATGTTCAAAGACAAAATATTTATAGAAGAATCAGTATCTATGCCAGAGAGATAGCAGTTTGTTTTCTGTTCTCCGTTGCAGACAAAGGGGCATGTTTAGAATGGAGTCAGAAGCACCGAAACTGGACTCTGAATCAGGGGAGCAACGAATTTCGACTGATGATTTCAGATTTTTTCTATTTGAATCTCCGGAAAGCCGTGGATCCAATAAAGATACCAATAACATCATGGTATGGGCAGGTATCATGTTGAAAGAAAGCAAAGAGCTCCAGAACATCAGCAGCGTTACAGATAAGGGGATTTGTATCTCTTATTTTACGCCTCACGTCAGAAGTATCGTGTTCAGTATCATATTGATTTGGTTCGGAGAATATGAAAGCGTCTAAATGAATAAATAATGGATAACAGTATCAGGTTATAATGATGAAACACTGACTTTCAATCTATGGAATTAAATTAGTCTTTTACTTAACAATCTGCATGATTATCAATACTCCTTATAAGGCGAGGAATTTCAAAACTATCCTTTCCTCACTATAAGTGATTTTTCGTAATTTGAAAAAAATCTTTTGCAGGTAACCATGATTCCAACGCTAAATTTCGTAAGGAAATACAGTTAAAAAAAAAATTAACATTCAGCTACACCTACATTTAAGAGTGCCACCTTAATCGGAATCCTTTGCTATCTCTCTCCTTTTTTTTTAATCTATTTATTGTTTTATTGACTTTTTAAAAAAATGCGTGTGTTAATCTATGTATAATATATTAACTACCTACCAAAAAGTATTTGGACACTGTGATAGAAAAGAAAAACAATATTTATTCATATTCAATAGTTGGTAGAGCCTACACGAGAGACAACTGCAGCCTAAACCCATCGGAGCATGTTTTCCACAAGTCCTTGTGTGATGGTTAGTGGTATTTTCTTCCGCTCGGCTTGGAAAAAACATGGAAGTTCCTTTACCGATTTTGGATGGTTGTTGCACCTTAATTCGGCGATCCAACTCGTCCCAAAGGTTCTCGATAGGGTTCAGGTCTGGTCTCTGGGCAGGCCAGTCCATTCGGTTAACCCCATTATCACCATACCAATCCATGGTGGACCTCGTAAAATGACAGCTGGCGTTGTCATTCTAGAAGTAACACGGGTCCAATCCGTACAATTGCCACAACGTAGGAAGCACACTGTCATCCAAAATAGTGCAGTAGGTGTCGGCGTTTAGCTTAGCATGAATTGGGGCCAAGGGTCCTTGTCCATACCAGGAAAAACACCTACAGACCATAATTCCACCTCCGCCGAACTTTACTGTGGGCACAATGCATTCTGGCAGGAGGCGTTCTCCAGGCAGACGCCAGATCCTGCCATCCGAATGGTAGAGGATGAACCTTGATTCGTCGCTCCAGAGAACCCATTTCCACTGATAAGGATTTCTAAGGACCACTTTCGACGTGCTTTGCATCACATTAATCGAGCAGAGCGGTTGGAATTTGTGATCAAAGGCTTATGGGCAGCAGTACGACCATGAAAACCAAGCAGATGTGCTTCCTTACGCATGGTATTCATCGTTACGCATCCTTACGCATCGTACATCATCCTTACGCATGGTATTCATCGAAACAACACTCACGGATGCCTGTTGAAACTCCTGGAGTATGTGGGCGATCGGTTGGGTGCGGTTCTTCCGAATTTCTCTGGACAGCATCCGTCGGTCTCTATCTCCCAGTTTCGTGGGTCTGCCGATTCGGGACACATTCCGATAATCTCCGCTCATGTGTGTGGGCTGTGTTTGAACTGAGGAACGACGCCTTCGTACACACTCGCAGGATTTATTTTATCACAACACAACACACTTAAACATAAAAAAAAGAGTTTTCTTGGCTCCTACTCTAGCAAAGCGATCTCCTCCGCGAGAGCGTACTTCCAACTGTTGTTTTTCGTCTGCAAACAGGAAGCGCTGGGAGGGACCTCTAGCGGCTGAAAATAACTCGGTCCGCCCCGCCCCCCCCCACACACATATATATACACTCAAGAGCCAAAATATTATGACCACCCCTACAATTCGCCTGGATGACGTGGAAGGCACGTGATCAGGTGGAAGTGGTATTTAACTGCTGCTGGAGAGTCTGAAGAATCATTCTTTCACTTACTTCTGTGTGTGATGGGAAAGTCTACGGATCTAAGCGACTTTGATAGAGGGCAGATTGTAATGGTTCGAAGGCTCGGAATAAGTATTTCCGAAACTGCACGACTCATGGGTTGTTCGCGACCTACAGTTGTTAGTACTTATGCAAAGTGGATGAATGACGGTGAAACCAGCAGTAGACGACATGGTGTTGGACGTCCAAAGAAAAAGGCCGTCGGGAACTGTCTCGCATGGTGAAGCAAAACCGGACCCAGACAGTGGCTCAGCTGACAGCCCAATACAATGCAGGGCCAAGTAGAATAGTATCGCAGCACACTGTTAAGCGGTCACTGTTTGATATGGGGCTACGCAGCAAACGTCCCACTCGTGTGTCTTTGCTGCCAAGCGTCATCGCCAACTGCGCCTGCGCTGGGCCCGGGAACATCGCGACTGGTCCATGGATCAGTGGGAGAGAGTTGCCTGGTCAGATGAATCACGGTTTGTCATTCATCACGCCGATGGCCGTGTCAGGATACGCAGTCTTCCAGGCGAACTGTTGCTCCCTCACTGTACAGTAGGTCATACACAGGCCGGTGGTGGCGGTATTATGCTTTGGGGGACGTTCTCTTGGGTGTCTCTGGGACCCGTGGTTGTGGTAGAGCAGACCATGAATGCTACAGGGTATCTGAACATCATTGCGGACCAGTTGCACCCTTACATGGCCTCTGTTTTTCCAGCTGGAAATGGAATGTTCCAACAGGACAACGCCCCGTGTCACAAGGCTAAAATTGTGTTGGAGTGGTTCCAGGAACATTATGCTGAATTCCAGTTAATGTCCTGGCCGCCTAACTCACCGGATCTCAATCCGATAGAACACATTTGGGATGTCATGGGACGGCAGCTCAGAGTTCAAAGACCACCAATTCGCAATATCTCGGATTTGCGTGACCGTTGCTTAAACATCTGGTACAATCTGTCTCCGGCCATCTACCAAGGACTTGTGGCATCCATGCCAAGGCGGGTTGAAGCTGTGTTGCGCGCCAAAGGTGGGCCAACTCGTTATTGACAGGTGGTCATAATGTTTTGGCTCTTGAGTGTATATATATATATATATATATATATATATATATATATATATATATATATATATATGGGATTGCAGAACCGGGTACCTGAGTGTACTGGAAAATTTTTGGAACCGAAAACTCTGTTCCAGTGGTTGTAGAACGGGTTATTCGGAAGTAGTAAATCTTTGTTTTAAAAAGAACATTTTAATGGGGATAAACAGTTTTATCATGCCTCACAATTTATCCCTATATTGATAAATGGAACCATTTCTCTTAAGCGTATCCACAGTATTAACTACAATATCCCCCTTAACCACTTCACTAATCGTCCCTTCCTGCTGTAAAAGATATGCCATCGAGTATCATTTGTTTTCATTGATTTATCTTATTAATAAAAGCGAATGTTAGTGTGTGTGTGTGAGGCCTCGAGACGAATCTGTGAAACTTACAGGAATGAAATTTGGCACACGGGTAGTGCAGACTATGGGAAAGTGCACCTCGAAGCCCGAATTTTAAATTTTATTACCGTTAATTTTTAATTAATAAAAAACCAACAATTTTTGAAGGGTGAGTCCAAAAAATAGAACAGCTTCGCAGACGGCAGACGCCATATTTGAGATGTCAAAATCAATGCATTTTTTTTTTATGAAAGTACATAAATGTTACATATTTGAAAGAGCTTTGAAAACTGATAATTTTTTCTGCTTACAGTTATTCTGTTACTTAAAAAGTTTAACAGATATATTAATTCTAAAACTTCACCACCGAGACGAAACAATCAAATTACCCACTATGGTGCAGCCATCTGTCGGCAGCGACGGGAGTGGACTTCAAATTAATGTTCCTAATCAGTAAAATTTCAATTGTATATGATTTCAACTTTCAACAATTATATTAACGAAGTAGTAAGTATTTTCATCAAGTTTGGCGATTTTGTGTGTGGCGAGGTAACCATGCGATTTTGGCGAGATTTTGTTTTAATGTGTTGATTTTTTTAAATAATTTTTTGTATTGGTAACTCAATTCTTTTTTCTTTGCAGATTCAACTACCGTTGCTTGCTATTTCATTTGGTTCTATTTTTTTTATTTCATTTTCTGTAATTTTGCAGTTTTGAATTTAATCTCAGTTTCATTTCAGGGTCTTTCATTTTATTTGCTTTCATTTTGTGCCTAATGTTTTATGTCCTTAGCATTTTTTTTTTGAAGATGCCACAGTCTCCCGCAAACAGGACAAAACGGATATCCACTTTATCGACGATGCTCATTTAATGAGTGTTTTCAAGAGTGAAATATATCATGTTCTGTAAATGCCCCGAAAATATTTCTATACTGGAGATGTAGACAGATTAAAGAATTTAAGTAAACTTTTGTGTAATTTACACATTTGTGTGTGTTCAATTATTTAAATTAATAGATTTATATTTTTTAAACGTTTTATTCTTGCATTCTTTTAGGGGGTTTTAGTGTTGCGTGCGAGTGGAACACTGGTGTGTGGTTTTCAAATGATTTTAGCTTTTACTGGAAATTAGCAGAACATTAGCTTCCAAAACAGTAATCGTTTGGAAAGTTTTTATTTATATTATTACCATTAAAATGTATATCATTATCTTTATATTATCTTTGTAAGCTACACAACTCACTACCATAATACTCTTAAAATTTATATTTTAACACATTTCGGTTACCGCTGTTGTTCGTAAACACATGATCTTCATTGCCATGTTCATTTCAGAAATTTCTCATTGAGACGATGCTCATTTAATGCGTGTTTTCAAAAGTGAAATATACCATGTTCTGTAAATGTCCCGAAAATATTTATATACTGGAGATGTAGATAGATTAAAGAATTTAAGTAAACTTTTGTGTAATTTATACATTTGTGTGTGTTTAATTATTTAAAGTAAAAAAATATAAACAATTCAAATAAACAAAAGTTAAAAATCAAGCATAGACTGCTAAATCACTTTAACATAAGTTGCTCAGGTGGAGATGTTTTGTTGCCAGAACTTCCTGAACTGCCTGAGCCGCTAAAAAGTCTTATGAACGGAGATCACCCAAAATCAAAAAAATTCCTTAGCATGATCCGAAAGTACAACTGCAGCTTTCAAATGACATCTTTCGGAACATCTGCACCCATGAAGCAATCAACTGGATTGATGCCGACTTTTAGGATTCAGGGACAGATTTATCATAAGGTTGGATCCATCATGCCACTTCCAAATGAAGAAATAAAAATTTTTACAAATTTATTTCCTAGGCGATGAAGAAACCGAAGCTCAACGTCGTTGTTCTGTGATTCCTGGAACTGACAAAAGCCTGATAGTTGACTTACAAAAAATGCTGCACGAAAGCAATCAGTTCGTCAATCAATTTAAAATGGCACTCGAAGACACTCCAACTGATGACATGAAAATCATCATCAAGGCAGACAAAAAAACCAGCTGCAGGTCATGCACGAATATTTAACGTACCGATAGTGAATGAAGTGACAATTATCGTTGCCGGTAATGAATTTGAAAAAAGTGACATTGTTTTAATAATGCGCAGCAATGAACTAAAGAATATTTCCGAGACCCACATTTCGTATGACACTTTGCAGTATCCACTGATGTTTCCTCGAGGGGAAGATGGATATTCAATTAACCTTTAGCTTACGGGGCCCATATTTCCGATTTTCTCTTTAGAACGGGAAATTTCATACCCCCTTTGTAAGAACGCCCATCAAGGAGGAACCACTAATTGCCTCTCTCGGACCGTGGGAGAGTGTTTGCTACCCCGGGAGGGGGGGGGGGAGTTTTTACGAGAAAGAGTGTTTGCAATTTCCCTAATTCCTCTTCACATGGACAGACTGGCTATTTGTAAACATATTGTGACAACAAGGGGCTTTGTACATCTCGTTTATTTATTGTAACATGCGTTACCATTATTTATCGATTATAGTATTTTAATGGTGGGAAAGTTTTCAGAACAATTTCCAAGTAAAAAAAAGATGAAATTTAAGAAAATAAAGGGATATGTACAATCGAAAATAATACTAAAATTATTTATCTGCTCACGTGTATGTACAGAAAAAAAAAAATATATATATATATATAAAAATATATATATATATAAATATATATATATATATATATATATATATATATATATATATAAATATATATATATATAAATATATATATATATAAATATATATATATATATATATGTATATATATATGTATATATATATATATACATGTGTGTGTGTATATATATATACATATATATACATATATATATATACACATATATATACATATATATATATATACATATATATATATATATACATATATATATATATACATATATATATATATATATATACATATATATATATGCATATATATATATATATATATGCATATATATATATATATATATATATATATATATATATAAAACAGTTCCGTAACTGACTCATTCATTCACTGACTAACTGACTGACTGACATACAACGCACAGACCAAACCGCTGGACCTAAAGGGCTGAAATTTTACATGGCGATTCTTCTAATAGTGTAGGGGTGCACTAAGAAAGATTTTTCAAAAATTCTTCTTAGATTTTTTTTAATTAAATTTTTAAGCTGTTTTTTAAACTTTTTTTACGTTTGAATTTAAAATAATACATTGAGGGTTATAAAATTTATATCACGAGAAAGATCATAAAAATTCCTTCAAAATGAAATTTTTTTCGAATTTTTACCTCCATTTCCTGATTTTTGGTGAATTTTTAAAGATTAATTTTTAGAATTTAATTTATTAAATGCTGATCACGTGATTTCTTTTTCTGGTACTTTCAATAAATTTATCGTCACGTGCGTAACAACTAAATAGACAAAAAATATATATATAATAAATATATATATATATAAAAATATATATAATAGTGTATATATATATATATATATATATATATATATATATATAACATTAAAAACCCCATACCATTTTAAAATCTAACATTATTCTAAATTCCCTTGGGCGTACGAGCTAAATTTCGCTTTTGATTCTAAACTCTAATAACCTCGAGAGAAAATATTAAATGGCTTCCTTTTTCAAATAGGCGCGGCGTCCCCAATATTTTAGATAAGCTCTGCGCAGATTATATAAAACCACATGTGACTTATCGACAACAGCAAATCCCTAATCGCGATGATGATCACATGACAAAGTTTATATAAACCACATGAACGGAAACATGTACGCTTTTTGATCATGTAACTGACTTGGAAAGACGTATTCTCCGTCTAATAAAGATGTAATTAAATTAACGTTGTGGTGTTTTTGTGTCCGAGGGTGAGATGAAAAGCGGGAAAGGAAATTAAACATGTGATGCACGGCCGGGCGACAAGTCATCCATCTTTACCTCAAAAAGAAATACCACTCGCGCCTTCCTTCGTCGGCCCGCGCCCGTGCTATTACAAAAGTCGGCAGGATACCTCCCCTCGGATACAGACAGTGAGTTGAGCCGCCATCAATACTTTTCAACGGAGAAAAAACTCCCCTATCTTACCATGTGACATTGATAACTTTACTCGAATACAATATTGTGCTGTGTGTGTCGCGTACAAATCCCGTGGATTCCCACGAAGTGAACTTTGATTGAATCTGAAAATTAAATTTTTGTGTCAAAGAGGAGTTTCATTTCCGGATTAAATTAAGCCAAGATGATGTCGCTGACTTCGGAGTGTGGATTACCTACTATTAATGACTTTCAACGACGAGTTGTCGACCACCAGTGTTAGTTTTGTGTACTGCAATATGAATATTTTTCAGTCGTCGAATCATGTGAACTTCCGAAGTTTCGTGGCAGAGATTTCGTGAAAAAATATTTTCAGATTATGTGAAACGTCGATTTTCACTAATCGTTGACCTGGGGATAAAAATATCCCGAGAAATTCTGCGAAAACATATGCTGTGTGCAGTGGAATAGTCTGTTGGATACAACGTGCGAAGTTTTGAATTTAATTGACTGAAAATTCACTTTTATGAGAGACTGTCATCTAGTGTCATCTCCTATTGGGATACTGAGTTCTAGGACTATTTCGAAATAAAAACTGTCACCTTGGGACTAGCTAAGCTAAGAACTTCACCAAGATAAATTCAGAACCGAGCTGCAAATGTTAAAATTATGAAGATATGTAATGGTGAAAATTAATATGGATAATGGCAAGGGTGTGAATAACCACTTCAATTGGTAAGCTAAAATTTACGAATTATTGTTAAGGGTGAAAATTTTAATATTAATAGATATTGATAAAAATTTATTATAAATGTGTTTCGGTGAAAGTATTTTCAAATTGTTGATTTAATTAAGTACCTATGATAAAAAATAAATCGATAAAGAGTAAAACGAAAGTAAAAATCATTGGTTTAAAACGTGTATTTTGTTTTTGATTTTAAAATGTTTCATTTTGATTTGCATTTTGATGGAATTTTAAGAGTATATTTTTTCATATTATAAGATATTTGAATTTAAAGAAAATTTTGAGACTTATATGTGATAAATTTATTATAAGTGTGTGTTTTTAGTGTAATTTTATAATATTTCTATGTTCTTTTTCTGTTAATGAATATTTTAGTGTTTTAAGATAATTAATGATCCTTGGTTACGTTAAACTGAAATATTAAATGAGTAAAGTAATGTTACAAGTATCTAATTTAGCACGCAGTTCTGAATCGTCGCGGAGAAAAAAAAAATAACGTAAATCATTTCCGTTTTCGAGCGCCGTTGTATTACATTTCGAAGGTCGCCTCCGCAATAAATTTGAATGCTCAGCATTAGTTTTGTAAACACGATCACGAAAAGACCCAAACTTGTTTTGATTCATTTGACCTAGAATTTTTGCGACTTTTTAAATTTAAACATATGATGTCTGTGGTTTTGGTTTTGGAAAATATCTGCAGGGATAACATAGTAATTTTCAGACATCAAGAAAATTTTATAATTTAAGTACTTTGACATATTACATTTGATGTTGAAACCTCGTAAATTGTTCTACGAATTTAAGTAAAGGAGATTTCTGGAGGTTCAGTTCGACAGTTAAAATTCGTTTCACGAATTTCATAAACGGAACGTCTTTATAACATGACTTAGGGTGCCAAAAAACCACAATTGGAGAATTGAAAAACCATTGTATGTTATATTTGGTTCATCCGCCCCAGAAAATTCTCGAAATAGAAATAATGAAGAATAATAAATAAATAGGAAAGATAATATTATAATGAGAAATATGTTTTAAGATATTAAATACAAATGATGAATATTTGGGAACTTTACAGCGAGGATTCATACCAAAATGTGATATAAGAAAAGAAAAATTGTTTTTGGTTTATCGATTTCATGATTAACTTAATAAAACTGAGATGGGTATTGGTAAAAGAATTTTGATTATTTGTGTCAATTGATAGAATAATAGTTTGAAATTTGAACATTAACATTAAATTATGGCAAT